>LNAC01000285.1:427710-468385 GCA_002007465.1 Ailurus styani | reverse complement strand
CCCTCCCTCCCTCCCTTCCTTCCTTCCCTCTGTTCTTGATTTTATTTATTTATTTGTCAGAGAATGAGAGAGAGAGAGAGTGGGAGTGAGCACACAAGCAGGGGGAAGGGCAGGTAGAGGAAGAAGCAGGTTCCCTGCTGAGCAAGGAGCCTGATGTAGGGTTTGATCCCAGGACCCCAGGATCATGACCTAAGCTGAAGGCAGATGTGTAACCACTGAGCCACCCAGGTGTCCCTTGTAGCATTTCTTGAGGCGGTGAGCATGAGCTGCTCCCTCTACACTTGCATTATGTATACCACCCTCCTACACATTCCTCTCTCAACTCAGCTCTATTCCCATTTTTTCTTGTTTCCACCCCGCCACATCCATTTACCTGCTTTCTTTTTTTCACTGAATCATTCAAGGGACTGGCAAATACCTACTGGTGTACGCAACAAAAAGAGCAGTAATGACCATTGTTTACATTTATTCTCTGGGGCAGAGAATGCAAACCGACTGTCATAATCCAGTCCCCACTTTCCCTCAAGGAATGTGGTGTAACCAGGCACATGGCCAAATTATATTTCCCAGACTCCCTTGTGGTGAGGTATGGCCAAGTCTCTCCATGGTACTGTGAGGGGAAGTGATATGTGTCATTTCTGGGCGGAGCACTTTCAAAGAATGGGTGTATATCCTCCTGACTCCTTCCCTTTGTCAGCTGGATGCAGATGATGACATGGTCCTAGAGCTACAGATGGAGTGAGTCTGGGCCATTGAATCACCATGTGGAGTAAGGCCAAGGTGAACCAGGTTCACACTGCTGGGTCTATCATGTGAACAAGAAATCTTTTGTGTTGGGCCATTGTCGTGAACAAGAAATCTTTTGTGTTGGGCCATTGTACAATTTAAGGTCTATTTGTTGTATCCCTTTAGCTTACTTCCACTGATGTTTCCATGCCCTGTCTCATTTAATCCTCATTGCCACTTTATTAAGGACACCATTATTATTCTATTTTATAGATGAAGAAACAAAGGCTCAGGAGATGAAACAACTTGCCTGAGGACACCCAGATAGTAGATGACAGACCCAGCACTGGGGAAGTGATAAAGAAGTGCAACATGTTATCTTTAGGCAGTAGTTAACTCTAGGCTATAGTGGCCATCTTCTTTATGGGAAAGAAGAGTTAGAGAAGCAAGGGATGCCAATTCTTTGCAGCTGCTGTCTGTTCTAATTGGTTGGTGCCTGTGCTATGCTGTTGTTAAATATTTTGACTATTACTCCTGCTTAAGATAAAAATGGGGTGACTGATGCCTCTCATCTGTGGCTGTGAGGGCTCCAGAGTGAAGAGGATGTTGAAGGTAAAAAGACATTTTTGTTTCTTCAATGTGCCATGATGGGGATGGGGCCAACACTTCTGGGCATTCTATGCTGCAATGTTTGGTCAATCTGAGTCTGGTTTTTAAAATTAAAAAAAAATTTTTTTATGGGATGGGGTGGAGGTAGGAGGGATAGTTAGGGATCAGCCTTTTGTTCTTTGGTGGGAGTTTACTTAGGCCTAATTAGGTTAGAATCAAACCAGGAATGGTCATTGGCATTCCTGTCATGTCTCAGGTTGGGTTCCTTCATGTGTGTTCGTGTGAAGTGACTATTATGATTATGGACAGTCCGCTGGAGGAGCCAAGTAGGGGAGCAGGGGAGCAGAATGGGGGAAGAGAGGAAGCCAAGCAGGGGTGAGATTCTAGGTGATGTTCCAACCTGTTGGGTGACCTGACTCTTCAGCAGGCAGGCTTTGGCTCTGCTGTCCCACCAGGGTGCTCCCAGGCCCCTGAGTGGCTGTGGGAGCTTAGGGGGAGGTCCTCTGTAGCTGATGCAGGTGTGGAGGCTGGGGAGGGTCACAGGGAACCTGGGAGGGAGCCGGGTAGATATAGGCAGGGGCTGTTGCACCTCAGGAGAGGGTGCTTGTCCACAGAAGCTAGTGGCTTGCCTCACTCCTCTTTCTTGCCTAATTTCCCCTCTTCCTGACCTGGGCTTCAGCCAAAGACACCTCTATTTGGGGGAGGAGCAAGATGGTGGAGGAGTAGGAGACCGATTATTATCAGGTCCCAAGAGTTCAGCCAGATAGTTATCAAACCATTCGGAACACCTACAAATTCAACAGGATATCAAAGAGAAGAAGAACAACAATTCTAGGAACAGAAAATCAACCACTTTCCAGAAGGTAGGACTTGTGGAGAAGTGAATACGAAGTGACGAAGCGACGGGAAGAGAGACTGTGTGGGGAGGGGCTGGCTCCTGGCAAGTGAGAGAGCAGCGGAGCACAAAATCGGAACTTTTAGAAGTCCACTCCACTGAGGGACGTTGCTCCAGAGGGTAAGTGGAGGGTGAAGCCCTCGCAGGGACAGTGTGGTCTCAGGACCTGTGGGGACATAAAAAGACCAGGGGTGTCTGAGTGTGGCAGAGCTCCCAGGTATCAGAGTGGGGAAGCCAGCTACAGAGACGGAGCCAAGTGGGGGAGGGGTCCATCAGCTTGGGGTTACCTTAAACTGTGATCCAAGGCACAGTCGGGCCACTGCTCTTTGAGCAGGGACCCCACAAGTGGCAGATCTGGAGAGATCCCCTCCTTCCTCCTCTGGGAGGAGTGGTGTGGTAGCATGCTGCAGGAATGGGCTGGATTTGGAGACTCTAAATGGGGCTGTGCACCAGAGAGAGAAACACTTGGTCACAGGCCACGTGAGCGCAGAGTGTGGCCAGAGAACAGGGAGATGGGAGGGATTGACTGCTTTTCTCTGAGGGTGCACTGAGGAGTGGGGCTCTGAGCTCTCAGCTCCTACTGAGCCAGAGACTGGCAGGCCAACATTTTCATTCCCATCCTCCAAAGCTGTATGGAAAGTGTTCAGGGAACAAAAGCTACCAAGAGCAACCAAGCAGATTACTTAACCTGACCCCTAGCAAGGGCGGTGCAATTCCACCTTAGGCAAGGACACTTGAAAGTCACTGCAACTAGATTTTAAGGCAAAGAATATCATAAGAGATGAGGGAGGACACTATATCATACTAAAAGGATCTGTCCAACAAGAAGATCTAACAATCATAAATATCTACACCCCTAACATGGGAGCAGCCAATTATATAAACCAGTTAATAACAAAATCAAAGAAACACATTGACAATAATACAATATTAGTAGGGGACTTTAACACCCCCCTTACTTTAATGGACAGATCATCAAAGCAAAAGATCAACAAGGAAATAAAGGCTTTAAATGACACCCTGGACCAGTTGGACATCACAGATATATTCAAAATGTTCCATCCCAAAACAACAGAATACACATTCTTCTCTAGTGCACATGGAACATTCTCCAGAATGGACCATATTCTGGGTCACAAATCAGGTCTCAACTGGTACCAAAAGATTGGGTTCATTCCCTGCATATTTTTCAGACCATAATGCTCTGAAACTCGAACTCAACCACAAGAGGAAAGTTTGAAATAACTCAAATACATGGAGGCTAAAAAACATCCTACTAAAGAATGAATGGGTCAACCAGGAAATTAAAGAAGAATTAAAAAAATTCATGGAAACAAATGAAAATGAAAACACAACTGTTCAAAATCTTTGGGACACAGCAAAAGCAGTCCTAAGAGGAAAGTATATAGCAATACAAGCCTTTCTCAAGAAACAAGAAAGGTCTCAAGTACACAACCTAACTCTACACCTACAAAAGCTAGAGAAAGAACAGCAAAGAAAGCCTACACCCAACAGGAGAAGAGAAATCATAAAGATCAGAGCAGAAATCAATGAAATAGAAACCAAAAGAACAGTGGAACAAATCAACGAAACTAGGAGCTGGTTCTTTGAAAGAATTAATAAGATTGATAAACCCCTGGCCAGACTTATCCAAAAGAAAAGAGAAAGGACTCAAATTAATAAAATCATGAATGAAAGAGGAGAGATCACAACCAACACCAAAGAAATACAAACAATTCTAAGAACATATTATGAGCAACTCTACACCAGCAAATTTGACAATCTGGAAGAAATGGATGCATTCTTAGAGAAATATAAACTACCAAAACTGAACCAGGAAGAAATTGAAGACCTGAATAGACCCATCACCAGTAAGGAGATTGAAGCAGTCATCAAAAATCTCCCAACGAACAAGAGCCCAGGGCCAGACGGCTTCCCAGGGGAATTCTACCAAACATTTAAAGAAGAATTAATACCTATTCTCCTGAAACTGTTCCAAAAAATAGAATTGGAAGGAAAACTTCCAAACTCCTTTTATGAGGCCAGCATTACCTTGATCCCCAAACCAGGCAAAGACCCCATCAAGAAGGAGAATTACAGACCAATATCTTTGATGAATACGGATGCAAAAATCCTCAACAAAATACTAGCCAATAGGATCCAGCAGCACATAAAAAGGATTATTCACCACGACCAAGTGGGATTTATTCCTGGGATGCAAGGTTGGTTTAACATTCGCAAATCAATCAATGTGATACAAGACATTAATAAAAGAAAGAACAAGAACCATATGATCCTCTCAATAGATGCTGAAAAAGCATTTGACAAAGTACAGCACCCTTTCTTAATCAAAACTCTTCATAGTGTAGGCATAGAGGGTACATACCTCAATATCATCAAAGCCATCTACGAAAAACCCACAGCGAATATCATTCTCAATGGAGAAAAACTGAGAGCTTTTCCCCTAAAGTCAGGAACACGGCAAGGCTGTCCACTATCACCACTGCTATTCAACATAGTACTAGAAGTCCTAGCCTCAGCAATCAGACAACAAAAAGAAATAAAAGGCATCCAAATCGGCAAGGAAGAGGTCAAACTCTCACTCTTTGCAGATGATATGATACTTTATGTGGAAAACCCAAAGGACTCCACTCCAAAACTGCTAGCACTCATACAGGAATTCAGTCAAGTGTCAGGATATAAAATCAATGCACAGAAATCAGTTGCATTTCTATATACCAACAACAAAACAGAAGAAAGAGAAATTAAAGAGTCAATCCCATTTACAATTGCACCCAAAACCATAAGATACCTAGGAATAAACCTAACCAAAGAGGCAAAGAATCTGTATTCAGAAAACTATAAAGTACTCATGAAAGAAATTGAGGAAGACACAAAGAAGTGGAAAAACATTCCATGCTCATGGATGGGTAGAATAAATATTGTGAAAATGTCTATGCTACCTAGAGCAATCTACACATTTAATGCAATCCCCATCAAAATACCAGCAATTTACTTCAAAGAAATGGAACAAATAATCCTAAAATTTATATGGAACCAGAAAAGACCCCGAATAGCCAAAGGAATGTTGAAAAAAAAAAGCAAAGTTGGCGGCATCACAATTCCAGATTTCAAGCTCTATTACAAAGCCGTCATCATCAAGACAGTATGGTACTGGCACAAAAACAGACACATAGACCAGTGGAACAGAATAGAGAACCCAAAAATGGACCCTCAACTCTATGGTCAACTAATCTTCGACAAAGCAGGAAAGAATGTCCAGTGGGAAAAAGACAGTCTCTTCAACAAATGGTGTTGGGAAAACTGGTCAGCCACATGCAGAAAAATGAAACTGGATCATTTCCTTACACCACACACAAAAATAGACTCAAAATGGATAAAAGACCTCAATGTGAGGAAGGAATCCATCAAAATCCTTGAGGAGAACACAGACAGCAACCTCTTCGACCTCAGCCGCAGCAACTTCTTCCCAGGAACGTCACCAAAGGTAAGGGAAACAAGGGCAAAAATGAACTATTGGGACTTCATCAAGATTAAAAGCTTTTGCACAGCAAAGGAAACAGTCAACAAAACCAAAAGACAACTGACAGAATGGGAGAAGATATTTGCAAATGACATATCAGATAAAGGGCTTGTATCCAAAATCTATAAAGAGCTTCTCAAACTCAACACCCATAAAACAAATAACCCAGTCAAGAAATGGGCAGAAGACATGAACAGACATTTCTCCAAAGAAGACATCCAAATGGCCAACAGACACATGAGAAAGTGCTCAACATCACTCGGCATCAGGGAAATACAAATCAAAACCACAGTGAGATACCACCTCATACCAGTCAGAATGGCTAAAATCAACAAGTCAGGAAACGACAGATGTTGGCGTGGATGCGGAGAAAGGGGAACCCTCCTACACTCTTGGTGGGAATGCACATTGGTGCAGCCACTCTGGAAAACAGTATGGAGGTTCCTCAAAAAGTTGAAAGTAGAGCTACTCAATGACCCAGCAATCGCACTGCTGGGTATTTACCCTAAAGGTACAAATGTAGTGATCCTCAGGGGCACATGCACTCGAATGTTTATAGCAGCAATGTTCACAATAGCCAAACTATGGAAAGAACCTAGATGTAGCAAATTCCTGAATTTTTTTTTTTGTCCTGGAAGATTTTTATCTCTCCTTCTATTTTCAATGACAGCCTAGATGGATATAGTATTCTTGGCTGCATATTTTTCTTGTTTAGTTCTCTGAATATATCATGCCAGTTGTTTCTGGCCTGCCAGGTCTCTGTGGATAGGTCTGCTGTCAGTGTAATATTGCTACCATTGTATGTTATAGACATCTTGTCCCAAGCTGCTCTCAGGATTTTCTCTTTGTCACTAAGACTTGTAAGTTTACTATTAGATGATGGACTGTGGACCTATTTTTATTGATTTTGAGGGGGGTTTTCTGTGCCTCCTGGATTTTGATGCTTGTTCCCTTTGCCAAAGTATGGAAATTCTGTACTATAATTTGCTGCAGTATACCTTCTGCCTGTCTCTCACTCTCTTCCTCTTCTGGGATCTCAATTATTCTAATATTGTTTCCTCTTATGGTATCACTTATCTCTTGAAGTCTCCCCTCATGGGCCAGTAGTTGTTTGTCTCTCTTTTCCTCTGCTTCTTTATTCTCTGACATTTTGTCTTCTAAATCACTAATTGTGTCTTCTGCCTCATTTATCCTGCAGTAAGAGCCTCCATTTTTAATTGCACCTCATTAATAGCTTTTTTGATTTCAACTTGGTTAGATTTTAGTTCTTTTATTTCTCCAGAAAGGATTTTTATTTCTCTATAGAGGGCTTCTCTATAATCTTCCATGGTTTTTTTGAGCCCAGCCAGCACCTTAAGAATTATCTTTCTGAACTCTAGTTCTGTCATGTTACTAATGTTCGCATTGATTAGGTCCCTAGCTGTCATTACTGCTTCTTGTTCTTTTTTTTGTGTTGATGTTTTTCTGCCTTGTCATTTTATGCAGATAAGAATAGATGGATGAGAGAACAAAATACTAAAGGGTAGCAATGACCCCAGAGAAATATACACTAACCTACTCAGAAGGGACCTGGAACTGGGGACAAAAGAAAGAGGGAAAAAAACCAAAAAACAAAAAAACAGAATCATACAAACAAAACAAAACAAAACAAAAATAAATAAAACAAAATCCTATATCTATATCTCTATTATCTATTTCTGTTTCTATATCTATGTCTGTCTCTGACTCTATCTCTATCTCTATCTCTATCTATTAGACTGGTGAATTGAACAGACCCTATATGTATACAAAAAATAAGGTTAAATACAATGAAGGGATAAAATATGATATAACAATGAAAATTAAAAAAGATTAAAAAGTGTTGATAAGACATAATAGTTAAAAACTTTAAAATAAGAAAAAGGAAAAAATTTAAAAGAAAAAAGTAAGAAAAAAACGCAAATAATTTATCTTTTAATAACTAAAGAATCATGGGGAAAAAGCCATTAATTCTCTGCGTTGCTTTCCCTTAGCTCCGGAGTTCCATATTGCTCAGGAATCTTGAACTTGACTTTGGATGGATTTTTTTTCTGGTCTTCTGGGGGAGGGGCCTGTTGCTGTGATTCTCAAGTGTCTCTGCCCGAGGCGGATTCCCACCGCCCTCGCCAGGGGCCAGGCTAAGCAATCAGCTCGGGTTCGCTCTCGGGAGCTTTTGTTCCCTGAACGCTTTCTGTACCTCATTGGAACTGAAAATGGCAGCTCCCAGTCTCCGACCTGGAGGAGCCGAGAGCTCGGGACCTCCATCCTCAGTGCGCCTCAGAGAAAAGCAGTCCCTCCCGTCTCCTGGTCTCCAGCCGCGCTCCGAGCTCACCCGGCCTGTGACCGAGTGTCTCTGTCTCTGGCGTGGCCCCGTTTAGAATCTTCAAACCCGGCAGATTCCTGCAGCCGCTCCCGCGCCGCTCCTCCCGGAGGAAGGAGGGGTCTCTCCGGGTCTACCGCCCGTGGGGTCCCCGCTCACAGATCAGTGGCCCGACTGTGCCTTGGATCACAGTTTAAGGTAACCCCGAGCTGACAGACCCCTCCCTCGCTTGGCTCCATCTCTGCAGCTGGCTTCTCTGCTCCGAATCCTGGGAGCTCTGCCACACTCAGACACCCCTGGTCTTTTTATGTCCCCACAGGTCCTGAGACCACACTGTCCCCGCGACAGCTTCACCCCCCGCTTGGCCTCTGGGGCGACGTCCCTCCGTGGAGCCGACTTCTAACAGTTCCGAGTCTGTGCTCCACTGCTCGCTCCCTTGTCGGCAGCCGGCCCCTCCCCCGGGTCTATCTTCCCGTCGCCGCAGATTCACTTCTCCTCACGTCCTACCTTCCTGAACGTGGTCGATTTTCTGTTCCTAGAATCGCTGCTCTTCTCTTCGGTCTCCGGTAGAATTTGTAGGCGTTCAGAATAGTTTGATAGCTGTCTGGGTGAATTTCTGGGACCTGATGATAATTGGGCTCCTACCCCTCTGCCATCTTGCCGCTTCTCCATAACAGACTCTTAATCTCACAAAACAAACTGAGGGTGACTGAGGGGTGGGAGGGTAGGGATAGGGTGGCTGGGTTATGGACATTGGGAAGGGTTTGTGCTATGGTGAGTGCTGTGAAATGTGTAGGCCTGATGGTTCACAGACCTGCACCCCTGGGGCAAAAACAAACAAACAAACAAACAAACAAACAAACAAACAAAAAACAAACAAAAAAACACCTCTATTCCATCACTTGGTTATGTCTTCCCTTTTATGCCTTTCTACTGTCATTCCTTTTGCCAGGGATGACTCCTCCTCTCTCCTCTTCACTAACTCAAATTGGAGGTGCCCCAGGTGTCCATCCAGAGGCTATCTTCACGTGGAGCCTTTCCCACCTCCTCAGCCTGAGGCACGTGCCCATCTGTACTCTGCCAGCATTTCGTACATTCTACTGCTGGCTGCAGAGCCATAGGTTACAAGTCCCTCTCCCTCCTCTCACCATACACACAGCAGTAAGTGTGACAGGACAGTGAGGAACTAGAGAGTACATGGCAGGGGGAGCTGGAAGCCTCTGACACGGGATGAGCACCAGGGCTGCTGGCCCTGACTGCCAGTGCATAGGAAGTGCCAAGCGAGACACACCTAGTTGATCCCTTCTCCAATTCATGATTGACCAAATCATGAACCAAAGCCAATGACTGTTGGTGTTGTTCCAGAGAGGGAGGAGGGATAGGGGGTGAGGGAGAAGGAGAATCTTCATGCTGGGTGTGGAGGCCGATGTAGGGCTTGATCCCACAACCCTGAGACCATGACCTGAGCTAAAGTCAGGAGTCAGATGCTTAACTGACTAAGCCACCCAAAATGACTGTTTTTAACCACTAAGTTTTGGGGTATTTGTCATGCAGAAGATAAAATCTGAGCCTTGGTTGAAAATTTTAGGGGAGATGGAGAGAATCAGCCTCATGTTGCTTTGATTGGAGGTTAGTTAGGTCTAGTTAGTTTAGGAAAATAGTGGTTCCCCCTCCCCCCCGCAATGTGGAGCTTAGGGTCAAAACCTCAGTTAATAATAATATGTTACTTCCCTTTTTCAAAGGTGTTTTGTGTTGAGGTCTGAGTGGAGAGAAGATGAATTTCCAATGAAACTCTTTGGAGTTGCCTCACTGGTTCCTCTGTGTTTGTGTTAGATGTTTTCTTTTTTTCTTTTTTTTTAAAAGATTTTATTTATTTATTTGACACAGAAAGATTACAAGTAGGCAGAGAGGCAGGCAGAGAGAGAGAGGAGGAAGCAGGCTCCCTGCTGAGCAGAGAGCCCGATGCGGGCCTCGATTCTAGGACCCTGAGATCATGACCTGAGCCAAAGGCAGAGGCTTTAACCCACTGAGCCACCCAGGCGCCCTGTGTTAGATGTTTTCTTATCTAAATTCTTTGTGACATTTCACATATATTTGAAGCTGGAAAGGTTCATTAGTAGGTTATATTTAGAGGCCATTACTTTCTTGTATTGTCAGTAAGAAAAGGAGCTCCATTAATAAGAGTTAAAATGCCTCTTGGGGCACCTGCGTGGCTCAGTTGGTTGAGTGTCTGATTCTTGATTTTGGCTCAGGTCATGATCTCAGGGTTGTGGGGTCAAGCTTGGCACGGAGTCTGCTCGGATTTCTCTCCCTCTGCTTCTCCCCCTGCACATGCGCTCTCTCTTAAATAAATAAATCTTAAAAAAATAAATAAAATGCCTTTTGGTTATTTGCAATTGGTTAGATCTACCCAAGGAAGGTTGCATGCCAATGACACGTTAAAGAAAAAAAAGGAAAGGAAAGAAAATTCCTTAAATTCTTTAATAGAGTTTGATGTGACTGTTTTTAAAAATTATTCGCCAAGACCCAACTGAGTCGTACTCAGTGGAGTTTGTGTGGTATTTAGTTTCTCATCTAGAAAACTTTCTTGGAACTTGGAGATTTGGAGGAAGGCAAGTGAGGATCCCACCTGAAGTCTTCAGGGGCCCAAAGTTGCCGAGATGTTCAGGGTTCAAAGCTGAGGAATTTGGTTTTCTTCTTTCACTTGTCTGAGATTAAAAATCAGAAGTGGGATTTAGGGATTCAAAGAGATTATCACCCAAACAGAATTTATGTTTGATTTTGCATAAGCAAGTACATTTTAGGAAATTGATGAAATCTGTGGAGCTTTAGTATTTGATGGGTCCAAACTTCATGTGCTTTAAGATTTATTTGGAATTGTTCTCCCACTGGAAGTGTGGTTATGACTGTGTTCTACCTGGCTGCTACCATCTAGGGTAGCCTCTTCACATTTGGCTAATTTAACACGTCTTCCAAGGGGTAGAGTCACTGCCAATCTAGTATTTGGACTTAGTTAGGTCCCTGAGTTATAACTTAGGTGTTGTCTCAGATTGATGTATTAAGCTCTGTTCTTCAATTTCCAGGTTATACTGTGGTTTTACATGTGTTTTGGACCAGTCTTCTTGCATATTAGTCCAAGGGAGGGACCAAAGGCAAGACACATGACCATAGAGAGGTCAAGTAGGGATGGGAATACAAAGTTCTGTTATTTTGTTGTCCCTTAGCTCCCCAAGGCTGCAGGGGTGTATAGGTCCCATCCCAGGCAATAGGGAAATTTGGTCAAGATTGTCTCTGATGCTTTCAAGGACCTATTTGTGTCTTTTTCCTTTAATCTTTTGTATCTTCTTCCCATGCTCAGTGAAGTCTGGGTTAGTCTTATAGAGGTTTGGCATTAAGAATGGACACCTATAGGGGCACCTGGGGGTGCTCAGTTTGTTAAGCCTTTTGGTTTGGGCTCAGGTCATGATCTTAGGGTTGTGAGATTGAGCCTCATGTCTGGCTCCATGCTCAGTAGAGTCTGCTGAAGATTCTCTCCCTCTGCACCTCACCCCACTCTCCCTCTCTTGTGCATGTGCTCTCTCTCTCTCTCTCTCAAAGAAATAACCTTAAAAAATGAATGGACACTTAAATATATTTTGTGCAAATTACACTTTATAGCCTTGAGCTTGGAGGATAAAAGTCTCCCCAAAAGATATGAACTGATATCAGGATGAGCTTCAACATGAGAGAGGTGCTCATGTGATACTTTGGGTTACTATCCTGTTCAGGTGGAGATCCTGCATGTCAGCAGAAGCCCTGAAACTAGCCTTTCCTAGATACCTGGGCTCTCATCTGTATTTTCCTTACTCATAAGTTTAAGGCATTCTCATCTGTATTTTCATAGAATTTTATAGAATAGAATTCATAGAATTTCCTCTGAAATTCTATTCTTATTATTTGGTTGCAACAACTGTCTTTAGCAAAACGCGTTACCTGGGATTTGTTATGGTTCTAGGTACAAGGTCACACCATATTGTGCCATATTTTTGTATTAGCCACGGACTATGTTGTTAGTAGGAATCACATGTTTGGTCTGTGGACATGTTTGGTTATTTACCTGTTGTGGCATAAAGCCAGGAAGACTAAGCCCAGCACCCCTGGCTTGGCAGACCATACAGTCTTACCTCCTTCTACCTACTGATCAATACCTTCTCTGGAGAAAAATCTTTATTGGTTAATGAATGAATGAGTGAATTTCGCAGTACTCCTAAAGAGCCTGCTATTCCCCAGGTACAGCTGGGAATGTGGAATGGGGGTAGCTCAGGTGAGCAAGATGGGCCTGATCTTCTTCAGGGAGTTTAGAGTTGAGTGGGGGAGATAGATACTTACACCACAGACATAACCCCAGCATGGTGTGGGGGGATGTTCATGAAGGACATGCACAGGGAGCCATGATCATGATTCCCAGGAGGGACTGACTTAGGGCAGAGTGGACAGGGAAGCCCTCTCTGAGGGGAAGGCATTTAACCTCTAGCCTGAAGGATAAGAAGTTACCATTATTGAAAAAGGGAGATCAGGGGTGGGGGAGGGGGCAAATGACCTCAGAGAAGAGTGGTTTGTACTTTACGGTGAATGTTTGGGGGTAATTTATCACTTCTCCCTGGTGTATTCACTCTCAGCCTTAGCTCTCATGGGGGATTTCTGGGCTCAGTGGACTGAGGGAAAGTGTGTGTTTGGGAGCTGAAGGCCCTTACTGACCACACCTGCTCTCACCTTTACAGGCAGGTTTAACTTAAGCGGGGGTCTTCTGGGAGTTCTTGGATGCCCCACCCCCTGCTTACTCCCACTTCTCACTTGAACGCTGTTTTTGGCTCCACTGGAGAAAGGAGCTGAGAAGATGTGGGGCTAACAGGTCTGTCCAGGACATTGTTTTGCCATGCCAAGTGGGAGAGGGTTGGGCCTGAGCTCTTCAGCTGTCCCAGGGCTTGGTGGGATGGGGTGGAGGGCCCCTAAGTGTACAGAGGACACCTGGGAAAATAGAGCTCTTGGATCCTACCATTGGCTCTGGTCCCACTGAAATCCTTGAAACCCACCTCTTCCTTGAGTCCCAAGCATAAAGGCAGGACAACCTGAATGACCACCAGAGAAAAGAGGCGCAGTCCATGTGTGCAGGCACCCACACACATACACTCAGTCTGGAGAGGGCGGGGCAGAGGTACTTTCTACAGATTCTCCAAGCTCATTTAAAGTCTTAAGAAAATTCCTCAAAGGCACCATTTATCTTTTAGAAGGTCAATTTCTTTCAGAGGTGTTCTACATCAAGGTTATTTACATAGATTTTGCCGGAGGGAAGGGTATTGCTTATCCAACAGAAAGTAAATCCACTTTTCTCACGTTTTCCTTTCCTTTTTTTTTTTTTCTTCTCTAGAGCATTGGAGACAACTCGGCATCCATCTTTTTGGAACCTGACTCTGAGCTCCAGTGCCTCCTGTCCCTGATTACAGTGGCCTCTAACCCATGGCTCATCCAAATCCCTCACGGCTCAGGGTAAGCACGTTTTCACTTGTTAGTCTATCCGTTGGGGAGTCACGGGACATTTTGTTGTAAGTAAAGTCAGATGAGATTTAGGGAGAGTTTCACCAAGTGTAAATCAATGCCTTGAGGCTTTGGGAGTATTCCTTCTCGTCTTTCCTCTTGGAATATGCAGTTTAGACCCCATGGGTATGGTTTAGCAAGATCTCAAACTAGAAACTTATTGAAAGTAATCTCCAATACCTCTCCAAATTTTCTTGAACATCTCTGTCAGCAAAAAGAATAAAGTCTAGTTTTTTTCCTCCCTCATCACTAAATGCACATACCACGCAGGTTTCTATCCCAATTTGGGAGGGAATGAAGTGTTACAAATCTAGGTCAGCGTCATTTCTATTCATCTCTGAAATGTTCTGCGATCCACCAAGCCATCACTGAACTCCATTGGACTTGTTATGCATCTGCTCTGTGCAAGGTGCTGGGGATGTAACACTGCTCAGGATACAGCCTTGCCTTGGAGAAAATAAGATCTATCCCAAGGGAGAGACAGGTAGAGAAAGGACGAAATAATAAAGATAAAAGGGAGATATTTGTGTATTATATATATATTATATATATTTATATTACATTGTATGTAATAGATGTAATGTATGTACATGTTATATATTATAAGATATATATTACATATATATACAATATACAATATATATACTATATATGTACATACAATATATACTACAGGAATGAATAGATAGGAAAGGAAATCTTTCTCCAGTGAGTGGAGGAGGCAGTGTGTGATTTGTCCCCTAGGGAATATTTGGCAATGTCTGGAGACATCTTTGATTTTCAAAATTGGATGTTGGGGGTACTACTGGTGTCAACTGGTAGAGGGAGGCTGCTAGCCATTCTACAATGCACAGGACAGCCTGTTAAAAGGAACAGTTATGTGGCTCCAAATGTCAAGAGTGCCAGGGGTGAGAAGCAATCCTTTAGGGTCTGAGCTTGGCCTTAAACACGGCTGAGGTCTACCAGGCAGCAACTAGGGAAGGCCATTCTGCTCAAAGCCTTCACTGTACTTTCAGCTTTGGGGATGGCAGAGGGAGCCAGACTGAGAAGAGATGAGGCTCTGGGTTTGGGGGGGCTCAGCTCCCAGTGATGATGTTCCTGGGTGTCTTCAGAGCTGGCTCCAGGTAGTTCCTGCACCTGCCCTGGTGCAAGTCAAGGGTAACTGGGTAGAAGAATGGTATTTCCTCTTTTTGATGGTGATCAAGAGGGAGAATTGAGGAATTTGTTCTCTTGGTCCTGATGAGGGTAGATGTCCAGCATGCCAGGAAAGATAACACTGGAGACAGCAAGAGCAGGAGGATAACCCCCCACAATTAGCAACTTAACTTGAGCCTGTGCTTTGCAACACTCGTGAGGCAGCCAGACCATTATCTACGAGCACTTAGAGCTGAAGACTTAGGGGCTAGCTGGTAAGATCTGTAATGGAAGGCTAGAGCTATACCCTTGACTCTCTGGTGTCTTTTTTTTTTTTTAAGATTTATTTATTTATTTTAGAGACACAGTGTGCACACATGCATTAGCGGGGGAGGGGGAGGAGGGACAGAGGTAGAGATTTTCCAACAGACTCCCAGCTGAGCTCATGACCCTGAAATCATGACCTGAGCAGAAATCAAGAGTTGGATATTTAACTGACTGAGCCCTCCAGGTGCCCCAACTCTCTGATGCCTTTGACAGATGCCAGAAAGATGTTCTTAATTAAAGTGAAACAGCATTACCTGAATGGACCCCACCAATAATCCAGTGAGTTTGTCCCCCCAAAGGTAATAGGACATTGAAGTACAGTAGCACGATGCTGAAAACTGAGACCGAGAGCAATTTGGGTGCTGCTGATGGGGAGGGCGGAGAGGCCAGAGTCCTGGTTCGGCTGGTGGACCAAGACTGAGCTGTTTTTTGGAATTGTCCGTCGTCCTCAGCTGACTCTGTTCTCCAGCCCAATGATCCCTGCTGTCGCCTATACGGGCGTTTGGTGGCTCTGCTTCCCTCCAGCTTTAACACTACTGGAAGAACACTCTGAGGTGTAACGAGAGTGAGATCTCCCACAATGCGTCCCGCTAAGGTAATTGTTTGGTTTTGCTTCCTGCCATCATCTGTACAGATCTATAGTTGCAAAAAACAGCATAATTGTTATGGAGTCCTTTTGCACGTGTGATGTGCTTGTCTGTGTTCTGCACAGACCCCTTGAATCATTTTAAGGAGCTCATCAAGGTGGAGTGCTGTCAGTTACTTATCAATTCCCCTCTTTGGTCATTTCAGAGGCTTTCAGAATTTCAGGATCACAAATATCATTGTCGTGAGCATCTTCGTGTAAATAGATCTTTTGCTTTCTTTCAAAGATCTCTTTAGGAGACATTTCCAGCAGTGGGATTAATGTGTCAAAGGGTATGAATATCTTCACGGTTTCTGATATATGTTGTCAAATTGCTTTCCAGGAGTGTAGCAATTTACATACCTGACATGAATAAATGAATGTAGCAGTTGGGCAAAATGTTGCCAGCATTGAATATTATTATTTTATTTTCAAACTTTTTTTTTCTGGTTTAAAATATATAAAAGGATCCTAACTTAAATATATGGGATATGCCTAGGATGCTGGTTGGCACATGGTAGTTGCTTTTGCTGGTGTTTCCCTGCAGGCTGTGATCCCTATCCTGCTCCTTGGACTAAAGCCTAGACCTTCTGTCTGACCTTGGCTGCCGTCACTCTCCTGTGAGTGTTTGGCCTTGGCTTGGTGCACGTTCCCATAAATGTTAGGCATTAATGGTAACACTGAGCATCCAGGTTGAACCCCTCTGTAACATGGTGGTTGAAAGAGTGCTCATATTCGTCTCTTGTTTCCTCAGTTTATCAGCTGTGAGATCTTGGATAAATTACCTAATTTCTCTAAGCCTGGGCTTAATTGAGGTAATGTATATTAAGCACCTAACACTGTGCCTGTTACAGAGTAATGCCAGTGTTAGTAATACTCAATTTTACTGATTTATTTTTAAAGATTTTAAAAATTTATTCATTTGAGACAGAGACAAAGAGAACATGAGCAGGGGGAGGGGCAGAGGGAGAGGGAGAAGCAGACTCCCCAGTGAGCTGGGAGCCAGACTTGGGGCTTGATCCCAGGACCCAGAGATCCTGATCTGAGCTGAAATCAGATGCTTAACCATCTGAGCCACCCAAGTGCCCTGATAATAATCGATTTTAGTAAATCATGTCATTCTTTGAGATAGACAATGTTATACCCTCATTTTACAGATGAGGCATTGAAGCTCTGAGGGGTTAAAGTACTTTGTGCAATATGGGCGACAGAGTGCATGTGATCTCTCGTCCTTCTCCTCTGTGGCTCCAGTGAGTGGGCCCCATGGGCGGGAGCAGGATTCATGAAAGCCCTCTCTATACCAGGACAGCTGGCGCTGACCTACCTATACATGGAAATGACTGTGAGCTACAGACAAACGGGTCTCTAAACCCAAACTAAATGAATTCCACACTGCCCCTTGTCTAGATTCCAAAAATGCCAGCCGTCACTTTAGTACTGCCTAATCTGAGGGGAAGTATGGCTGAGGGAAATGTAGAGTGGAAAGAGATTAATCTTAACCAATTGTGGTTAAAATGTCTTACTTCTGAAAATTTTACAAACATGTGTGACCATGTGCACTATGGCTCCGGGCCTTGGTGGGGGTGGGGGCGGTGTGAGTCCCCAGAGCTGAAGCCCTGTTCACTTCATGGTAAATGGGCCGCAGGCCTGGTCTTTTGACTAGCTGTTAACCAGGCATAGCCTGGTCTGGTTACTCTTGATGGCTTGTCCCTTTTCTCTGAATTAAAACTTTGTCATTAGCATCATTTCAGTCTGAGAGTTACTGCCAGGGTAGAATTACTCTAATTAAGAGGAAGAGAAAAATATGTTGCTAGTCATTAATTTTTCTTGATTAGAAGGTGACCCAGTTTGAGGTTAAACGAAGAGGATGGAAGTAGTAATTTAGCACCCTGGTGGGGGGCTTGTGGAGATTTTTGTGAGCTGGAGAAGCAAGAGCTGGATCCAAGATTGCCGTCTAATTTGAATTCATAGCTACTTGTAAATAGATGTGTAAGAGATCTTCAAGAATGATGTGCAAACTTTTAGATGGAATAAAAGCAAGGGTGCTACAGATGCCACATCTGTGTCCCAATACATGTACGAAGGCTTTTTCTCTTAAATGTAAAAATATTATATTTTCATTTTTCCTTGATTCAAGGATCCAGGACTTGACTGGTCCAGTTCTGGGATAGCAAGAAACTTACCTTAAGCTTCTGCCCACAGCATTGAACGTATGTTAACAGAGCTCCAGTATTTCAGTTCTCTTCCTTAATATAGGACACAGAATTTCGAGGTTTCTGGGATGAGAGCAAAGCATCGCTGAGTGTAAAGAGCACAGACTTGGATCCAGAGGACCCGAGTGTGAGTTCTGCTTCTGCATCCGCTAGCCCTATACCGTCAGAATTAATCATTTGGGCTCCCGAACTTGTTTCCAACATTACAAACGGAGTTTGCGGCATCAAATGAGATAATTAGATATATGGAATACCAAAGTGATATACAATTGTTTTTATAGTATCATCCATTTCTCAGATGACTTATGAATTGGGACTTCAAGCAGCATCATTGGGAAGGTGAGGCAGGCATCTAAGTTTTCACTCTAAGAGCAAAGCTGTGGAGGGAAAGCCTGCCTGGGCCTCCAGCGGTCACGTGCCTTCTTCTTTCACCTGCTAAGGCTCTGGTGGCCCTGGAGACTATGCACATTTTGGAGAGATGTTACTTCATAATTTTTTTATGTTCCATGGATGACTTTAAAGAAGAGGTGGCAGCTTGCGAAATGTTTATTTACGATGTGATTCTCTGAACTCAGTGTTCGCAAATACTGGCAGGGTTGAATTTATGGAAGTGGAGGCTATTTGAGTATGTTATCCATGCAGTTTACCACGTTACCCTGATGGAGGCGTTAGAATCCGGCTGCAGGGGAGGGCATCCTGGGAGCTGTTTGTCCTCCACCAGGCTCTTTTCCCAAAATTGTATCGTGACTTACGTCGAAAGGCTAAATGCCATGAGTTCAACTTGTAACTCATATGGATTTCAATTTGGCTGAAGCAAGTTTTGTTTTCCTGGGTCTATTCTTAATTAGTAATTTGGTTCTGGTTTAATTACCATTGTCTGCTGATTGTTTTTGCCTCCTTAGCACTCTTTAACCCATTAACTTTTGAAATTTGAAGTGGCTTTCTCAAGTGGATAAAGAATAATCCTTTTTCTTAAAGACAATTTCTTATGTGGGAAAGATTATAATTCACAGTTATTTGCAATTGGTGTCAACTGGTGGAGCAGGGCCAGGGGTTGGAGCAGAAGCTGTGAGGGTGGGGGCTGCACCTTCCCCCCACCCCCACACCACAGATCCCTGCCTGGTAGTGTAAATGCAGGCTCAGGCTGGCTCAGTAGCCCGAAGTCTTGACCCAGCGTGTGAACATAAAATTCTCCCTGGCCCATGTTTTGAACTTGAGCTGCCCTTTGCAAAGGAGGTCTTGCATTTAATTTTTTAAGGGAAAGCCTGAGTATCCATGAGGCATAGAAGTGGTGGCTCATTTCGGAGAAACTCTGTGTGGCTAAAGAAAAAGACAATGTCATCGATTCCACTTTGGATTTTTAAAGCTTTTCAGAAATATGTAGAGAAAACCAGGGATAGAAACAACCAATAGTTCCTAGAATAGGAACCTGTGTTCTTTGAAATGGAGAACATTCAAAACAGGAAACTTGAAAGAAAATTTATTATCCTGATTATGAATTTCCCACAGTGTGAACCAGAGGGTGGCAAATATGTTGGAAGAAAAGCAGCTCCTAAGTGGAAAGTAACAGATCCCCTCCGAGGGGACATTGTTATAGGCTCTTCCTTCAGGAAGCAGGGGATGGTGATACCCACTGGTGCCTGGGGCCACTCTGTGGCTTCACCAGTGGATGTCTGTGTTTCAGCTGGCCTTAAGATTTAGTGGTGAGCTCAGGTCTGGATTGGAACGTTGACTTCACCACTGACTGACCCTATGACCTTGGACAATTCATTTACTCTAAGGCTATAAAATGGGGGATAAGGCTCATGCAAAGCTCTCAAGCAGTTGTGAGGATTAAATGAGATAATTGTGTGGTTAGTGCCCCAGGCATGATTCTCTCCTAGCTTCAGCCTCTTGGAACACAACCAGCCAAACTGTTTTTTAGGAAGAGAAGTATGGTCATGCTCAAGGGTCAGCCTGCCTTGGAGACCCTCGCCCTCAACTTGGAGATGTTTGTCCTGAAAGGCCCTTCTGTTTTCCCTTTGGCAGAGCTTGGTATCTTGTGACTCCAAGGAGAGCCTTGGGCTTGGGTTTTGGGTAGCATCTTGGTCCTTAGGTAGATCCCCTGGGTCCAGCAGACAAATATTCAAGTTTCCCTAGGACCTAGGAGACAAATGGGGGAAGGTGGAACATTCTGAGGCCAGAAGTACATGGGACATCATGAGCTTCTGGGCAACTCTCTACGGTAACCATGCCCTGTGGCTTAATCTGGGTGCTGCTTCTGACCAAGGGCCAGAGACAGAACACTCCTTCGAGCCTCACAGGTTGTTCCTCCTGTCTCCCCAGTCTGACTGAGGGATTAGGAACGCCCTTGAAAGGCTCCCTAAATTCTCCCTGGTAGAGGTGTGATCATTCTCCGTCCTAGACTACTGGTGCTTGAGCATCAGTCTCCTTGCAGGGGGTTCCTGGAGGCTACATCTTCCTTTGTAGCGAGTGACATGACACTCCAGTGATGAGCTAAAGTGTAGGTGGCAAAGAAGTAAAAGAGAGGCAACATTTAATTTTAGATTAGTAATGATGTAATTTTAAATTATTTTATTTTGTTTATTTATTTTTAAAGATTTTATTTATTTGAGAGAGAGTGAATGAGAGAGAGAGAGCATGAGCAGGGTGAGGGGCAGAGGAAGAAGCAGACTCCCTGCCCAGCAGGGAGCCCGACGTGGGGCTTGATCCTGGGATTCTAGGATCATGGCCTGAGCGGATGGCAGGCACCCAAGTGACTGAGCCGTCCAGGCACCACTTAAATGATCATTTTAAAGGCAAGAAGTAGATGACTATATACATACCATTGTGTTCTGGTTTGATTTTCCTTCTATGCTTTTCTCTCTTTTCTCAGTTGAGGCAAACAACTTTTGGGGGCCTTTTCTACTTTCTTCTGATTTCATGTCCCTATGTGTTTAGTTCTATCTTTCTAAAAGCAAGTGATGGGTCCTAGGTGGGGTATGATTAGATTGTGGGTATTTGTGGTTTCTATATGTGCCTTTCCTCCCCCACAAAATGGGTGAAGAAGGGATCAAACCCAGGTTCCTGGCTCATAAACACCAAGAGGGGCTCAGTGAAGTTAAGTGTAAGAGCGGTATCACCATTGATCTTCTCTGTCTGCCTTTGTTCCTGTAGGTCCGGATTTCTAAGATGCTCTCTGGGGCACAGGGAACCCAGTTGTCTCTGTTCACTCCACAAAAGGGAAAGGGCAAATCACAGGTTAGCACAAAGAGCTGATTGTGAACAATCGGTCATGGCATTTCACCTACCATAAACCATCTCCTGTGCACACAGAAGGGTCTTCTTGAGGGCTGGGCAGTGGAGAGGATGGGATGCATGGTGCTTGAAGGCTCTATGTTTGAAAGCTTAGTTTTGTCCTTTGAAAGTGGGAAATGGTTTCCAAGGAAATCACATTCTTGTCAGAATCAGACTGGGGAGCCTACACAACATTAACAGAACATCAGAATTTCAGAGGTGAACGGATTTGTCTAATTTTATTTTTCAAGGGAGGAGTGGGAGGCCCAGGGAGATTCAGTGTCTTCCTGCATGTCCCATGGCACCCACCTTATGCTAGATCTGGCTTTGACGGAGTGCAGATACAGTGAGGATTCAAATATGAGCTATAAAGAAATAAAAGGAAGCAGACCCAGAACAGAACTCTTTGTTCCTTGTATAAAAGGGGAATTGTGGGCGCCTGGGTGGCTCAGTGGGTTAAAGCCGCTGCCTTCGGCTCAGGTCGTGATCCCAGGGTCCTGGGATCGAGGCCCACATCGGGCTCTCTGCTCAGCGGGGAGCCTGCTTCCTCCTCTCTCCTCTCTCTCTGCCTGCCTCTCTGCCTACTTGTAATCTCTCTCTGTGTGTTAAATGAATAAATAAAATCTTAAAAAAAAAATAAAAGGGGAATTGTTGTTTCATGTACACATCATCTTGTATGTAGGAAAAAGTTTTTAAGAACAAAATTTAATCATATGTTGCTGAATATTCACTACCTTTTTAATGGAGAAGATAAGTATAGTCAGAAAGTTCTGCAGCTGGAAGGGGGGTTGGAAGGGGTCAGAAGACCTAGGTCAAATCCCAGATGTGCAATTAGCTTTCACTCTTTCTTTCTAGTCACTAAATCCTTCTTCATTTGTACTATGAAGGGTTGGGCTGGATAATTTCTAAATTATATCATCGCACTAAAATTCTGGAAGTTTATGACTATACAAGCAGTATTAGTTAGGACATAGTTTCTGCTGTGGGCAACAGACATAAAAAATAAAAGTGGTTTAGATCAGGTAGACCTGTATGTATCTTTCATGTAAATGGTGAGCTGATATGGTGGCTCTGGCATCATTGGGGCCCAGGCTCTTTCTATGTTGTTGCTCTGCCAGTGTTCCCTGCTCTTCACGATACATGATATCTGGCCACCATGCTCATGTTCTCAGCAGGAGGGTGGAGAAAGAAGGAATAGGAGAGGGAAAGCCCCTTTATTCTATGAGTGTGGCTTAAAAGTTGCACTTATCATTTTTGCTCAGAACTGGTTGGCCAGAACTTAGTGAAACAAATGGTCATACCTAGATGTAAGGGAGGCTAAGAAATGTAATCTTTATTCTGGCTGGGCATCTGCCTAATCATAAGTTCTAATTTTATAGGAGAAGATGGAATAGATATTGGGTATAACCATAAGTCTTTGTCATGTAAATCGTGCTTGAGATGATATAGAACACAGGATCATCTCTTGTGTGCATCACTGCTCAGTGAGGCATGGGAAGAATTGGGTCGGGGGCAATATCCCTGACAGTCCTGACAAAAGCCCACCTTGAAGGAATAATGGTGGGGCTCAGAGAACATGCCGATGAAACACTATTATTCAAATAAGGGAGTAATGGTTGAAAACTCCTTTTGGGGAATCTGCCCAGTTCCTGATGCTCCCCTTTCTCAGCTTTAATTCTTGTTCTCCAATATGGTAAGTGATGGCAGCCATGTTCGTAGTGAATATCCTTCTACCCATCTGTGGCCACAGACTGAAACGGGTATGGACACAACTTGTGCTGGGCCATCACATCCTCTCTTGTGGGTTTTCAGAACCATGACCAAAAGAGTGATGTTAAATTAGGGACCATTTGCTTATGTTTGAGTGTTATAAACTCAAAATGGTGGGTTGCCATTTTCTGTCATGAGTGTGGGAAATCAGAAAAATCTGGTCCTTGGACAGAGAAGGATGAAGCAGGTGTTTAGGGAGGGGGTCCCCCAAAGGATGGGGGTCTGAAAGAGAAACTGGGAGGGACTGCTGGTTTCTGATGGCTCCATGGACAAGTTTTCAGTTTTGCCTAAGGTTGAGATGCATTCTCTCCTATTAAGTTTATTAAAACCCTCTTAGAAATACACCATGTATATATAGAGCTTTAAAAAAAAAGAACTCCAATATGACCAGTTGAATTTTTCTTTCCCTTTTTCCCTCTAACAAATCTTAAAATCTTGTGTACCATCTTAACGGCTAATGGCTTGCAAATTTCAATTTTTCGCTTGTCACTAAGAGTGACAATTCAGAGGAGACTATATAAATTGATTCACCTAGCCAAACTTATCCAAAGTGGGGAAGCTAAATAGGTCAGTCCATGGAAACCCAAACCACAGTGTCTTTCCCCAAATAAAACAGCAAGAAATCCACATAGGAAGGGATGAAATGCAATGGAATGGTTCAGAAGGGAGACTGAAAACAGCTCATCTTTATTTTTAAATATCTTCCTCTAACTTCAATGAATACCTAGTTTTGAAAAAGTTCCTAGGTTGGTATTAGAGGATAGAAATCACTTAACTTCAAAGCAAAAATAAATAGGTAAGTCATCCACTTGCTTAAATAAAATTTGAGAGCAATTTGTTGAGAAACAGAGTCCATGTCCTGAAACTTACCATATGAAGTACAAAATCCACTAAAAGAAATATATTAAAGTAAGGCTTCAATTAACTGGAAACTAATTAATCAGAGCTTTCAATCATTATTATTTTTAAACCTACTTAAATCATGGATATAGTAAAACAAATCAAGACTTAGGGTGTATCCTAGCTTTAGGTTTAAATTTGGTTTAATTTAATTTTTTTTAACTGGTAATACTTATCTAGTATTTGGAATTGACCAAATAATTGGGTTTTAGAGCTAGCAAGGTCTTAAGGGCCATCAAGTATGCTGGTTTTCAACCTTAGCTTCATACCATGATCACCTGGGAAGCTTTAAAAACCCCTAACGCACAGGCTGCCCTCCATACTCATTATTTCAGTATCTTGGGTGGCGGGGGACCTGATGATTTTCCAGATGATTCCATCTGGAATCTGGAGGTGATTTCATGGAATCTGGAAAACCAGGGATCTTCTACAGCTGTCCCAAGCAGTACAGTGACCGACCTAGATTGCTATCCAGTCTAGGACCAGGTGGGCCTCTGCCCTGTTACCCCATGTAGGCTGCTGGTTACACGGGGTCAACATGCACCACCCCCATACTGACCACTTGGCCAGGGCTCCTCCAACTCTGATGTGCCTCCCAGTCACCCGGAGAGCATATGAAATGCAGCTTCTGGTGACTAGGTCTCAGGTGGGGCTGAGCATTTGGCTTTCTGACACGTGCGCAGGTGATGTGGCTACTGCAGCTCTGGGTACCACACTTTGAGAACTGCTCTGTAGGCTGTTGTAGAACTCTCCCTTCCCACAAATGCACCTGCCTTGTACCCATGTAGCAGATCTGAACTCTGAACACACATCTGGTCTGTTTCAGAATCTTTGTCTTTTTCTTTCTTTCTTTCTTTCTTTCTTTCTTTCTTTCTTTCTTTCTTTCTTTCTTTCTTTCTTTCTTTCTTTTTTTAAAAAAGATTTTATTTATTTATTTGAGAGAGAGAGAGAGAGAGAGAGAGAGAGAGAGAGAGAGAGAGAGAGAGATCACAAGTAGGCAGAGAGGCAGGCAGAGGGAGAGGAGGAAGGAGGACCCCACTGAGCAGGGAGCCCGATGCGGGGCTTGATCCCAGGACCCTGAGGTCATGACCTGAGCTGAAGGCAGAGGCTTTAACCCACTGAGCCACCCAGGCGCCCCAGAATCTCTTTGTTTTTCCAAAAGCGTGTACAGCTGCTCTGTTCACTCAGAACCCAAGAACCATCCATGGGTGGAGTGTCCTTTCATGTTGAGGGGTTCCGCAGCTGTTGTGTTTCCCTGAACTGCCACATTTGACTACGTTATTCCAGGGCAGGATTCCTTTCCCCTTACCCCTTTTCCTTACCGCTTTTCCCTTTTCCCTTTTTCCTTTTTCCCTTCCCTTCCCATCCCTTCCCTTTCTCCCTGAGAGGGTGAAAGATGTGTTTCATAATATGGGCAACACCAAGGAGTTAAAGTTCCTTGACAGGGACCCATTGGTTAGACAGGATGAGTGTCTGAGCTCTGCTTATCAGCCTACACATGTGGCCAGAGATGGAAGAACTGACAGGCAGTGGAATGAAACCCAGGCACCTACGGAAATCCAGGCCTAATCCCTTCCCATAAAACAAAGTGGAAGATAAGTGAAAATGGTTGAAAGCTGAAAGCAGATGTCTGAGTTCCTCCACACTGGGCTATAAAGGGGGACCTTTGTGACGGAGTATTTATGGGTTTGGGGAAACCTGACAAGGTGTTGCTGTAAATGCCAAGAAATACACAGAACAGTGATTTTGTTATTTGAACACATCTCATGATGACTGCAGCTTAGCGAGGATGGGGAAAGATAGCTGGTGTGTGTGCGCGCGCGCGTGTGTGTATGCGCGCACACGCGCACCATGAACAAGACTGCTATAAGCAAGACTAACTTGGTGGGTCGGTGGGAGGAGGCAGGTTGGTGGACAGGGCTGCCAAAGGAAATCCCTGCAGATGCTTAAGCAGGAACAAGTGGACCATTGGGTCACAGAGGAACTCTGCAGGGTTTGAGGATGGGGGCTGGGGAGTGTGGACTCACAGTTTTAGCTTATTCTCCTTAAAGAGCTGCCCCAAACAAAACTGCATCCAAGAAGCCACTGACTAAAGCGGGGATATTTTTGTCCATCTTTGTTCCAGGCCATTCCACTACTCCGTTAAGCCATAGACTTTTGCATTAGGCATTTTAGCATCAGTACTTAGAGCAACGCTGCCTTCTTTGTAGAAGTATGAAACCATGATTAATATCTTTCACTGGTCAGCTGATTATTTCCAATCTTTTAAGTTTCTGTCCTTGCTCCTGGCCTGATCCACAGAATACTTTTGATAGATAAAAGGCATTCCTTAATATGCAAAGGAGTAACTAACTGGACCTTTGAAAGCTATTCTCTCTGAAAAAAAAAAACCAAACCACCACATGTATTATTTAGAAATCCATTTTTAAAATCCAAAGAGCTCTTTCTAATTGCAGTCCCGAAACAATCCTGCAGAACTGTGTGGTTGAGGGGAGGGGTGACCCTTTTGTCTCCAATTCCGAAAAACATGTGCTCTCCTTTTCGGAGTGGAAGCAGAAGATTTTCAATTGTAGTTTAAACCGAGTGGACCCTTAGGATTTTCCTGGAGCTTGTCAGAATTCTATTTCTGGGAAACTACACTGTTATAGAGAAAGACAAGGAGAGGGGAGAGAGGAATCAGAATGAGAACATGCAAAGAGAAAACAGATGTCTCAAAGTCACATGCAGGGCCCCTCATTTGCAGTGTTTGGGTAAACAGGGCTGAGTGTGGAGAAGCAGCTTTGGACGTGAACAGTAAACACGGAAGGAAAGGAACCAGGGGCACTTGAGCCCCATCGTGGAGCCGCTCCACACCTGCCAAGTTGGAGACTTTAGGTGGCAACTGTAGGTTGCCCTCCCGCTTTGGAGGGGCCTGGCCCTGTCCCCCGCACCAAAGGAAACCAGTGAAGGCTCCCCATCACATCCCATCTGATTTCCCACCATACTCTTCCAGCCCCCCACGATTTGCTGGCACAAGCTGGTTGTCCAGTGGGAAGGGGATCACTGCTGGCCTCACCTCCCCTAAGGACACCTTTCCCGCCTTCCACTGTCAAATGTTACAGCTCCTGTGTCCTGTACCTTCTTCCATATCTGCTTCCTGCCAAATAACAGAAGCAGCTTCAATGAAACCAGCGGTGTTTCTCAGCGCGGGCTGAGAACCGTGGTTCTCAGCATGTGGTCTCTGGACCAGCAGTGGCAGCATCACCAGGGAGCTTGTAGGAATGCAAATTCCTGGGCACCACTCCAGATCCATGGAGTGAGAAACGCTGTGGTTGGGGCCCAGCACCTCACGATTCCACAAGCCCTCCAGCAGACTCATGCTGAAGTTTGAGAATCACCCATACAGACTTGTAGAAGTGATATTTGCATTGGAGCAGAGGAACATCTGTGGACAGAGGTGAATCTTCTAGTGAGGATTTGGGGGCACGGTGCAAGTCAGTGGAGGAGGTGAAATTTAGGGGACATGTCGGGCCCATTTATAGGCCTCTAGATGACTCCCTGCTTTGCCAATAGGTCAGACCCACACAGTGACCATCTTAAATGAAGCTGGCTTTGGGTAGGTGATGTTACTGCTCACAATAGTGTTATAATATCTCTGAGAAGGTCCCCCAAGGAGCTGGTTGTACAGCTCACCCCACTGCCAGCACTCCCATCCTTCTCCAACATGGTTTGGATGCATCTTGTCTTGGGGTTGTCGTCTTTGGAGTGATTCTCACTCCTCCCCCACCCCCCAACACACACACACACACGCGCGCGCGCACACACACACACACACACACCCCGAGTCAAGGACACAGAGGGCATCCCTGCATGCTTTTCCTTTTTTTCTCCTGGGAAATGAGCCCAAGAGAGGCAGGCAGCAAAGTTTCTTTGATGAAAACTGTAAAATATTGCTCAGAGAGCTGCTTTCCACATGTTTTGGCTGTAGAATTTCCAATTGCAGATTAAATAGTGCATGTGTCTACTTAAATTAACTCCTCCTTGCCCTCAGTCCTGAGTTGACTGTACTATGTTACTGACCCCCCCCTTCCCCTCCTGTCTTGCTGCCTGGAGGCTGATTCTGATTTAGGAGGACATATTTAGTGTGGTCTTTGGCTGGACCCCAGTGGCCCAAAATCTCTCCCTGGATTTTGGTTGCAAGAACCAAACTTGGGTTGCCCACATATTCTGGACCTTCTTGTAAGTGTAACTAGAGGAGGCTGATTATGCCCTCTCTGCACCCCATCCCTTTCCCTGGCAGGAGAACAACATTTAATCCTGACCTTTCCAGACTGATCTATTATGGTAACCAAGGGGCAAGTGTTAAAAGAGAAGTAGTCTCCTTTCCTCTTGAGTTTGGCTCCCAAGATGGAGTTGAGAAGAAGCCCTACTGCATTTCCATTTCGATGACACTGGGGAAAGATTAAGTTATTAAGACTTTTGACTGGTCCTCTGCTATGTTATCATTCCCTTTTGGGATTTGTCCAAAGTCTTCAATAAAGAACTTCCTAAATACCTGTACGGCCTGGTATGGAAGTTTCTGGGAAATGGCAGACAGAATATAAAGGGGTAGGGGGCTGTTCCACCCCACCTCCTTGATGACTTCTGTGGGGAGGCTGCATCCTAACTATTGAAGGACCTACATTTAACCCCTCAAAATGGTAGCCCACTGGATCCTGGGAGGAGCTGGAGAAAGATAGCAGGTGGGAGAATACCTCCTGGATGGGAAACCTCAAGAGACACGGTCAAGGTGGATAGTGTTATTGATACCTCGGTGCTTAAGGGAACAATTGCTTGGGAATCCAGACAGAGCCAAAGAGCCAACCTCAGGAAGAAAGGAGTTGGAGATTGGACCTAAAGCCCCAAAGCTGGCTTTGGGGAACATGTGAGTTCATGAACTTGGCCATGAATGGAAGTATATCCCATCATTTCAGGGACTCTGTTCCTCCCTGCTTGTCTACTCCTTCAGTTTCTTTCTCTACTGACCTTTCCCCCCAGTATCCACTTTGCATAGCTATGTCTACCCCCCCAGATCCACCTTTCACTCCTCCTAACCCTGTTCAGTGCCCTGGGAGGCTGAACCATGTAAAACAATGACCATTAGAGCTAAAGCAGAAACTGCGTTTGTGAACCTACCAGGCAAATGAACACACACCAGTCAATAAATCCACAGAGTTGCTCTCAGAAAAGTCAGGGTGGTTTTTTTGTTTTTGTTTTTTTTTTAATTATTATTTGCCCCAGCGGTACAGGTCTGTGAATCATCAGGCTTACACCTTTCACAGCACTCACCATAGCACAAACCCTCCCCAATGTCCATAACCCATCCACCCTATCCCTACCTTCCCACCCCCCAGTAACCCTCAGTTTGTTTCATGAGGTTAAGAGTCTCTTATGGTCTGTCTCCTTCCTGATCCCATCTTGTTTCATTTTTTCCCTCCCTACACCCCACGACCTCCTACCTAGTCAGGGTGTTTTTTGAAAAACTTAGTAAAAAGGTATCAGAATGGTCGTGCCAGTTAAGGATCAAGACTAGTACTCTCCATAGGTCTGAGTTCAGTTCATTCAAACAGGTCCCATGGTTCCTGGGTGAGGAAGGAGCCAGCAGTGAGGTCCGCTGAGGGTCTGGACTTCTGGAGTCACTCAAGAGGCACAGTGGGTGAACAACATCAGGACAAGCCACAACACAACACAAATTCAGTTTTGATATCATTTGGGGCAAAGTTTGCCGCAAGGAGGACACTTTCCTTCTACACCTAAATGGGTGGTGATCCACTGGCTCAGGTTTGGTTCAGTTAATGGAGGCAGCGCAGAAAGCAGAACGGGGCAGGAGGAGGTGGAGTGGAAGTTGAAGACTTATTCCCTGGCTCCTTTCCATCTGGGCTGGCCGCAGCCTCTGCCCAAGGCAGCCTCCTCTGTTCAGCTCCCCTCTCTTGGTCTGATGACGTCAGGCCTCAGGGTGGTGGGCCCTCAGGTACTGCATTATCCCTTGTTAATTCCCTAAACCCTGCCCCTAGCTCGGAACATAATCTCTTTATCCAATCTCTTTCTCAAATTACTCAATTTGAATGTATGGTCCTTTTCCTGCCAGAACCCTGACAGTTGGGTTGACAGATTCAACCCATGCTGCCTAATTTTTTTCCCCTTGCCTTCTCATTCATACTTCTTACAACTTCCCAACTTGACCTGGCACATGGTCCATCTCATTGCTATTCTCTAGTTTATAACTTTTCATCTTTAGCTCCCACTGGTAAGGGGTTAACATTTTTGTGCAAGTAGCAGATAGGCTAAGAGTCTGTTCCTATATCTGGGCCACATCCTATATGCCTGGCAAACCTATAAATTGGTTCCTTTGTTCACCTACTCTTGGTTGCATCTCCCATGGCTACAGGTGGAGGGAATCACATGGTACAAAGCGTGTGAGTGGGGATGGGGTGAGGGTGTCCCTTAGATGGGGAGTGGGCATGGAAATGGCTGTAATGACTGAAATTAACATCCAACTTTTAATCCATTTCTGTCTTTTTTCCCTCTCACTTGTAGGCTGGTTGGGGACCGGGGGATTGTCTCGACTGCCCCCTATCCATGCAAGTATCCAGCTCAATTCTGTGCTCAGTGAGTCTAGGTGCTGGAGGGGCTCCTTCCAGAGACACTCTCCTCCTCCAAGGGTCAGTAGTCTATCTAATTCCATTACAAGGGAGGAAGAATGACTTTGAAAAGTGTTCATGCTACCATTTCAATTTTTGAAATGCCTCAATCATCTTTCCCAGAGCTGGATCCAATTTCTCCCCACTCAGATTCTTTTCCTACTCAGCTCTGCAGCAGTGAGCAGGTGAGCTGACAGGGCCAGTGTGGGCTGGTAAGTTCATCTTCCTTGCTGCCTCCAGGGGAAGTAGCTGACATTTACTCAGTAACCTACTTAGTTTTAGGCATTTTCCTAGCTCTCATGTAATCTTTTATGAAACCAAACAATGCAGGCATTTTTTCTCTCCATTTTGCAGATGGGGACACTGGGGCCCAAATAAATTAAGTCCCTTGTTCAAATTCAGGGGCATAGCCAGGACTTGGACCCCCCCCCACCTTTTTCTTTAGAGAGAGAGAGAGGTGGGAAGGGGCAGAGGGAGAGAGAATGAGGATCCCAAGCAGGTTCCATACCCAGTGCAGAGGTGGCTTGAGCTCACGACCCTGATACCGTCACTAGAGCTGAAACCAAGAGTTGCATTCTTAACCGGCTGAGCCACCCAGGGGCTCCTGGACCCTCATTGCTTGATTCAAAAGCCCTTATCACTTCCATTCAGCCATGTTTACAAACACCTCTGGGGGGAATGGCAACAGCCACTTGTTGGCTGACTCTCTGCTTGCCATCTGTTACCAGCTACCTCTTCTTCCCCCAACTGCTGAACAGTTTGGAGCAACCTGAGGGAGGGGCCTGCTTTAGGCCCTTTTTCCCTTCTACATACCCTGCCGTGCTTAACACATGGTAGGTTCTCACAATAAAAGTTGCAAAAGGAACAATTAGAATTAGTTTTGATTAGGTAATTTCTTTTCAAGGGGAGCCAGGGTGGAGGAGAAATGGCTATAAAATAATTTACCTTGGCCCTACTGGCATTGTTTCTCACTTTTCATCTCTTTGTTTGGACCTTATGTGAGTAGACATTTGATGGGCCCCATAAGTTAGAATCCAATCAAAACTCTTCAAACTTCAGCCTCTGATACCCTCTCTCAGCAGACTGTAATTTTGAGAATTGCTTTCTTGATTGGCTATTGTGGCTGGGCAAGAAGAGGCTGGTTCTCAGGTAGGGCGGCCGAAATGCCTCTGGAATTCCAATGGAGGTCTGCTTTGAATGCCCGGTACTTATTCATGAGAACTCTTTTACACAGAATCACACTTCCCGCACAAATGAAAATATTTATATGACGGTATTCATGCAATTTGGGAAAAAAATTGCAGCCTGTGATGCTTCCCTTTCCTGGGTGCCCCAGCATCTCAGAGTATTTTCTTTCCTCCCCCAAAATTAATGAAAAAGAAATCAAACTTTTGCAGGCTTCACTTAGTTCCTGACTTTCAATCAGATAAATTTGTGACCTGAATATTTCCCTCTCCTCTTTCAGTATTCATGAAGAATCATTTGCGGCCAGGCTGGTGGATTTAAGTGTTTGTCTAGTTCAGGAAAGACAGATTTATTCCCTGGGAGTTGTGTGTAACTTACAACCTACATATTTCTTGCCCCTCCCCTGCTTTCCCCATCCTTTTTTCTGTCTTTAAATTTAGAGGGAATAATTTTTTTTCCCCCTGGTTTGTTGTTAGTACAAACTTAAGGAGCCTGGGCTTAAAATATTGATCCAGCTTCTCCCACAGAGACTTTGGTCTCTGAGTTTTGCAATGTGGTATGCCTGATTGAAAGTGGTCTGGGCTGAATTTGCTTTAATAGGATGTTACACTCCTCTCTTGGGTCAATTTTTATCCACTTTATCAAGTTACTTATTGATTATAGCTCTTGTCACATGCACATTAGTTTGCTGAGGAACTTAAAGATATGTTTTGTTTAGAGTAGTCGAGGGATGTAGTGGGCTCTAGTTCGGCAGGGTCCCCGGATGCCCTGATTTTTAAAACTGACTCCGTTCTCTCTTAGGCACTTGGATCAGAATTCTGAGAATGACATTAGTTGTCTAGAACAGGAAAACAAAACGATAAGAAGTCCCCCCAGCCTCATTTAGTACTCTCTTCTCTGGGAATATTTGGAGGCAATCTCCTCTTGAATAAAGGGAATATATAAAGAAAGTACTGGAATGGGAATTTAAGAGTGGAAGGAAGGGATAGAATGGATGCAAGTCAAGCTAATGGGTCAAGTCTGAGAGAGGCTGGGCTGGGCATTTTCATGGCTAAGAAAAAAGTGATTTGGAAAAAGGAAGAATATGCTTTATGCTTCCATACCTTGGGTCTGGCCAGGTTTTCAAGATATTTGTTTCCTTTAATTTGCAATCAGATATAGAAAAGTCCATCATGAAAACAGAACTCTAATGAGCTTGATTCTGAAGATTTGGAACCCCTCAGCAGGTCATGGATTACCCTAATTACTGGGATTATTGCTGCCAGGGGAACAAAGAACACCTAGGAATGCACTCAAAATGGAAATATTTCTTTTTCTATTGGATCTCAGCTTTGAATGTGCAAATGGTTACCTCTAGGGCTAAGTCCAAGTAGAATTATAGAGTTGTCTTCAAGGTCATCCCACCTCTATTTTCTCATGACCTAATTCGAAGTAGTGTATTATGTCACCCAGAGCAGATACAATTTGACACTTCTTTATATTAAACTGAGATAACATTATCTTATACGTTGTTAATATTTTCTTCTATCACAGTGCCAACAACCCAGAAGGAGGGCTTTGTGCCTGGGAGGTACTTGTAATGGACCTTAACTGTTATGGGCTATCCGGTCTCTTAACACCTTTCCTTGTTTTTGCAAAACCCAACTGTGATAGCCAGCCTTGAAGACAGCCAGCAATGACCCCTGTTTCCCATCTTCATGCCCTCGTGTCATCCCCTCCCACATTATATTAGGGTTGGTCTGTGTGGTCAATAGCGTACCACAGAAGCGACTGCATATGATCATGAGACTAGGTCATGAAGCACATGGTGGATTCTGCTTTGCTCTTTCTTGGATCCCTTGCTCTGGGGGAAGCCAGCTGTCATGTTATAAGTGCATGCAAACGGCTTGATGGAGAATCCGTGGTGAGGAACTGAAGCCTCCTGCCAATAACTAGCTGGCCATGTGAGCGAACCACTTTGGAAGCACATCCTTTAGCCTCTGTCAAACTTTCAGACCATAGCCCTGGCCAATATCTTATCTGCAATTTCATGAGAGCCTCTGAGCCATAACTACCCAACTGCTTCTAGATTCCTGACTCTCAGAAACTGTGGATGATAACACGTTTCTTGTTTTAAGCTGCTAAATTGCTAAGTTTTGGGATGATTTGTTACACAGCAATAGATAACTAATACACAAAAGGAGGCATGGCCCAGTTAGTTCCCACCGTGGAAGCCAGAGTGGGGGTGGAAATTTCCTCTTTCAGATTCCTGGCAGTTAGTGCTTGGGCACATGATCTCCATTGAACCAATTGGATGCCTACGTTTGGGCTTGTAACCTGCCCTGGGTCAATCAGATGCTTGTGTTTAAGACCTTGAGTTTGAAGAGAGTTATAACAAAGCAGAGTCCAGTGTAGAACTAATTCCTTCAGAAGCAGCAATATGAGCAAGTGGTATCTTTTGTTGACAATAATGAGAATAAGCAGTATGCTTCTGTACTGTGGGCCTGGCCAGCTTGGTGGGCCACACACAAGGGTGGGTGAGGTGCTGCATGACATCTGTGGCCCGATCTTTGCTGTGGTGTGATTTTGGATGTCATTCTGCCTGTTTGGCCTCCAGTGAGTTCTCCCTGTTTCCAGAGCTTCACTCTCTAGTCTTACTAGTAATTCCTGCAATGTGAAATTCCACTGAAGTTCAACAAAATTAGTTTCTATTTTATACAACGAGGAACCCTGCCTGGGATAGAACTTGAGTACATTTTCATAATGACGGTGGTGGCTTCTTTTCAAATATGTCCATTGCCTTAAGTACTGCACAGAGCAAGTGACATGTAGATCTTTGTGGATAAGAAGGCTCATTAGTGAACATCTTTTCTCATACAATCCTACGTTCTATCAGCAGCTTTGTGGAGAGGGCAATGTTAAGGATTGTACCTGGCGCAAGTCATTTATGATCTGGACTAGAGACAAACCACCCCACCTCCCTACCCCCTGTTGCGATCTGATCCAGTGATGTAGACAGAAGAGATTTCTCTTTGGAGACTGAGCCATGCCACCTGTTGGCTGTGTGATTCAGAGAAAGTTATTTGATATGTCAGAGTTTCATTTATCTCACTGACAGTATCACAATCCCTACTCCACTGGGTTGCTGTGAGATTAGATTAGACAGCACATGTGAAAAGAGCTTAGCCCTCAAGTTCTGGCTCAGGGCTGGGCGGCCCAGCTCTGAGCAGTGAACTGAGGGTTCCTGGTCATTCACTCACCTTTACTTTTGCTCAGTTTTCTCATCTGGAAAATGAGCAGGTTGGATTAGAGCTGTGATTTTCAAACTTTTTTTTTCCTTCTGTAAATATAAAAATAAAATCATTTATAGACCTCAACATAAAATAAAGAAATAGTATTTTATTAGCATGGATTTATTATATAGGTTTGCCTATTATAAATTCAGTTACTGGGAACAATGGGGCAATTCTGATGAATATAAACATTTGAAATCAGAGTTATGGGCAACATTTGCCACTGAGGCTTATGTATCACATCGAATTCTGCATATTATATTGGATGTGCATCAACGAGAATGTTAAGTTTCATATGCATAAGTAGTTGCACATGTAATTGTTTTGGATAGTGTATCTTGCAATCTCAGAAGATTTTTAGTTAAACTGAGAAGGTTTGGTGTGAGGACTGCATGAACATGAGCTTCTCTAAGCACAAGTAAATGTGCAATGGATACAAGTGTGGCTTCTGCCACACTTGGGTGAGCCTGTGGAGCCCTAGGGAAAGCAATTTACAAGCTCCCAGAGTAGATGATACCAAGTTTTCTTGCAGTTCACACATTCAGTGGTTCTAAGGATCGACACAGGAGTGATATCTGCATAACACCAGCCATCTTTTTAACTTGCAAAAGTAGTACATGAACATATGCTCAGTGTAAACACTTCCAGTAACATGGGAACATATAGAGTGAAAAGTAAGAGTTCCCATTCAACCATCTCCCCTTGTGGGCCTGTCCGGCTCCCTTTCCTATATACACATGTAAGTCCTCTGTCTCTCTCAGCAGACTTTCTATGAATACGTAGATCTACCATATCCTTTTAAACTCTTATTTAATGTTTTATAGTATAAATATCTACAATTTGTTAACTGTTCCTCTATTTAACAAACATTTAAAATAATCTGTGTTTTTCATCATTGCAAACAGTGCTGTAGTCATCACTTTTATACACACACCTTTCTTGACTTTTCGGTAGGATAGGTCCTGAGAATTGGAATCGTCTCAACAAAACAAATAGATGTTGGCAAATACTGTCCAATTGCCCTTTCAAAAATCTCTGCCAACTTTTATTCACCAATGATGCTTATTGTTTTAATTTACACTTCTCTGGTTACTAGTGAGGTTGAGCATCTTTTCATGCTTATTGACCACTTCTATTTATATTTTGCTGCATTGGGTCTAACTATTTTTTCCCATTTTTTCCATTAGGTAATAATAAATTTTTTTCCTAACTGGAATCTTTTGAGTAGTATTTGATATCAAAGTATTCCAGAGTACCAACAAATCCAAATGGATTTCTTGGAACTTGTTGCAACAGCAATTAATCCATATAAATAAATGTACCTATCCACTTATTCATCTATTCACCAATCATTCAATAAGTATGGATGTATATTAGAAGTACAAAAATACATAAGATCAGCCCCTTACAGAAAAGATGCCCACAGTTTACTTGGGAAGACAGATACATAAGCAATTACAGTTCTTGGTATAAGTGCTCTAACACAGGTATGTCTGGAGAGCTGTAGGAGCACCAGGTCTACTGGGTATGGGTTATTTGTACAGGGTGTGCTGTCTGGAGCATCATACCCTATTAACTTTGGAATTGAGTGGTGGAGGTAACCAGACACCACCTGTGCTTTTTAAGGAGTACATTTTAAAGAGCTGGACTTTTAAGAGATATTTGAAAAGCTGGAGAGAGGGGCTTACAAAGCTTGGGAAAATAAAAGAAAATGGCATCAGAGAAAGCTTTAAGTCTGTAATGCAGAAATTACCTGAGTAAGGGAGTGAGTAGGAGAAACTGGGATGAGTGATAGGAGATGGAGAGTAGGGCTTGGAGTTAAGAATATCTTAATGTAGATCTCCATGGAGTTTGAGGACAAGGAATCACAGTGTCCAACAAGTCAGGAAAGAGGACTTCATAAATCCCATTTAAGATTTACTAATGTGGCTTCTTTGGGAGAAGGATGAGCCCTGAGGGGAATTAGATCAACTTTCCTTGGAGACAGTCAAGAGCTAGGTTAAAGCACTTGGTTTTTTGGTCAGGGAGAAATGCATACATGCACACGCACACACACACACACACACACACACACACACACACACACACACACTTGTGTATTTTGAGGGGAGAGGGCCACATTTGATGTTGGAAGGTAATAGAAAAACATTAAAGCTGGGAGTCAAGATAATGGAAGTCTTAGTTTAGAGTTCTCTAGAGTTTTCTAGTGGTCTCTAGAGAGCAGAGCCTGAGGCAAGGGTTCAAGTGCTAACATTTTATTTGGGATGTGCAAGCTTAGGGCTATGAGGAAAAAGCAGAAGTGAGACAAAGAAGGATGTGAAACACTGGGATGCAGTGTATGATACTGGTGAACACTTCCCAGTGAAACTTAGTGAAATAGGGCAGGTCACTCAGTAGGTTTATTTGCTTGGCATGTGGGACTTTGTAGAAGGACTGGAAAGAAAAACTATACTTGAAGAAGAAACCACACCTTTTAGTTGTCCCCAGAAGAGATTATGGTTGGGGTGTTTAATGGCTAGCTCCCTTCTTTCTCCCATTTTTTTTTTTTGGTCAAAGTTTACTTCTTGGGCTGCTAATCATCTTGTACTCCTTTGTGCTTGGAAGAGGAGTTTCTGTTGTTTACAGTGAAGGACCCCAACAGACTCCTGCTTTGATGACCTGCATGGGTTCCCATCTTTGTGGCTTGCCTCTCTCCACACTTGACTTCAATGTGTGGTTGCTGCCACCAATGGTGTTCTTGGAAAATTTACTTAGGTCATTCATTGTCAAATCGGTCATTCTTCTAGCTACTTTCCTTCTGACCATAGACTCTACTTGTAGTAACTTCATTTTTATCTCTTTTATGATCAGGTCTCCATCCTGTATCCCAGGTCCATAGTTAATTCTATGACTGTATCTCTTCCCTTATAACCTGGGTGGGATTTTTTTTTTTTTGGTTAAGATTTTTATTTATTTGACAGAGAGAGGGAGAGAGAGAGAGAGAGAGAGAGAGAGAGAGAGAGAGAGAGAGCGCACAAGCATGGGGAGTGGCAGAGGGAGAGGGAGAAACAGGTTCCCCGATGAGCAGGGAGCCCACGTGGAGCTTGATCCCAGGACCCTGGGATCATGACCTGAGCTGAAGGTAGACGCATAACTGACTGAGCCACCCAGGTGTGCCTAACCTGGGTGGGATTTATACGGAAGTAGATTTGAAATTAGTATAGTTGTAATTCAACCCCAAACTGGGCCTCATGTGGGCTAGCCTTGGCAGAGAATTGCACTCTGAGGAACACCATCCAGCAACCAAAAGCAGTTAAGTCAAATTAAAACTTTACTGGTATCTCTGGGAAGAATGTCAAGGGAAGTAAATATATTTTTAATGTACAGCAAGACTTGATAAAGTTTTCCCATCTCTGGTATATTCCATATCTTCCATTTTTTGCCCCACCAAACTCTCCTTCACTCCGATTCTAAACCGAGCATTTTCCTGTCACTCTGCCTTAGTGAGTCCCGTATTTTCTTCCTCTTCCCCCTTTCCTTCTGCCTTGATTGTTTCCATGCAAACTTCTGATACATATATCCCACTTTTGCATTTCCAGTTCTGTCCTTTTTCTCTCTATCGTCCCAGAAACTAAGATTGCAAAGACAGAATTCTCCTTAAAAATGGTGAAGGAGGGGAACACTCACACATTAATCCTTTCTTTTTTCATCATTTGAGACAGAAGTTGCTAATGAGCAGAGCTGTTCAGCAATGAAATAGATTACTCCATTAAGCAGGGATTCTCCTGTCAGGGGATAATTCAGACGAAGTCTGGAGAGTCAGTGCTCAGGGATATTGGGAGAAAGTTCTGGTTCTGGGTGATGTTGTGCCAGATGATTTATAAGCTGCCATCACGTCCAAGATCCTAGATTTAGATTTGTATCCTGGAAACTGCCATAGTGTCAGGGTGGACTCCTGTCGGTTTCCCCCCTCTTTAGAAATCTCTTTGCCAGGAATGGCAAACCTCAAACTCTGAGCTTGCTCTAACTCTTGTGGCTTTAATTTCTTTGAGACAAGTTGTCAGCATTGTCTTTTCAGCATCTCAGCCTCTCCTGCTGGAATCAACGAGCTCGAATATGTGTCTCTCAAACGGCTCAGATTTTCCACTAATATGTCAACGACACAGTCTATTTGTGCCAGGCCCTTGCTGGGTAACTGTTCATTTTGCTCTGAGACCGCATATTCCAGGGGACAAGCAGGCATGGTGGATGTCAGATTTGTGGGAGGCAGCAGCCAGGAGCTCAGATTCCCTAGTGAGGTAATGGGTCAGGACGCCCGTCTTGCTGGACCTGCCATGCTTCAGAGGAGTGGTGTGGTGGGAGAGGGAGGACACACGCTTTGGGGTCAGAGGGCTTGGTCTGAATCAGTTGCTCATACACAAAGAATGCTAGTCAAGACTCTTTGGGTTGCAAGTGGCAACCATAAAATAAAATAAAAAGCAGGTGTTGGTGGTGGGTGGAGATAGGGTACTTATTGGCTTCCAAAACTTGAAGTGTGGTCACAGCTCTATGTATGAGCTCAAGGGACTTGTAAAGACTTGCCTCTTGGTTTCTTACTCTGTCTTACCAGCCTTACCTCCTGTTTCTACATGGCTTCATTTTCTACCCCAGTGGAAAGAAGTCCTTTTCCTGAATGTTTTGAACCAGATTCTCAGTGTTGAATCTCATTGGCCTGGGTGGGATCCTGTGTTTGTCCATGAATCAGTCTTGGTGGTGATGGTGGTGGGTGGGTGGGTGGGAAAGAGTACACTATTGGCCAGGAGAATATTTTCCTGGAGGGAAAGTGAGACATTCTTTCAATGAGGAGCAAGAGCATATGGATGTTGAACTAACAGCAACAGCCCACGTCTACTGTAATACAACCTTAGCAATGGTGTGTGTCATTGCTCTGAGACTACTTTCTTCAAGTATAAAATTCCTACTTCTTAGCTATTTTGAAGACTGTAAATAATAAATGCATAGCACCCGTCACACAGTGGGACTTCAATAATTAGTAGCAATTCTTGTTGGTAGGTCCAGAGGACCAATTGGTGAGAGAATTCTACCCAGTGGGGAGGTGTGTGTGTGTGTGTGTGTGCGTGCACACGCGTGCATACGCATTCCTGTGCTATCAGGGAGGCACAGGCTAATGAGACTTGTTCCCACCATCCCAACCTTTCTCTCCTTTTCCTTCCCCCTTTGCTCTTTGGCTTACTCTTTAGTTTTCTATCTTTCCTCCTCTCTTCCTGTTCCCTCCTCTGCTTTCCTTTTCCTTTCACTGGCTATATATTATATATGTTTTACAATATATGTATATATGTTACAAAAATAAAGTATTTTCTTATTTTTTTGTGACATGAATTTATTTAAAGATCTTATTTACTTATTATTTGTTTATTTATTTTAGAGAACAAGGGAGAGTGAGTGTGGGGGGGGGGAAGCAGAGGGAGTAGGACAAGCAAACTCCCTGCTTCCCTGCTGAGCATGGAGCTCGACGTGGGGCTTGATCTCTTGACTCTGAGGTCATGACCTGGTTGAAATCAAGAGTGAGATGCTCGGGTGCCTGGGTGGCTCAGTGGGTTAAAGCCTCTGCTTTCGGCTCAGGTCATGATCTCAGGGTCCTGGGATCGA
>LNAC01000285.1:279474-427588 GCA_002007465.1 Ailurus styani | reverse complement strand
AAAAAAAAGAGTGAGATGCTCAACCAACTGAGCCACTCAGGCACCCCTAAAGTGAATTTATTTATGTATTTTTTTGCATCCTGACTTAAAAAAAATTGAGCTCTCTCCCCCAAGTACATACCACAGGATCACGTAAATCGCTGAAGAAATTGTAATGGAGGAGATAGGTAAAGAGAGACAATGTCAAAATAGAAAACGAAACGTATACCTCCACATCGTACATGATTGCTAGAGGTGGGCTCGATTTACTGAAAATAAAGTTTCACATTCCCTATTTGTAATTTTAAAATGGAGCAAGTTCAAATAATATATTATATGTTAATAAAAAAATTCCGCTCTAAGGTAATGCTCAGATGAAAGTAACATATTCATCTCTCATAAATGTATCTTTTTATCCTAGTTTAGCATTGTAATATTTACAGTTTTGTATTTTCTTTGTATTAAATTCTTTTAGCCCTAATTGAGAACTATAATTAGAAATTAAAAGATATTGAGTTCTAAAATAAAATAAAATGGAGCAAGTTGAAAATTTTCTCTTTTCTCCAAAACCAGCTAAGCACTAAAGTCGGCTGAGTGTGATTGCTATGTGTGGTCCTTGATCGCGTTCATGGGGGTGGAGGCTCTTGGTAGTAAAAAGGTTCCGCCCATTTATGGGGACCAGAGAGGGTGTTAAAGACAAAATCGGGGAGGCAGGGGGCTGACGCATAGCTGGGCAGACAGGAGAAGGGAAACAGCGAATCTCTCCTCTGAGGTCCATAGACCTTTGGAGAAGAAAGAGATCAGTACCATAGAAACCCACACGCTTTAGGACGAAAGCATAAGTAAAGATGAAATGGAAAATCTGCCTCATTAAAGCCCAGCTCCTCAAAGTATTAGACTCCCGGGTTTGCCTATGTGCTGGGGCCGTCTGTAGCCACCAGGCTGGCCATTTGCTGATCCTTTTTGGGAACGAGACTGTGACTGAGAAAGATGTCCCACCTCAGAGCAATCCATGGATGGTGGCCTTCTGGACGAGTGTGTATCAAACCAATTTACTGCTTCTTTTTGGCACCTATGAACACGACGACACATCGTTTCTTGTTGCAAGGGACACCAGCAATGCTTAGGGAGATGGGAAGAGGAGGGGACACGAAGGGAGAGACGAGGAACTCTGCCTTGCTTCATGCATTCAGTGGAAAGGGTCAGATAACACCGCCAGGCAAGATGTTGTACTTGAGATGTGGATTGTCCCACGGGGAGAGGGCATGCGTGGATGGGGGGTTGGGGTGTTGTGGTAGGGTGGAGAGGGATTTGAGTCTGACTCTAGAGATGGTGCCCGAGCTAATGAGAACACACAAGGATTGGTGGCATGTATAGGAGACATGACGTTATCGGCTTTCATGTCATCACAGGGGAACGAAGGGAGACTCCCCAACCCTTCCTCTCCTGGCGGACGCTGGGGGACTTCTGTGGGCTTCGCCCGTCTCTCTGTAAGTGGGAACGCTAGTCCTGGCCTCGTGTCCTTCCTGGGCCTGTCCCGGAGATTCTCTCATTCAGAAAGAATTTACCGAGCTCCGACCACACATTCTGCACTGGGCTGGATATGTCAGGGAATAGGGAACAAGGTTAATTCTCAGTCTTTATGCTTAAAGAACTTACAGATGTGAAAGACTTTATAGAGTTGTTAGGGATGTTTGTAGATGAGTTCTGTGGCCCCCGGGTTGGGGATAATCTGCCTGGCCAGGCTTCAGATTTAGTACTTTTCTGCCCCTTACTGTCTGGCCTGGGGTGCCCCTTCTCTGGGCCTCACCTACAGAACAGTGGGGTGGGGGTAGTTGCCCTGGGGTGGGGGGTGTCTCTTCCACTTCTGGCCTATATGAATCTTCTGACTGCTCACCTACTTGTGAGGCCAAGTAGGAACCAAAGTGGATGGCCAGGAAGCACTAGGGTTTTGCTTACACCAAAGCCAAATTGTCTCCCCTGACCCCAAAACAAACAGTTCTGCACAGGGCCATGACCTTTCAAGGTCGAGAAGCGTGAAAGTAGCCCTATTGTCCTGGCTACAGGTCAGGTATCAGGAGGGTGCTGGGGCCATGGGTCTGTCCTGATAGGGAAGTGGTGTGAGTCAAGCCTCCTGGCTTCTGCTGCCCCGGCACAGGAAAGCTGGCGGGTGTTTCTCGCCGGCATCCTGGGGAGGGTGTGCCCTGGTGGGTACCTCTGCCCTCCGTGCAGAAACAGCCTCTGTTGTTTTTCTCCTTAAAGGTCTGATCAAAGCAGCTTTAGACTCTCAGAGCCTTTCCATGGTCAAATGTTTTCATTTTTCTCTTGGCTGGCTTCCTAGTGGTGTCGTTTGGTTGCCGTGGGTCGGCTTACGTTTCAGGAGTGTCCTGCTAACTCTGTGGGTCTTCTCCACAAGCCATTTAAGGGGACAGTCAAGGCCGTTTCACAGACGGGAACCCACAGTGCCACTGATCCACAAGCCAGAGGCAAATTCCCATATCTCGCCTTCTGACAGCTTTTGCAGTCTGGCTAAAACGTAAGATCCGCATGCTTCCCCATTTTAAGACAGTGTAAAGAAAAACAGGTGCCCGCTGGTCTAGTCACATCCCCTATAAAACGGCTGGAGTCTCTGTGTTTTGTGGGAAAACAGCAGAGGGGGGTTGGACTAATTAGTTTCCTCCCAGGAATCTGATTAAGGGAAGTCTGAGCAGTGTGGGAAAGAAAAGTGAACGGCCACCCAGAGCTGTCACCAACGAGAGCCAAGCCATTTGACAGGCGGAGTGAGCTTCCTGGCTTGGACGCATTCAATCAGAGGCTGGGCAGCCACTCTGGGGAAGAGAGTACACAAAGGTGACTGATGGACTTGGCCGGGTTGGAGCAGGGGACCCCGAAGGTTTGCAGAGGCTCTGAAATTGCCTCGTGAAGCTGAAATATAGGAGAAGGTAGCATTAAATACCTCTACTCTTTTGATATTTTTTGAAAGTCTTTTTTTATGTGATAAAATACACGTAACATAAAATTTGCCATTTTAATCATTTTTACGTGTACACTTTGGTGGCGTTAAGTGCGTTCACATTGCTGTAAAGTTATCGCTACCATCCATCTCCAGAACTTTTTTTTATCTTCCCAGACTGAAACTCCACACCCATTAAATAATAACTCCCATGTCCCCCTCCCCCAGCCCCTGGGAACCACCATTCTCCTTGCTCTCTCCATGTGATTGACTACTGTAGGCGTCTTATATAAGCAGAATCATCCACTGTTCGTCCATTTGTGTCTGGCTTATAGTCACTTAGCGTTACATCTTCAAGGTTCATCTGTGTCGTAGCATGTGTCAAAATTCCATTCCTTCTTAAGAAATAGACATTGTGTGTATAAAGTGCGTCGTGTTCACCCATTCCTCCGTGGATGGACATTTGGGTGGTTTATACCTTTCGGTAATTGCAAATAGTGCTGCTGGGAATGTGGATGTGCACGTACCTGTTCTGGTCCCAGTTCCAATCACTCTGAGTTTATACATAGAATCAGAAGTACTGAGTCATGTGGTCATTCTCTCTCCACGCCATACGGTTGTACCATTTCACATCCCCACCACGAAGGCCTGGGAGTTTGGTGCCTCTCCTCTTAAGAAGCCATTTCTTTTTGGTCTCCTAGTCCCCAGAGGATGTGTGGGCAGGACATGCACCAGTGGGCTTGCCCCGGTCTGAACCATCCGGGAAGAAACGGGGGTTGGATCTGTCTGGTCTCAGATGCCAGGAAGCTGGAAATGTAAATGACCTTGGGGAGGTGTCGATTCTAATCAGTAACTGGACCGACCTAAGCATTTAACAGGAAAGATAAGGTCACCATTCCAAAAGTAAAAGAGCAGAGATGTGGGTCTTTTTTCCTATATTAGAAATCAGGTTGAAGGAGAGTTTGTAGCAATTTAAGGTGAGGTCTGTTGAATTCAGGAATCAATTCAGGAATCTCAGAGCAGGTAACACAGTCTGTGTTTCTCTCCTATCTCTCCCAGGCCCCTAATAGCCAAATGCATCTTCAGGATGCAGCATTTGTTGAGCACTCACTATGTGCCAAGCCATTTAGGAACTTTCTTTTCTTTTTTATTTTTTTAAAGATTTTATTTATTTATTTGACAGAGAGAGAGAGAGAGAGAGATCGTAAGTAGGCAGAGAGGCAGGCAGAGAGAGGAAGAAGCAGGCTCCCCACTGAGCAGGGAGCCTGATGTGGGGCTCAATCCCAGGACCCTGAGATCATGACTGAGCTGAAGGCAGAGGCTTAACCCACTGAGCCACCCAGGCACCCCTTTTAGGAACTTTCTGTTCATTTACTCATCAGTCCTCTGGTCCATTAACATTTGGAAGGCTGAGGTCCTGAGAATCACCAAATTCAAAAATACCACTGTAGTTTACCCTGCTCCTCCATAAAGTGCAGTAAAGCATGACCAGAAGTTGGAGTAAGCATTAAGGCCTTTAATGAGTGTGTGGCCATTGGGGGACAGTGAGCGTCCATGGAGATTTGGAGGGTGAGCCCGGGCTCTGTGTGGCCCTGGGCTCTGGGTCTTTGGTTTTGCTGCTTAATGAATCCTCCCTGATTATCTTGCTTCTGCGGTGACTCAAGGTTATGTCAATTAGCCCTTCAGAGCCTGGGTCTTCTGCATAATTGTTGACTTAAATTAAGACAAATAGGTAAGTAGCGAGTTTACTCTGGTCTCTCTCTTGGGCCAGGAAGGGGAAACGAGGCCCAGAAAGGAGAAGGGTTTCTCTTCGTTTCTGGACAGGTTGCCCACACACATGGCATCCCATGCCTTAGTGGATGTGGTTCATCTTCCCTCTTCCTCTTCAGCCCAGACCTTCACCTTCTCTCTTTGAGTGGGTCTCCCAAGGGCATCAAAAACCTGGCCTCCTATCATCCTGCCTTGTCCTCTACCCACAGGCATTGGGGCATCTTGGCCATCTAAGCCTTCAACCTTTCACTTTTGATGGCTGCTTCTTTTGGTCTGTCCCTCTCAGGACAGGCTGGCAGTTCTGTCTCTGGGATCTGACCTTCTTGAGCCATTGGCAGAGCCAAGCCTCCCTTGGCAGGCAGGCTCTGATGGTCTCACATGCTGATTTCTGCAGCAGTCTCCTTCCTAGTGAGCCTTTCCCACCTGCAGCCCCATGCCTCCCGGCACATTCTATACCCAACTGCTAGGCTAATTTTCTCCAAGTGCTATTTTGATTTTGTCACTCGTCCATTCAGAAACCGGCAGGAGCTCCCATTTGCTTCCCACCTTTAATCTAAACTCCCCAGCATGGGTTTTAAGACCTTTGCAAACTCACGTTTAACTGCCCTCATCTCCTGTAACCTCCTGGCTTCTCATCTTTGTGCTGGCCCGACACAGTGCACACAAATTGCTAGCTTTGGGGCATGACTCTGCCCTTGCCCCTCAGATTCATGTCTGCCCCTACTGACAAAACAGAGATGTGTGAGTAGGACCCCACCAGGCTTGTTTGACATTATAACCCTACCTCTTATGCAATGCCTGTCACATAGTAGGTGCTCAATAAATATTTGTTGAATGAATGAAAGCTAAAGATATCTTTCTTCAAATAGCAGTACTTGGGTTAATCAGCACAGACAGGAAAGACTTTGTGCTAAGTATTTAGGATACGCAATGAGTAAACTTGTGCTTGAGGAACTCACAGTCTAGTGTAGACCTATAGAGAAGTATTAGATATTTCCTTGATTCTCTGATTGATTGTCAGGTGCAATGTTAATTTAAAAACAGATTTTGGGTATAAAAGAACTGCTACCACTTTAGTTATACACAGTGTGTGTTGAGCTTTGATTTTGGAAACTTTGAAACGTGAAAACAATGCACATCTTAGAATGGGGGAAATAGTGTAACATGGAGCTTTAGGTCCTGTCGTAGAGGGAGGTACAAAGTGCAAGGGAAGGATGCTATGGACTATGTGAGCTAGCTCCGGACTGGTTTGCCAGGAAGAGCAGGGAGGGAGGGGAGGTAGGTTCCAGTAGGCTTTGAAAACTGACATCTCTGGTCCTTCAAAATTGTGTGGCCTGAGACAAATGACTTCATCTCTTTCAGCCAAGCGTCCCCTTCTGTGAATTGCAGACCATAACAGAACCTCTAGTCACCTGTATTTAACTTACATTTGCTAAGCATTTACTATGCACCCAGACTGGGTGAAGTGCTTAAGATACGTTATATAATCTTCACGTGTACGTCTTATTCATCCAATCCTGGGCACAGAGGAAATGTTTAACAAATGGATATCAGTTTCAGTGGTTGTTGATATTGTAGTGTCTGCCTGCTTTGGTGTTCATTCACTTCTTTCTGGGAGCAGCACTCAGAATTCCCCTTGATGAAACACTTCTCTGGCTGTCAGTCTATATCAGTGTGGCTGTTCCCTCTGCCCCTTCTTGGGGGACCCAGACAGGGGCATATGGGCTAGGCTGGGCCAGTGAGACAGCTGAGTCACTACTTGTTCAGAGGTGGTGCCTGGTGTCTGACCCCAGCCAGTTGGAACTGTAAAGAGGACCCCTCTCTCTGCTGGGACAGCTGTGCTGGTGGGATGTGAGCTTGAAGCCATAGATGGGGATCTTGCTGAGGCAACCTGGGCACCTGTCTGAGATTGGGGATGGCAGGGAGGAGATGGACTCTGTTTGAGCATTTGGATCTGGCTGTACCTGTTTATGCGGAAGCTTTCAGTACGCCCAGACATCTCAGTTACTGGAACAAATACATTCTCCTTTTTGATCCTTTTTTTTTTTTCTTTTTAAACCGGTTTTGATTGGAATTCTCTATTTTACATTGAAAAGTCTGCTCTGGCCCAGACAGAAATTGTGATGATAACAATAGGAGGGTGAGAGGTTCAGTGTCGCCTGAGTATAGTGGTGTGTGTGTGTGTGTGTGTGTGTGTGTGTGTGTGTGTGTGGAACTGAGCCCAGGTCTGGCATTTGAATATCTAACTATGCAAGACTGAAAACATACGTTAAAAGCATGGGGCATGTGATAGGTGCTACAGGACTCCAGGGGAGGGTGGAGTTTGCTGGGTGGTTATACTGAAGGCTGGAGCCTGTAGAAGCCTATGGTGAGACTGTGGAGCGTTTGGGGGTCTGTGGCCAGCAAGGAGGAGCGGGAGGGGCTGCAGGTGAGTGGTGAGCAATGTGGACAGAGCGCAATGCAAAGAGTGGTCAGGACGAAGGGAGTAGATCAGCCTGGCTGTTTTGCTTAAAGGAAGGAGGACATAGTAGGCAGATTGGCCTGGGAGCTGACATCCTGGGCTTTGGGGTTCCAGACCTGGGAAGTGGGGGTCATACCTCTCTCCCCAGCAGCCCCATTACTGAAGCACCCTGTTTTACTCTCCAGAGTGGGATTCCTGAGCAGTGGAGGATATGTTTTCTTCAGTCTTCCAATGCGCTTTTCATTTTCTATATGGGAGAATGAGCCGCTTCCTGGCAAGGAGCACTTCTGCCTCTTGGTTTTCTCTCGTTTTAGCTGGTGGGCCTGTGCTCAGCCTGTGGTGGCATGGTCTGCCTGGGTGTGAATCCTGGCCCTGCACTTACCATCCATGGCCCCTTGGACCAGTCACTCATTCTCTTTGTGCCTCAGTTTCCTCATCTGTAAAATGGGAATAACAGTGGTATCTACCTCAGAGGGTTGCTGGGACGTTGAAATGAGTCAGGGAACATTCCAGTGTTGAGAACAGAATTCAACACAGAGTAAGGTTATTGAAGTGTAAGAGACTCATTATTATTTTTATTATCATTCGTTCCATTCCATGATGCTTGCTTTAATGTAGGCTGTGGCCAGAAGCTGGTGCTCAGTAATCTAATTTTCCAAACGTGGAAGCCCAGGTGCACATGGTTGTGTCTTGCCTGAGGCAGGAACTGACCAGGGCAGAAGCAGCACACGGCAGCCGTTGCCTGGAGAACCTCAACATTTCCAGCCAGATCTGGCTTCTGGGTCTGTCTGGTTGTCCCTTGGTTAATTTTTCTTGACCACCCTGTCACCTCCTCACCCCAAGCACTCTTTAGGGGAGGAGTCCATCACTGGCCTCATCTCCCCAGGGGCTCCTGACCTGGCAGGGGCCCTGCTTGGCATAGCCATGAAATTCCCCACTGCCCAGACTTGCCTTGACTTTTCTTTGTTACTTGGGCTTCTTTTATTTTGATTCTAGAAGCATCTGCTTGCAGGATTTCCGACACTCCTGGGCCCTCAGAGCTATGGGGTCTCATGAACGTACGGTCCCTCCGTTACTACATCGAAAGACGATTTACCTAACAGATGGGATCTTTTGAATATTTATGTCTGGACACATCTGTTCTGGACTTGAAAGTTTAATAAAGCTTTTCATTTTCTGAAGCGCTGGTGAAGCCTGTCTGTGGTGAGCTGACAGCCCTATGGGTCAGCAACTCAGCAATGACTCTGGGGCATGGGGGCTATGGCTTGGACACCCCACTTGGCAGGCAGCCAGTCTCCCAACCGCTCTTCCTTTCCACTGCAAAAGGAAGGAATGGCCAAGGGGCCAGGTGCGGGCAGTGGGCTGCTATGTCAGTGGATCCGTTGAATACATTTACAGAGAGGACAGTGTTGATGATTATTTGCAAAGGGGAACCATATTTGCTTGCTCTTCCCTGGGAAGGTGGGTATCTTGGTGGGGGTGAAGAATGGGAAGTCTGGACTATCTGGGTCTTTGCCCCCTGGGCATACTAAGGCTCTTGGGGGGGGAGTCTGGATGGATGTGTAGGTAGGGGGAAGCTTTACCAATACTCTTAAAGGTGGGCTGTGGGGGTGCTTGTGTTGAGTCCTTTCAGCTTCTTAGTTCTTGCTGCCCCATTCCCTTTTCTCCTGAAGTTGGTGGCATTCTGTAATGTCCCCACCCCCCTCATTGCAGGAATTCTCTGGCTTTAGTGCTCGCAGCTCTTGGTCACACCACTTTGCAGAATGAAGAAGTAGACTAGAGGGAGAGTGTTGGACAGCAAAGTAAAGTTTATTGAGTAATAGTATAAACCTCCCAGAGTGGGACGGGGCCCCGAGAGGGTTGTCCCCAGAGTTTCTAAGTTTAGGAGTTTTTATGAGCTCTTTTATGGAACTATTTTTTTTTTTAAGATTTTATTTATTTATTTGTCAGAGAGAGAGAGAGAGAGAGAGAGAGAGCACAAGCAAGCCGAGTGGCAGGCCGAGGCAGAGGGAGAAGCAGGCTCCCTGCCGAGCAAGGAGCCTGATGTGCAACTCAATCCCAGGACCCTGGGATCATGACGGGAGCTGAAGGCAGATGCTTAACCAACTGAGCCACCCCAGGCGTCCCTTGTGGAACTATCTTAAGCAATCAGGGTGTGCTGAGTCGTGCTAATCAGGGCTTTAATCACATATCTGTCTACCTCTTGGGTTAATGTCAATGTCTTGATGGTCTTTTTTTGTTGAGATCTGGGGGCTTATGTCTTAACTGCCTCTTGCCCATGATAGTGACAAATGCTTTGTGGTTTGTTGCCTTCTTTTAGGATGTTTTTCAGAAGTCCTTTCTGCAAAGGCTGCAGAGCAGAATGTTAGTGTGGTTCTGTCTAAGCTGCAAAACAGGATGTTAGTGTTATTTTCTTTTAGCTGTCCTGACTTCGTATTTTCTTGTCCTGACTACCTAACTGTCCAACTAACTCCTAACACCCTCAGACTCTGTTGCAGTCCAAACAGACTCCCAAGAAAGAAAAATAATAACAGGAGTAACAATAACACACAATACAAACAGGCACCGAGTCCTGAGCGCCAAGCACCACGCTACATGCCATCTTCACTATCATGGCTAATTATCCCAACACTGAGGTACAACTCTTATTACCACCATATTACATGGGGATTTACTTGACTTGCCTAAGGCCATACAGTTCTAAGTGGGGCAGGCAGGATTCGAACCCAGCCTGTCTTACACCAGAGGCTGAACTCAGTGCTTTATTGCCCGCTGATTGGAATGTGCTAGCCAGTATTTTCTAAAATATGTTTTCTGGAACCTGTGGTGCAATGATCAAATAACTCCAAAAACACCTTTCTCTCTCACCTTTCTCTCATTTATAATACACACCAACTTCTTAAAGGCTCTGAAGAGTCCTGCAATAAAGAATCTTTGTGTACCTCAGTGTTTTCCAAATTTCTTTAACAAAAACCCCCTCCTTTTTCTTAATACCAACTAACAAGGGTCCCATTGACCTAATATGCCGTGAGATGCTTTGGGAAACACCATTGAAAATGAGTGTTGGCTTAAAATATTACCTCTTCTAGGGATACTTGCATTTTAACAAAGTTCAAAGTTTTAAGTCTCAGTTAGAAAAGGTCAGTTCTAGGTAGAAACCATGTTGATGGAATTTTAGGTATCATCAGTAGAGAGAGTTTTCTTAAGGGGGATACTTCAAAAAGCCCTGGATTTCTGTTTGTATGAATTAAAAAATATATTTTATTTTGAAACAGATTCAAACTTTAAAAACTTTATAAAAACAGTACAAAAAATTCCTGTATACCTTTTACTCTGACCATACTCAGGTTTTGCTAGTGTCTCAGGAACTTCAGTCATAGTGCTGACCCTAGTCCAGAATCACATGTAGGACTTGGTTGTCTTTCTTGGCTCTTTTAATCTGGGATCGTTCCTCCTTTTCCTTTGATTTTCATGACTTTGAAAATTCTAAAGTATACAGGCAGTTATTTTATTGAATGTCCCTTGGTTTCCATTAGACCCAGGCTATGTGTTTTTGGCCAGAATATCCTAAATGCTGTGCTCTTTTCATGGAAACCTCTCTAGTGGTTGGTGTGTGATGTCTGTTGGTCCTGCAAGTGGTGATGTTAATTTTGGTCACTTGCTTAAGATGGTGTCTGTGGTTTCTTCACTTAAGGAGATACTTTCTCCCTTTTCCTACTTAATGAATGTTTTGTGGGGAGGTACTTTGACATTGTGTAAAATCCATTCCTCACTCTATATTCACCCACCGGCTGTGGCATCTCCTGATGATTCTTGCAACTGAATTAATTGTTGCTATGGTGGTTGCCAAATGGTGAATTTCAAATACTGTGAATCCATCTTTATTTAGTTTCCTTTCCACTGCAAGGGAAAGCTTTTCTTTCTTTTTCTTTCTTTCTTTCTTTCTTTCTTTCTTTCTTTCTTTCTTTCTTTCTTTCTTTCTTTCTTTTTTTCTTTCTTTCTTCTTTCTTCTTTTTCTTTCTTTCTTTCTTTCTTTCTTTCTTTCTTTCTTTCTTCTTTCTTTCTTTCTTCCTATCTATTCATTTATTTATTATAATTTCATATCTCTATGGATTTATGTGTTCCTATTTTATTCAATGGCTACAATCTGTTACCGTCACTATTTATTCTGATGCTTTAATTTTTCCAGATTTGGCCAGTAGGGACCCATTCAAATTGGCTCCGATGTTGTTTTAAAAAATTTCCATAATCTTTAAAGCACTTCCTTACTTTCTGGTAGCACACTTACTGTCTCTTCCCTTGCCCCAGAACCAGCCATGTCTCCAAGAAACTTTGACTCCTTTTGGTGAAAAATAGTATTTCCAAACCAAGATTTGGGCCAGAGGTGTGCTTAAGGCTAGTGGGATGGCACAGCTCTCAGGCTCCATCCATGAACAGAGCTGGGAAGTAACACAGTATATATAAATACACACAAATGTGTGTGTTGAAAACCATGAATTCATATCAATGCTTCTAATTACAGTCCAACATCACAGAGTATATTCTGGTTTCCACCCTTTCCATGTTTGCACTTTCTTTTTGAATGTGAGAAACCGGGCTCCCCTTATTTTAGACACTCTTCATAGTTAATCTCCAGGTCCTGTGACCTCCAACTTTGTATGTGAACCCTGACACCAGCTTGGCCCTGTCTTCCCCAGGTCTCCTGTTTCATTTGGGCCTGCCTAATGGCATTTTTGATGAAAGAAGGTAAAAAGGAAGGAGGAAAGGAGGGAAGGTGGGAGGTAGGGAGAGAAGAAAGAAGGGAGGAAGCTGATAAATTATTTTTTAAAGCAGAAAAAGGAAGGGAAGGGGAAAGCCATATGGATTTTACAACTTTTTTTAATGTTCAAAATAAAAAAATATTTGTATTTGTGGTATCTCAGTATCATTTGTGGTAACTCAATGTCATTTGATGCTCGGAAATATTAGTTTATTTTATTCTTAGCATTCTAATTAGCAGAATGAAGAGCAATAGGTAGGAATTATATGGCAGCAGATTTCAATTCACTATGAGAAATATTTCTGAAAGTCAGAGCTGTTCAACATAGAATGGTCTTGTTTGCAAAGGAGTGAGATCCCTGTCAACAGAGGAGTTCATTTAGAGACTGTAGGACCCCCAGTCAGAGTGACAGTGAAAAGATTTCTTGCACTGGGAGAGAAATTGGATTAATGCCTGTAGAGATCAACGCTGAAGCAGTGATAGTAGCATAGGTGGATGCCAGAATTGGATCAGGTTACCCAAGAAGCAGGGACACCAAACTCCCTCAGGGGTGACTGAGGAGGCAGGCACAGCTCCAGAAGGAGACTTTTCTCTCTTTCCTTCTATGGTCAGCAGGAAGATGGGTCTCCTAGAGCCCCGTGAGAGTGCAGCTCTGAGTTGCACCAACGTAAAGGAGCTATATGTGTGTTTGCATGATGAATTTGCATCTCGAGATAAAACATAGCTCCAGATTGAGACAGCCTTTAGTTCCAGTGCCAACAATGTAATGTTGGCTTCAAAGAAGAAGCTAAAAATGTTCTTCTTGGAGCTGGTTCTGGCCCTTGTATTTCTTTTATTGTTCCCAAATGGACCACATACTGGGGAGCTTTTGTGATTGTCCTAACAACAGTAACTTGTCAAGCACAACAATCAAAATCCAAAGAGTTTCTTCTCAGAAGTAAATTCAAATGTCAGTTGTTTCTATACTCTCGGCTCTTCATTTTTACAGCCCTCACTCAACTAATCTACCTACAACTCTACTATAAAGAAGCTGCAGAGTTTTAAAAATTTTTGTAAAAGATTTTATTTGTTTATTTGAGAGAGAAAGAACATGAGGGGAGGCAGGGGCAGAGGGAGAGGGAGGGATATGGGATGCAATCCCAGGACCCTGGGATCATGACCTGAGCCGAAGGCAGATACTTAACCAATGAAGCCACTCAGATGTCCCAGAAGCTGCAGTTTTAATATCTTTTTGAGTGTTGAATCAAACTTAAGATTTAAAATTCAATATAATACTAGCAAAAATGCCTTTAATGTGTGAGATCACCAATAGTTCAATAAACATTAGTTGAATGCCTTCTTTGAATCAGCAGTTGTGCCAGTTCTGAATTATACAACTAAGCAAGGTATCCATGGTCCCATTTCACAGGTAAGTAAACAGGCAGAGTAGGTAAAAACTTTACTCTGAGTAATAACCACCTTCATTGTCAAGCTATATCTCTTCCTGCTTCCCAGAGCAGAGTGGTTGCCTTGCTACCAAGGAGGAATGATTAGCATTTATGACTGTGTTTTGCTTTCCTGATGAAGGTGCTGTAAATCAGAACCATTTTGAACCAGGGGTCAAATCCTGATGGGATTCTGTATCTGGACATTTCTTGAGCATTTTCATAAAAACATGATACTTGCTAGCTGGTTTGCATTAACGTGTAAATATTTTTCAACATGATATATTTGTGCTTTTGTTATGTCTTTTGTAGGTGGGCACCCAGTTTAGTTACCATGAATCCTGAAGAACAAGCTCCCCTATGAGGGAGTAGTAGGAACAGTGACTGTTCAGTGAGCAGATTGTTGCATGCTAGGCCTGTATGGACATTATCTCCTTAAACCTTTCTGACAACAGAGTACAGAGTAATTTATAGACGAGGAAACTGAGGCTCAGAGTGGTCGTCTTGTGTTCCATCCAAAGCCCCATGGCTAGTAAGTGGCAGCGACAGGTTTTAAACTCAGATTTGCCTGACTCAAAGGGGAACATCCGTCCTACTATACTGCCCCCTCAAGAGCACTGCCCCCGGAGCCATGTGGGTGAGCATCGTGTGGCAGTTATGATGGGTGGCAATGGGCAACAAGGGGGCCCAAGAGATAGATTACATAAGAGTTAAAATAAAATTCTACCAGGGGAGTTTTCATATGTCTTTTCCAAAGGCCAGAGTTCAGATTTATGACATTGGAATATTCATGAGTCACTGCAGTGTACAGTATTAGGAAGAAAAGCTTCTTGTGACAGAATTAACCTTAAGGCAAGGGCTCTTCTGAATTGAGGTTCAGATATTGCAGACGTGATCAATGTGGTCCTACAACCCACCTGGGAGAATTCACATATGTGAATTCACATCTTAAAATGGAATTTAATGTTACAGAACATGGTAATATCTATTTCCATCCATCCATCCATCCATTACCTGCTATTTGTCTTACCCCCTATTGGGGCCTGTAGAGGTGTATCTACACCAAACCAAACAAACACTCCTAAGTGGCTTTCATCTAAGTTGGAGGGAGAGAGGGGCATGTAAGAATAGACCAACCATAGGGCGATGAGGTGTCTAAAGTATCAAAATGGGTGGTCCAGTTACTGGGTATTTCCAGAGACCCAGAAGAGAGAGGTCTTTCAGGATGTGGTGAGGCTTGTATGGCTGTTTTGGTTGCCTTCAGGGACTGCAATGGCACCCGCAAGACTGTGGGGCGTCCAGTTCTAGTCTTATTTTTTTTTTAAAGATTATTATTTATTTGACAGAGAGAGAGAGAGATCACAAGTAGGCAGAGAGGCAGGCAGAGGGAGAGGGAGAAGCAGGCCCCCACTGAGCAGGGAGCCCGATGTGGGGCTCGATCCCAGGACCCTGAGATCATGACCTGAGCCGAAGGCAGAGGCTTAACCCACTGAGCCACCCAGGCGCCCTTTTCTAGTCTTAATACAGACTGAGCTGGCAAATTGGATATGTGGTCGACCCACTGCTGAGATACAGTTTGGATCTCTTTAGCTCTCTGTTTGAAAATGAGATGCCACCTTTCATCTTAAACACCATTGTGCTTATTCCATAGGACTGAAAGAAGATGAAAGAAGCAGAGATTCATTGGAGGAAGAGCTGTTCCTCCTCATTCCCCAGTTTCACTGCTAAAATATAATGAGCGTTTGTTTGTCTGTCGGAAGCCAGAAAAACCGACTCTCCAACAGCAGTCTCCCCTTGGCTTTTATGACCTCCAGGGCTGCAAGGTTGACAGTAGGGGACCCAGACACGGAGGGGGCCTCGAATGTGAGGTGCAGACATATGTGACATAATTAGGCAGCCTTTATGAGGAAAGCAGAGAGAAGTCATTAGAACTGCTGTTGAACAAAGGGAAACTTCCTGCTCCTACCCTCCTATTAAAGAGCTGCTTTTCAACTGTGTTGCACTTCTTTGATCCCCAAAGGCTCCTGATGTTTCGCTCACATCCTGTCATGAGATTTAATGATGCCTCACATGTGCACCAGGAGCGTGGCCCAACTTAGCATCGTTTGGGGAAAGGGATCGTAACATGACAACTTTTTGATGTGGTTCCTCACATGGCAAGGTTAGCAAGGCAGCTCTGCAGCCGCTAGTGAGAGCCCTGATTCTGCTGGCTGTGGAAGCGGTTGAAAGGAATGATAGAGAGAGGGAGAAATTGCCAAGTTCCTCGGCAGAAATTTTGTTTATTATGGGGGCTGTAGTATCAGCTGGTGGAATGCTCAGGAGAGGAAAGAAAGAATTTGGTCTTGGACTGTCTTCTTTCAAAAGGCTGGGGAATGTTTCAGAGGGATGGATCTTTTTCCAACCTATGGTTCCCTGTGATCATACACACAAACAGCTGCTAAAAGGAAGATTAATAGGCCCGTAGGGACCACCCAGCCCATACCAGATATACGAATCCTTCTACAAAATTCCTGGTAGGCAGTCTTCCCCTGTCTGCCTAAACAGTCCTAGAGATGAGGACTAGGGATGAGCCCAGCACACCATGGCTGGTCTGACAGTTTGGAAGTTCCTCTCCGTTCTGTTGTCTCTTGCAGCTTCGAACACTGGACCCAGCTGGGTGCTTGGTGGCTACATGGAACAACTGGACTCTTCTTTGTGGAAGTGGCCCCTGAGCCTTCTCATTTGTAGGCCAAGCACCCCATTTCTGCTAGAGTTCTTCTGATATGCCCTGGTTTTTCTACACCCTCATATCTGATGGTCCTTCTTGAAATGTTCTGGCAGGACAGCACCACTACCCTTGTTCTCTGAATCCTGATTAAGTTTGACTTGGCTTCTTTAGTAGCTCTTTAGCCCCAGTTTCTGAAATGGAGCCATAATCTCAAAATAGAAAGGCAATAAATTGAGATTTCCCATGAGATTCCCAAATAGGTCCAAGTTCATATTCCAAATGTTGACTTGTATGAACATTTCTTTCCCTCCCTGGCTCTTTGGCCTACAAGCATGTCAAGGGCTAATGCTTGGGTCTCTCTCTTTGATGCTTTCACCCGGAGGATAGTTCAAGTGCTCTACAAACGAATGCCAGTGGGATTGAAGGAAACCATTCCTAGCTGCCTCTTGGTGGAGATGCCTCTCAGTCCATCCACTACTTTCCACCTGGATTGCCGCCATGTCATCTAAGCCCTGTTATTTCTGTCCCCAGATTACAGTCAGAACCTGCTAATGATCTTCCTACATGTATTCCTGTTCCTATAGACACAAATTTCTAAAAACATTCTAGCAGTTTCCCATTGCACACTTGATAAACCCTGTCATATGATCATGGCCCTCAAGGTCCTGCAAGATCTGACCACCTGGGTTATCTGATACCTCTCTTTCCCCAAACCTCACACTCCATCCTCACTCACCATCTTTCAGTCCCTTGGACACATTGGCTTCTTTCATGTTGGGCATTTACATGTGGTTTGCTCTGCCTAGAACACCCTTTCTACCTTACCCTTTGCCTGGCTGGCTCCTTTCCATCTTTGGAACTTAAATATTATAGGCTTATGCACTGTATCTATGGAGAGGCCTTCCCATGTCTCAGATGCCCTATCTGACCCTGAGCTCTTTATAGATCTGATAACAATTTGTAATTATACATTTGTGCACTTGCTTATTTTCTGTCTCCTCTTACTTCTTCCCACCTCTGGTCCTCCATCAGGCCAGGGTCTTGTCTTCTCTGTTTTACACTGTATTGTCAGCTCCTGGTGCATCATAAAGGTGCAGGGTGTGCTTGTTGAATGAATAAGTGAATGGATGAATGGATGCAGTGGCATATTTGTCTCCAGCTAAGCATCAACTTGAATACAAGATTCATTCCTGAATTGTAAACTGTATGTTTTAGGAGAAATTTTTAAAATTAATTAATATTTTATGAACATTCAGTGTATTATTTGCTTCAGGGGTATAGGTCTGTGAATCATCAGTCTTATACAATTCATAGCACTCACCATAGCACATACCCTCCCCAATGTCCATAACCCAGCCACCCTATCCCTCCCATCCCCCCCCGCCCCCGCAACCCTCAGTTTGTTTCCTGAGTTTAAGAGTCTCTTACGGTTTGTCTCCCCCGCCACCCCAGTAGAACAGTCTTGCTGAACTACTCATCCCTTTGCTTTTTTCATTCTTCATGTCCCAGCAAGATGGAGTTTTTTCGAATCTAATCACAATGTAACTATGATTGTCCTGGTTGAATCATACGTCTTCCACTTAGATTTATGTTGCTTTTATTTTTGACAAGATGAGAATATTTTAAAAATATTTCTTTCTTGATTGTTCTAGTGCCTTGTCTAGACGGGATGGGGGGAAAGAAAAAGAATTTGAAAATCTGAGCTCCATTCTTCTCTTGGACCCTGAAACAGTATTCAGATGTCTTCATTTTTTAATGTAAATTTAATTTCCCTGCAAATCACAGAATGGAGAGAGGTGATGCTAATCAAATTGATGCCTTAAGGTATTATTTCTGAATTGGAAAATCTGTAGTAGTTTCTAGGGTTGCCGTAACAAAGCACCACACACTGAGGGGCTTAATACAACAGACCTTTGTTTTCTCACTGTTCTGGAGGCTGAAAGTCCAAAATCAAGGTGTTGGCAATGTTGGTTCCTTCTGGAGGCTCTGAAGGAAAATCTGTTCCATGTCTCCCTCCTTGTATCTGGAGGCTGCTGGCAATCCTTTGGTTCCTCAGCTTGTGGAGGCATCCCTCTGATCTCTGTCTGTCCTCACATAGCCTCCTTCACTGTGTTTCTCTGTCCACATCTCAATCTCCTTTTGCTTTCTCTTAGAAGGACACCAGTCACTGGATTTGGAGTTCTCCCTAAATCCAGGATGATTTCATCCTGAGATCCTTAATTATATCTGCAAAGACCCTATTTCCAAATAAGGTCACATTTATAGGCATCAAGGAATAGGACTTGGACATACCTTTTTGGTGGACATAAGACTGGGCAGTGAGATCCAGAGAAGGAAAATGACTTGCCAAAGATGTACAGTTACTTACTGAAGAAATCAAAGCTGCAATTCAGATCTTTTGGTCCTAGACAAATGCTCTTTGCACTCTACTACATTACCTCTCAAAAGAATGAACTCTTGTCTCCTAAGTCATTGGTTACATATATCTTTGTTTTTTTTGTTTTTTGTTTTTTTGTTTGTTTTTTTTTTTCTCCTTTAGAGCCCCTTTTATGACCTGGCATTGACCATGCAGACTTCAACTAGCCTAAACCATGTTAATCAATCTATTCCAACCCACACTGATTTTTGCAGGTGATGTTTCTTTCAATTGGAAAAGAAGATAAGGTATCACAAAACACATATCTTTTTTTGCTGAGCTGATTGTATCTTTTGGTATGATTGTATTTGTTGATGTTCAATGACAGCTTTTGTAAATTACAATGATAATTTCCCCAACTTTGTCTTTGAATGCTTGGGCCAGAAACATTTGCTAGAGCACAATGAGGAGCAGTCAAAGTCAATGATCACAGGCCAGAGCAGTGGTTCTCAGTCACGTTCTGCCCTGACATACACCTTAGATGGTGACCATATGCCAGATACACGGTAATGAGCCCACCCAGGTTTTCAAAGAATCCAAACCATTTTGTAGACAAAGCAAATAGCACCCCAACCACCTTCTTCTTTTTCTTTTCTTTTTTTCTTTTTCCTTTTTTTTTTTTTGGTGGAAGAGAGTATGTGGGACCTTGATATTCATGAAAGCATTTTACAAGCATGTGAGTAATAAAATTCATCTTTTAAAGCTGTAATGCCTTTTACAGGCTTTCTTAATCTATCCTTGCATTCCTTCTTCCTTATAAAAAATTTAGTGATGATTAAATTAAAAAGAAAATGGAAGTCATAATAAAATAAAAACTCACAAGCACCACGATAATCTTTAATTGCCACAAATATTAATGGTACATCCCTAACTCACTACTCCTGTGGCCTATATAGGACAGGATATGAGTGTCTACAAATTCCTTTTATCTAGCTACTATACCATCCCTCCCTCTCCACTCAAGAGAGCATTTATATGGCAAGTAACTGGCTAGATAACCATACATCATCTGTTCTTTTTTTTTTTTTTTTAAAGATTTTATTTATTTATTTGACAGAGAGAGATCACAAGCAGGCAGAGAGAGAGGAAGAAGCAGGCTCCCTGCCGAGCAGAGAGCCTGATGCGGGCCTCGATCCCAGGACCCTGAGACCATGACCTGAGCTGAAGGCAGAGGCATTAACCCACTGAGCCACCCAGGCGCCCACATCATCTGTTCTTAAACTGCAAATTCTAAAGCTGTTTATTGCATGACTGCATAATAGAAGACCCAACTTGAAATTCTTTTAATAATAAGGATTCACCAATCTCAAAACATTAACTTGTCTTCAGACCAATGTCTCCCACAATTGCAAGATGAGTGCTCTAAGTCCATGAATGGGACATCAAGCATGAAGATATTGAGCAGTGTAAGAAAAATCTCTCTTTCTTGTGCCTTTTTTTTCCCTAAAGCAGGAAACTTTTCCTAGAAGCTCTCAGAAGACCTTTCCTCAACTTGGTGGGTGGATTTGGGTCACATTTGCACCCTAAACCAACCCTGGTAAGGAAATGTGACTGCCACTATTAGTGTAGCTAATCACATAGTCTATGTAAGGGTGCACATTATCCAAACCAAGTTGGGATTCTGTTCCAATGGAACAGGGGATATATTAGGGCATTTTTTGTTTGCAAGTATAAGGCCATCCAAATAAAAATGACCTAAACAGTAAGAGAAACTTCATTATCTTATGTAATAAGAAGGCCCGTAGTAGGTGTTTCCAGAGTTGGTGGATTTGCCAGCTCAAGGATGTTGATCTCTCCGTGATTCTCTTAGCTCTGTGAATATGCTTGGTTTCACTTTGGCTGCCACAGCTCAGAGCACTGCCGGATTCAAATGCAGGAAGAGGGCAAAGTCTCTGGCTTATGTCCCCTTTTTAGAACACTGGCAATTTCTCCAATGACCCATGAGAATGTTGTCCTTATGTCTTATGGGCCAGGGTTACATTGTGCCTGGGTCTAAATCTATTATTGGCTGTGAACAGGATCAACATGACTGGCTTAAACTTATCAACATTTAACTTTTATTCCTAGATAGGAGTGGAGTGTCCTTGGCCAAAGACAAAGGGGAAGAAGGGACGGTTGCTGAAAACATCTGGAGAATCTGCAGATGTCTGCCAGTCAGGAAGGAAGTGGTTGGGAATACTGTTGGGTAGCCTACCACATATGAGTCATTATTTCTCTAGTTGGAAGAATTAAGCTGAGCACCTAATACAAATGGGGAATGTTCCCCATTAGGGGCCACAGACTTCTCAGTAAGAAAGATATAGAACTTGTAGTTATGGCTACTTCAAGAGAGTAGTACCCAGCAATGCTATTTTCAGGATTTCTTCTTCTTTGAGCTAGGAGTAGAGAGGAGTGGAAATCCTGCAGGGTATACGAGTTGTTGAGGTGGGTATACCATGGTGGGATGATGGAGTGTAAGGAGGAGAGAGGCACAGACCTCCTCCTCTAGTTTAGCTTCCTGATTTACAGCCAGGTGGGAAGGGAGACTCCTCTCCCAAACCCTGATGCTGCCAGTACAGGGGGCTTTCCTCTCCTATGTCTACCTAGTGGTCCAGAAGGGCCTCTGGGACTTACAGGTCTTATCCCTTCTTCCCTTTTCCAAAAGATGCCACTGAAAAGTAGCCAAAGTAAGCAGAGAAGTTATTAGTAATATCTTTTCATCGGGATGTACAGCTGTGCACTTCTTTTCCTGGGGTTCAAATCTTGAAGGCATTAACTTGATTTGGATCTTCTCGTTTCTTACCTTTAGCAGTTTGACCTAATTTGGCTCCCCAGTTTTGTCACTGGCTGACTTGCATGCAGAAGGGGGGCAATGCCTTGTCACTGAGGACCTGTAGGGTCCAGGATAAGTCTTTTCACAGTTATGAAGACTAGTTTCTTCATCTGTAAGATATGGATAATTTTGCTCTCCTTGAAGGAGCAATGAGCACCAAGCAGTGGACAGCGTTTATACTGTGCCATGGTCACCTTCTCTTTTCCTTCTTCCGAAGCTTTGCTCTCTCTCATTTGTGTTTTATAGTCTCCTTGTTTGTTTGGTTGTTTACTTATTTAGCAGTGAAGGCGAGGCCCCTTTACCTGATGGCTGGGGTTCAAAAACATCTCCTCTGGACTCATCCTTCATTAATATTCACCCAGTGCCTTGCAAATGGCTCTGGAGGCCTCTCCTTCATGGGCTGCTTTAATGTGGCAGTTATGAAAGCAGCTCAGACCAAGCTCGATTAGCATAATAATGAAGCTTCTGCTGCAGCGTTATCATCCTCAAAGGAAATAGCTGGAGTGGTCACAGAGCCTTTAACAAGTACTGCTTTAGTATAAAAAAGGACAGGGTGGGAAATGATAGATGGCAAACTTGGATTATTGGAGGGGAGATTGGAAGGGGTGGGAACTAGCAGGGGAAGTGGGGGAGGAAGCTTGTTTGTTGTCCTTTGCCTTGCTTCGAAGATGTGTCCTCTCTAACTACAGAACTTCCTTTGGCAGTGGCCCCTTAGAAATTCATTGATATCTGCATTTCCAGAAAACATTAACATTAGTGTCTCTTCTGGCTGTAGAAGAAGAAGAAAAAAGAGTCCACAATAGTAGCAAGGTGTTCAATAACCCCTGAAAAATAGGCTGGATGAACATTATTGTCTCCCTTTCACAGATGAATGCCCATCCATCCATCCATCCACCTATCCACCCATCCATCCCTCTATTCATCTTGCTCCAGAAAGGATTTAAGGTAGTTTCCAGATGAAGTTTCCAAAATGTCAATGCTAGGAAGAGGCTGTGTGCAGATTTGAATTCAGATCTGCTGTCACTCTTCTCCCCACACCAAGAATCTCTGTGATCACTAAAAAAATCCAAAGCAAGGACCATATGTTCTAAGTCTTTTGCATGAATTGTCAAGAAACAGGTTCGGGCGCCTGGGTGGCTCAGTGGGTTAAAGCCTCTGCCTTCGGCTCAGGTCATGATCTCAGGGTCCTGGGATCGAGGCCCGCATCGGGCTCTCTGCTCGTCAGGGAGCCTGCTTCCTCCTCTCTCTGCCTGCCTCTCTGCCTATTTGTGATCTCTTTCTCTCTCTGTCAAATAAATAAATAAAATCTTAAAAAAAAAAAGAAAAGAAACAAGTTCAGCTGGGTTTTTGTGGTTGATGCTCATTTACTCTTCTCCAGCTGTTTTCTCAGGCAAGGGATCTAATGCGGGTAAGGATATGCTTCTACAGAGCCATTTGATTGGCCAGTGGCCCAATTTGGGCCAGTGTAATAACTTTGATTTACACATTTAAGCTATTGGCTACTTTGCTGGATTTTTAAAAAACAAGGATCAGCTGTTCCTTCATTACACAGACATGAAAAACAGTAGGAAAACTGAAGCACACTCTGGCTTTCTCTAGCCATTTAAATCAAGGACTAAGGGAAAGGCATAGTCTGGATAATTCAAGAAAATATCCTTAAGCCCTTCCCTCTCCTTCATCAGTACATGCACGCAGAGCAGGAATAAAGAAAATCTCTACTGAGAACAAGAAATGACTGCAGGTGTATATGGTTTGCCACACTAGACCAGTGGCATATTTCACATTATGGGAGATGGCTCTTTGTTTAGCTAAGTACCTTAATGGGCTCTTCAGTGTGAACGATGAAGCCTTCCCTCCTCCAGAGGTTGATTTGGAAAGAGGTGAGGCAAAAGGAGGTCAGAATGACTACATAATAAAGGGGAGAGGACACAGAAAAGTGAATGGGAGGAGGGAGTGATACAGAGGCGGAAGCCACTGGATGGGGAGGGGATGCTGTGGTAGACAGTTGTCTGGCGATGGAGACTCTGGTGGAAATGGACCAGGAGCTCTGGTTTTAAGTTGTTTGTGGTGCTGTGATAGAATTCCTTCTGGAATCCCTGATCTTTAGTAAAAAAGTCTATCTGCAATATGCAACGACTTTAGTATGGGTGGGGCTTTGAAGATTTAACAGGAAAAGGGCTGTACCTCATATTCAGCTTGAAACAGTACAGAAAGAGAGTGACCACAGAAGGGGACATGTGACAATTTGCGAGATCACCAGGAACAGGAAATCTAAATGAATGGTGACCATCTAAGACCCTGGGGATCAAGTAAAAATCTTTTGATATGTAGGATAGGGCTTAAGTCAGATTTCCCCCCATATTGAAAAGAAATGGGACCCCAGATATTTATCTAGGCAGAATAGATTTGCTTTCATTTTCTTAAAGTTCTGATAGAAGTCTGAATGATCAATTCAGCAATTATGATTGTTGCTTTAAATTTTACAGAGTTTACTGTCCAAGATCACTTGCAGAGATGTCACATTCATATGGTTCTTTGCAGTTTATCAGCACTCCACATTATTTCACTTAATTTTCATAAGATTTGGGAGGGAAGTTGAAAACCCAAATCACCCTGGGAGCATTGATCTATTGCCATTAACTTGTTTGCTCTTATGAAACAGTTTTAACTAGTTGTATATGCAAATACAATACTCAACTCAATGTCTATATATATAAGGAAGAACATACTACCATGGTAAGGCTTTAGGCTGATGGAGGTGGTGGTGAGGGGTAGAGTTTGCAGCTACTGAGCAATTTCCCTTCCAGTTGCTTTTATAACGTTTAAGTACAAGCTAAGAAGGATTAGCCCATGCAACCCTCTTGAAGCTATGACCACATGGGGTCCACTCTCAAAGTTACAGTCAAAGAAATAGCCCAAGAACCAAAAGGCAATTTTATAATATCTCTGGTTCTTGTAATTTTTCAAACATCATGATTTGGATGCTAAGTCCCCAGTAATAATTTAAAAATTTGCTTTTGCCTTTTCTATTTGGTTAATGCTCTCACATTCCCTAGATTTGCCTCTAAACTTGCTGAGAACTTATTCCCCTCAGGTCTAGACTTGGTGCTGTGTTTGTTCTTTCCACTCCTTTCTGTCTGTCCCCATGCCCCAAGTTCTGCTTCACAAAAAGCTCCAGAGAACAAACCTGGCAATGGCAGAGCCCTTCTCAAAAAAGAGAGAAGAAACTGAGTCAGGGAGGTTAGAATATGTTTTTGTGGAATGGGAAAGAAAGACTAAGAATACATTTACATAAACATTTCAGGGTTGTAATAAATAATGTTAAAAGTTAATCTGGCAATATGCATGATTATTGTTTTGCTGTATATTAATTAGGCAATAAATGGTAATGGTTTATGCAAATGATTGTGCTTATTATTTATTTTTAAGAAGAAACTGTATTTTTATAGTTGTTCTCTTCTGGCTTTGCAAGTTCTTCAGTATTTTAAAAACGGTCATACTGTTGGCTCTTTGCCTGACATGATGGATATAGTTTAATTCTCATGGGAGGGGCCCAAAACCAAACATTGCTCACTGACACAGACTTGTCAAAAGACAAATACTTAAATCTGATTCCTCAGAAAGATTGGTTTCAATCACTCTTCTACTAATCCTTTATGACTCAGGGCTGTAGATTTTTAGGCAAACATTTTTTTTTCTTTCAGAATATCTTAAAATAATCAAAACTGGCTTGCCTTCAAGATCAGCCTTATGGTGACTCACAAGTGTGATACAGTTTTGGGGGCAAAAAGAAGGTCCTTCTGTCCCCTGCATTGCCACCCCCCTATTTGCTAAAATTCACTATTTGCTAAAATTATTTCACTCTTCTGAGCATTTCATTTTCTGAGCTCAAGGAGAAATAACACTTTGACTTAAGTCATTCTCACATCTCCAAAGAAAAACTGAGTGGGGAGGCATTTTAGGTGCTAAAAGGGTTTAGAGGGAGACTCATGCCTGGCTTTCCAGGAACTGAGAATCTGGGCTTTTGCTGATTCTGAAAAACAGGCATGAAGGGACCTGACTGCCACACTGGATTGTGCAGATGGTTGGATCAAGGTGGTGGGCAGTGAAGGGGAGCAGAATATGCTACCTCAAATATGCCTCTTTGGCATAAGGATTATCTGGATGTTGTTATTATTTTTAAGAAACAGCAGATATAGGGGAAGCTCTGAAAAGGGGAGAAGTTACCCTTTTATAAGAGATACTTACATTTATGAGGGAAATTTATTATAAGACATTTGTATTTGGGGCACCTGGGTAGCTCAGGTGGTTGGGTGACTGACTCTTGGTTTGGCGCAAGTTGTGATCTCATGGGTTGTAGGATTGAGTCCCATGTCAGCCTCTGTGCTCAGTGGGGAGTCTGCTTGAGATTTTCTCCTTTCCCTCTGCCCTCCCCTCTTCTTTAAGATAAATAAATCTTTTTTTTTTAAAGACATTTCCATTTCCATTTACCACTTCCTTTGCTGTACCTGGAAGAAGAGGATGACCAAATCTCTAAAAATTCTAATCAATGGGAAAAGCAATGAATGACATAGATAACAACCCTGTCCTTGTTGACTGTGCTTTGCCTGATAACCTCCTATAACTGACTCCCCAACCTGCTGCCCAACATCCTCTTTTTTTTGTTTTGTTTTTGTTTTTAGCTGGAGATGGTATTTAATGTGGTAGCTTGGATCATTTCAGGGAGTTACTCAGTTTCACTGGGTATCAAACTTTTATTTGTTTTTCTCCTATTAATCTGTCTTTCTAATATGGGGGTTGGGTACTCAGCCAAGAACCTAGAAGGGTAGAGGGAAATTAGTTTTTCCTCCTTTGCAGCAGGTAAGAGGAGGGAATTGGGTGGTGTTTCCTATAGCTTGTAAGAGAGACTTCAGCCAAGGCATTCAGGAGACTGTGGCTGTCTTGAAGGCCTTGGTAATGTTCTTCTCCCAAACTGTAGTGAGGGGAGCTCGTAGTCCTCTTTCAGGCAGGGGGTGTTATCCATTTATCATGATCTTGTGGGAGTTTCAGTTCCATAATTTTCTATTGCTTAAAGACAAAAGAGGAGGAAAAAGTTGAAATCTAACCAAAGGCCCCATCTGGCTCTGATTTTCTTATTTTCTTTTCTGTCTTTAGCTCTTCTTCCTTTTCTGCAGGTAATCCAAGGCTGACTCTTCTCCCCCAACCTCTTCCTCTCCCAGGTTGTTATTTAAAGACCAAAGGTTTCTGGACACCTCCTCTCTGCCTCTGAGCTGCAGGGGGGGCAGGCAGGGATCACAGGGCCAAGTGCTCACTGTCATTCTTCCCGACAAGGTGGGGCAGGTTCTCTCTTCCAGAGCCTCAGAGCTGGGGCTGATAAGCAGCTACGCAAACTGCTTTCTGCCAGAATGGCCCCATATTCTCCCTGGAGTGAAATACCTGCACCTTGGTGGGCAGCAAGCAGAGGAGGCAGGGGAGGGGGAAACTGCTGGAGGTTGCAGTAGTCAATTAATTAACATCATGTAGCCAAGGGGAGGAGGAGTTCTTGAACTTGATATGCAAACTTATGCAAAATCATATGTAGATTATCCTAGGTTCAGAATGAAAATTTCCGGAGGTCTGGCATTTTTCTTAAAAGGAATTCAGTATTGCAGAATCATATAGAGAACAAGAAATAGAAATATTCTGAGTTAAACAGCAGTCCTTCATAGTTAGCTTTCACAATAATAACCACTGTTTACAATTTGGTGAGCATAGGTAAATCTCACTCAGCCTACCTGTTCAGTTCTGTCACTCTGTTTTCCAGGAATCTTGATCTTGAGGGTTCCAACTGATTTCTCACCTGTGTTAGACCAGCATATTCAGTGCACCCTGGCCATTAAGCATTTCCATCTCTGAATTTTGTTTAAATCTTTCCAAGGTGTCAAATAGCCATGCAGTGTGTTCTGGAAATGAGAGTTTCAGAGCAAGACTTAGGTTTGGATTGGCCTGGGTGATGTTACATAACCTTAGTGAGACTTACTTTCCTCTTCTGCAAAATGGGGACAAGGCTATCAACCCTATCACGGTTTTGGGGACTATTAAATGAGCCACTGTATTTGAATCACATAGCATGTACACCTCATAAGCTCTGTTATTATCCAAATCTGATGCAAATTTTAAGGCCCAGCTTGAGTCCTACCTCCTTCATGAAAGTTTTCATTTCCACCACAGCTTGAAGTAATCTCTATGTACTCTTGAGGTATTTATTCTCTGTGCAATTCATATGGAAATTAAAAATGCATTGTTTCATGACTTGTCCTTTGTTGTTGTCTTATTAATTAACCTGTGTTGTTATTTAATTAACTTTTCATATCTTTATTTCTTGCCTTCCCAACTTGACTTTACGGTCTTTGAGGAGGGATACTATGTCTTAGGTTTTACAACCTCCACAGATGTCTGGAAGGGTGCTTTGTGACAAATACCTGATCATGTTCCTCTCCATATATTGAGAATTAGGAACAAAACACATTGTTAAGAGAGGATTCCTAAGTGGTCACCTAGACCATGGAATATGTTTCTTCCACAAGGAGCTTATCCTCTAACAGGATAACCCTTTGTCCTCGTATGTTTTCCATCTTGCATATTCTCTATTTTCATGAGGAATAATAAAGCCCAATGTTAGCCCATGGGTTTTTAGCTGAAGTTAATAGCAGTAGGCACCAAACTCATGGAAAAACACATGAAGAGGTGGAAAGTCTCCTTAATTAGACCCTGCTTATTGAAAAGAGTGGCACTGGGAATGGGACTTCCATGCTTTATACCTCTTCCCTTGATCTTATCAAGCCTTGAGGGAACCAGCTGTGACTTCGGTCCTCACTGTATCCTCTGAGCTTAAAATCTTAGCTTCAGGTCCCCAGGTTTCAGGGTTGGAGCACTGTCACTGCAGAATTCCTACTTTTCCCTAGACTAAACCAGATCACTTTAGCTGTAAGATCAGAAAGTCATTTATCCAGTGAATCACCTTGATATTCTGCTTAGAGCTCTAGAGGAATCATAGGGAACAGATCAGGTTTATGTAAAATCATTCAGTTTTTTAAGACACACACACACACATACACAAACACACTAATTTTCCCTCTAACCACACACTATGATAAACAGGGTCATGTTGTGGTTAAAGTGATATACTCTACATTTGGGGTCATGAGTATTCGGCAGCTTTCTTATTTTCCATACAAGTTTCAGTGTGAGACCAGAACATATGAACAATTACATGAGTTTCATATTTCTCCAAGGGTCATTTTGAGGATGAATGAAATCTGCCAGAAGCTTGGTTTTGTATCCTTGATTAAAAACAAAAAACACTGAATGTGAAATTAAGTTCAGAAAACTCTGGGTTTTCCTTTTGAGTGGCACTGTTAATACTAAATACTCCATGTGCATTTGTTAAATTGGCAGATAACTATGGGTTGTTTGAGGATCTGGATATTCACAAGAATTCAGACCAAATCACAAAGTCATGTTGATGCACCTGGTGTCTTCTGTACCATGTCCTTGGGTGGGTGTGTTCTTATCTCTTCTGGACAGGTGGTTGGCATTGACCTTCAAGCTGCTGCCCAAGAGTTCATTTTTTCATTTTGCTCTACTTCTCCTTTTTACTTTTTCTCTTGCTTCTCTTTCACACTCCATCTTTTTCCCTTCACTTCTCCCAACCCCTTCTTCCCCACCTATCTTTTTGCATTTCCTTCCTTGACCTTGACGTTTTTGTTGTTTTTTTGTGAAACACCATTAACCTGCCAGGGCCCTTTATTATTAAAAAAGTACTTTTTGGGTATAACAAACAGGTTTCAAGCAGAATAGAGTTCTTACAAAGAAAAAAAAAATAAAAACCATGACATCTGGAGACAAGCTGCACGCATATTTCTCCTGCAGTGGAATTATGGAAAGGAGTATTTTTTTGGAGGTTAAAATCATGCCGGACCTTCACATAGGGAAGGTAGGGAAGGCACTGATTTATTTTTTTGCCCTTTCCTGATGGTTGAACTCAAGGAAGATCTGGGGAGAGAAGATATTGGGTCTGGGTTGAGGAGGAAACCCCAAAGATCTGTGGGGTCTTATTCCTAATGTAAAAAGGAATTACTCAGTTTTTCTGATTAATCTTAGTGAGAATGTTGGTCTGAAGTGCAACTCTAATAGGCATACATTATTACTTCAATTATTCTTCATCTCTGTGTAAGGAAAGTAGTATTATCTTCCTTTTCCAGGTAAGGACAGTGCTCAGAGAGGGCTAGTTTAATTGCTAAGATCACTTAATTAGGAAGTGTTAGGGCTGGGAATTGAACCTAGGCAGTCTGACTTAAGAGCCCCTTCTTATTTTTTATTTATTTTTTTAAATTTTATTTTTATTCTTTGCCCAAGGGGTACAGGTCTGTGAATCATCAGGCTTACATCTTTCACAGGATTCACCAAAGCACAAACCCTCCCCAATGTCCATAACCCATCCACCCTATCCCTACCCTCCCACCCCCCAGTAACCCTCGGTTTGTTTTATGAGATTAGAAGTCTCTTATGGTTTGTCTCCTTCCCCATCCCATCTTGTTTCATTATTTTTCCCTCCCTACCCCCCACAACCCCCCACCCTGCCCCTCAAGTTCCTCATATCAGAGAGATCATATGATAATTGTCTTTCTCTGATTGACTTATTTCACTCAGCATAATACCCTCCAGTTCCATCCATGTCGTTGCGAATGGCAAGATTTCGTTTCTTTTGATAGCTGCATAATATTCCATTGTATATATATACCACATCTTCTTTATCCATTCATCTGTTGATGGACATCTANCTTGTTTCATTATTTTTTCCTCCCTACCCCCCACAACCCCCCACCCTGCCCCTCAAGTTCCTCATATCAGAGAGATCATATGATAATTGTCTTTCTCTGATTGACTTATTTCGCTCAGCATAATACCCTCCAGTTCCATCCATGTCGTTGCAAACGAGAGCNTTTAAAGATTTTATTTATTTATTTCACAGAGGGAGAGAGATCACAAGGAGGCAGAGAGGCAGGCAGAGAGAGAGAGAGGGGGAAGCAGGCTCCCCGCTGAGCAGGGAGCCCGATGCGGGCCTCGATCCCAGGACCCTGAGATCATGACCTGAGCCGAAAGCAGAGGCTTTAACCCACTGAGCCACCCAGGTGCCCGAGAGCCCCTTCTTAATCTGTTGAAAATATAGTGTCTCTGTACATGGTGCTTAACGAAGTTTACTTGTATTTATTTCACCTATTTTATTTTACATTTTACTTTCTCCCTTTATCAATACCAGTTTTACTTATTCTACCCATGATGTCTAAATTATGTATATCCTTCAGGACTAAACTGATGCCAGATAAAATGTTTAGTTATCAGACTTCTCTCTTTTTCTTTGTTATCTTGTTTTTGCCTCCCTTCCTCTCTCCCATCTCTTCCCCTCCCCTCCCTTTCCCTCCCCTCGCCTCCCTTTTTCTCCCTCCTTCCCTCCCTCCCTCTTTTCCTCCCTGTCTTCCTCCTCAGTTTCCTGGCTCAAAATGTACTCTGCTTATAAAAATAACAATTTTCTTCTTTCCTGTTACATCATCTATACGAGACCCATATCCATGTTATATTTTTATTTTATTTTCTGTTGGCCTCTGGAAATCAGGTGCCTTGATGGTATAAACTTCTCATTTTATTCAATTGGTATTTAACCCTTTTTTGGGCATTACTGAGTTTTTCTTTTAAAAATCAAACTGTTCTATCTTTAACAAGACAAAGGCGTACAATCACTTTTCTGTTAATATTAGGTTGAAAATCACACTGCTCATGTTTTTTTTTTTTTAGTTTATTTATTTATTTAAGTAGTCTCTACACCCAATGTGGAGTTTGAGCTCATGACCTCGAGATAAAGAGTCACATGCTCTTCTGACTGAGCCAGCCAAGCATCACGAAATCATACCCTTCACCTTAAAGATAACTCCAAGATGAAATCATGAACGGAAATAGTCAGGTTTCATAGCCCTTTTTATTCACTTGCTTCCCTCTATTAATCTCCACCAAGTGTGGAAGAGATTGAAGAAGCAAATAAGGTAATGTTACCTGATTATGAAGCCACATGGAATCCAAGCATGGGGGCAATATCTCTTGGCTTTCACCATCAGCTGGGTTTTCAGTTCAATGGATTGACCTTGGCTGAGCATAATTTGGAGTCACTCCTCTCTCTGGTCTCCCTGTCTTGCTTCCCTGTTTCCTTCAGGCATACTTCCAAGTTCACTCCCACCCAGTGTCTTGGTGTCATCCTGGTTTACCAGATGAGTTTGGGGCTGTTGGGGTGTTGTTCCTGGCTCTATCCTGGTGGCTAGGGCTTCTCGAGTCTACCTGGCTGTGGAGGGGAAAGAACACCATCTCTAGACACACACGCCTAAAGATGTGGGTTGATAGGTGGATTGTGGTGGGCTCAGGGAAGAGGTGCTAAGAAAGCCAAGGTCTGCCTTTCTAGGGGCTTTGTCCACACAGGAGCTCAGAGTCTGGTTTGTACTGAGAACATTTCCTTTGGAGCTATGTGGATTAGTGAGCCCGTGCATTTGTTGGGCTGTTCGCATTTACCAAACTTTCTAATTTTTTGAAACATTCTAACAAATTTCCTCTCTGCTGGTAATGACAGCATAAGGTCCTCATTTTGCTCGGTGTCCAGACCTGCTTCTCCCCCTGGGCAGTGTCTATGTTTGCTGTAATTGGATGATGCCACACAACCCACTGCCTTTGCCAGATTTCATTATGAGTTGGCGTCTTCTGTATTAATTTCCCCACTTTGGGGCTGTTTCGAAGCAAGTGAGGCCAATTTCCTTTTCAATAGCACAAATCTGGAGGCCCATTTTGAGCTGTGAGCTAAGTGGGTGCATTTGTGCGGCTCTGATTGACTGACAGTGCACTCTTTGTTTGATTTGATTTTTCTTTTTTTTTTTTTTTAAATGAGAGCTTGATCCTGAGAGGCAGCTGGCATTCACTGGAAGCCAGAGGACCCATCCTTGAAAAGCCAAAGAATACCTTTGGGCAGCTGGTTTTATCCAGAATGATTTTTTGCTGGGGAGTGAGACAGCTTACAGTTCTCAGAGTCAGTGTGTTCTTCTGCAGTGCCCACCCTCCCTGACCGGGAGGCTTCACGGTCAGTCTGGTCACTGGAGGAATTTGGAGTGAGAAGGACGTAGGGGGGTATGAATAGATTGGTGAGAGGAAATACAAGATGCCCAGTTAAATTTGAATTTCAAATTAACAATGAATAATTTCTAGTAGAAGTATGTGTCTTGCAATTTCTGGGAGATGTTGCATGGGGTATACTTATACTAAAACATTCTTCATTGTTTATTTGATATTCAAATTTAACTAGAAGTCCTGTATTTTAATTTGCTAAATCTGGCAACCGTTGTAATGTATGAAGTGGTGGGTGTGCTTGTGGTCACGGTAGAGTCAAGAAGATGAAGGAACCAAATCCGAGGACAAAGAGGAAGGAAGGATCATTTGAAAAATAGGACATTGCCAATGGAAAACTTGTTTAATTGGCACAAAAATAAAAATTAAAAATATATCACACGGGAGCCAAATGTGCTATTTTAGGCTCCTTAGCAACAGGAAAATGGGGAGAGTTAGTTTCTTAAAGACTCATATCCCCCATTAGACGTTAGTGATAGTATGAATTAAAAGCAGATTAAGCATTTCTGATTTCGCTGAATGTGGACAGTGATTCTCAAACTCATGAGACTCACCTAGAGGGCTTGTTAAAACACAAATTACTGACCTGTGTCTGAGATTTCTGACTGAATAGTTTTGGGCTGAGCCTGAAATATTGCATTTCTACCAAGTTCCCAGGTGATGCCGATGCTACTGGTCCGGGCACCACACTTGGGGAATCAATTATTTAAACTTGAGTTAACTAATACGGTGGTCACTCAGGCTTGAACTGTGGCTAGTCTGAATTGAGATATGTTTTAAGTATATACACCAGAATTTGTAGACATAGTATGAAAAAGGAACATACAATATCTCATTAGGTATTTTAAAATATTGATTACATGTCGAAATGATGGTATTTTGCATATATTGGGCTAAATAAAATATTAAAATTAATTTTACCTACATCCTCTTTTGCAAAACTGTGTTTACCAGAAGATGTAAGATTGTACCTGTGACTCATATTTGTGGACTGTATTATATTTCCATTGGACAGTGCTGTTTTAGGCCATCTTTTGGGTCTGAATTTGGGCATCCATGAATTAGTGAGGGGAGAATTAGTAAGATAGGCAAAATGCCTTAGATTTTTGTGACCTGTTCTTGAGTTCAGTTTCTCTTCTAAGATTTATCTGAGATTTATCTTTCCTAGATGTGCCTTTTGGAACTTTAAAAGTGTTCTAGTGTCCTGGTGCTTGATGCAAGTAGGCCCTGGAGGATGCCCTCGTGGTGGTAGGGGAGACTGTGACAGCACGGGCTTCTACTGGGGAGCTACAGGAAATGACCAGGCTGTCAATTCTAGTCAGGAGGCCGTCTGCTCCATCCGTAAAGGTCGCAATCACAATGTGACCACTTTGATTCCTCCAATTGTCCCCTTGCCCCATTTCAGCCATTTGCTGGATTGGAAAACACCCGATGATGTGGAATCTATAAATAACCATGGGATGCATGGACCCTAAGAGGCCCATTTCTTCCTTGTTTTCTCTGCAGTTAAAGCTCAGCAAGAAGTCTGGCTCCAGTTCTGGGTTCTACAGCTAATAAGGCCATGTAGAGCTTGGGCAAGGTTAGAAAGAAACCCCCAGAGAAGGTTAAAGCATGAAAATTGAATTTCTGACAAAAGGCCAACCTAACTTGGACTATTTCCTCTGGAGAAGAAAAGCCTTCAAGTATGTGAAAGACCACTCCACAGAAGGTTGGGGATAATTGTTTTGTCTCCAGTAAGAATAAAAGTGGTGGAAAAACATTTAACTACTACATGGGGGATTTGATTTTTCTGGGAAAGAAGAATTTCCTGACATTGAGCAGAGTTTATCTTTAAAAGAGTTTCTACTAATGTCTGCCCAGGTTTTTCCTCCAAATTTCTTGCTCGGACTGAAATGACAGTCCTGGGTGATCTCCATTGCTTAGTTGGAAGATCAGGAATTATCACCTTATTACAGGGGAAGGCTTTGTGCCATTTTGGTTGGATTAGAGAGCCTGGAGGCATACCTAGAGTGCCATACTGTTGATTTTTGCCCAAACCCCCATTCCCAACCTATGAAACCTTTCCTCTTGTCATTGATTTTAGTTACTCAGGTTTTTAGTTGAAAACATTAAAATTAGCTTAAGCATAAAAAGAATTCTTTAAGAGATCTTAAGTAGTGGTGAGCTGGACTCAGCTCATATTGGTTTCTGAGAGCCAGTTCAGTTTTGTGAGCTGGTTGATGTAACATTGGTAGCATGAAATCAGATGTGGTAGGGATATTTACACCATGAAAATTGGCAAACAATACAATCCAGAGCTGTCTGCCCTATGTTTCCTCTGGAGAGCCAGTAGTTAAACATTTACCAGCACCTGGCTGGATGCAAATTCTTCCTGGGCTCATGTCTCATCTCTTTGGTCTACTTCTGATTTCAGTTATAGCTCTATTAGTCAGTTGTACTATATACAGAGTGCATCCCAACTGGAGTATCCTTTGTCTTTATCCTTTTTGCTTGTTCAGGGCTTCCCCTGAAACCCTGAAATTTGCCCAGATCTTACACAGGGAAGTCTGGATATATGGGGGAGTCAGGGCTTCTAGGTGTGAACTCAACCGATGGGGGCTGGAAGCCAGTGGATAGAAGCCTCAGACATTCATCCTTTGAAGGGAGAGACAATTCTGCAGTGCATTCTGCATGATTCCTCAGTGGGTCCCCAGTAGTACTGAGCTCCAGTTACTCATCTATATTGACTTTTCCTCCTTCTCTGTCTTACTCTCCCCTCTCATTCATTCCTGATTCTGTGGTCATCTCCCCAGTAAGCTGCTTAAACCCATATCTTTGCCTTAGGCTCTGCTTTTGAGAGAACTCAAACCAAGATAGGAAGCTCAAGGGAGTACCTAGGAGAGCCATGAAACCAGGCTGGGAGACCAAACAGCTAGAAATGATGCCTCAAGTCATCCTCCATTGGGGCACAGACATGTTGTTCTTGATCTTGGCACTGAACATTACTGCTAGAAGCTCTGCCATTGCCCCTTAGAAGCCAGATGTTGTTGCCTCTGCTCTTAACAGAATACTTCTTCAAGGCACTAACCCCTGATCAAAGCCTGGGGTGAGTGTGTGTGTCTCATTGGTGAACCCTAGATTCCATGTTTCCTTTCTAGCTGCAAGGAATGTTGGAAAGTAAGTGTTTCAGTTATTTATTATTGTGTCATAAACTACCTCAAAACTTAGTGGCTTAAAACAGCTATTTTATTTGCTCATGATTATATAATCAGCAGTTGGGCTGTGTTTAGCTAGATGGCTTTTTTTCTACTGTTCTCACCTATGGTCACTCCTATGGCTGTTCCATCTGTCTGCTCAACTGAGCCTCAATGGTCTACAATAGCTTCATATTTCTAGCAGTTATATTTGCTGGCTGAGTGTTTCTTCCTTCTGTATGGTCATTCATCCTCAAGGAGACTAGCCTAGGATTCTTCACATGGCAGCATGAGTTCAAGAAGGTGACAATGGAAGTGACAAGGTCTCCTGAGACACAGGTTCCAAAGTGCCAAAATATCACTTATGCCCAGACTCAAGTGCTGGGGAAATAGATACTGTTTCCTGACAAAAGGAGCAGCAGAGTCGCAATGCAAAGAGAAAAGGGCAAAGGGACATATGAGGATTATTGTGGCCATTTTCCTAGTAATCTGACACAGGAAGTAGCTGACCTCTACAATGGGAGATGAGAATTCATGAGGTGGGGAGTTCTTTATATACTGAAGAGGTGTTCAAAGGTGCTGGATGGTTCAGAGCAACAAATTGTCCATTCCAATTGGCTTGTTCCTGAGAAGGATGATTACGTTCCCATTCTTATTCCCAGGCCCCTCCTGGCCACTGACCTCCCAGGAGGATTCCTTCCTGGTTCAAATCTCACAGGTGCATGGCAAAGAGGGGACTGAGACTGGCTTTGGGGCCAATGTAACCTTGAGTGGAGGTACCACAGATGTCAGGCAGGCCTGACTCTGATGCTGGATGTAATTACTGAATAATTAAAATGAGAGTTCTTAATAAGACATTGTTTAGAAGAAATATGTTGATTTGTATAAACATAGTACTATCTACCAACGGTCATTAATTCAACAAAATTTCGAGTACTCTGCATTTTTAGAATGTGACAAAGGTGAAAGTTACAGTAATAACTCTTGCTTGATTATTGCTTTTTCTCAAAGGACAGTATGAAGACTAGACAGGAAGAGGAAAGGAAATGAGGGAAAGTGAAGCCAAGTCTTACTGAGGGCTCGTGTTATATGGGGCATTAGACCAGCTGAGCATGTTTGCACCTGCTCTCTCCTTGCCTCAGATTTTGAAATGGGGAAACTGAGGCTCAGAATGTTTATACAACCAATGAAGATGGAGTGAATCCAGCTTCTGGTTTCATTCAAAGACCTATGATTTCTGCACCTACTGTGCTTTCTATGGAGATATGAGCTGTCAGGATCTGCCCGTTTCTCTAAAGAGGTGATATCGCATTGTTTGGTGTGCTGGCTATTCAAGGACTCGTGCTCTACCGTCAGAACAGACCTGGATTTTCAAATCCTGATTCTGCTTCTTAGGAGCTCTGATCATAAACAAAGTCACTTAACTTCTTAGGTTCTCAGTTTCCTTATCTATAAAGTGGGAATAATAATAGTAACTCTCTGTAATGTCATTTAAGTCCTTAGCATGATGCTTGGTAGCCAGTAAATTAAGTACAAATGCCAAATGTTATTTTTCATAACCATTAGCAATTGGTTTTTACTATAGAACAATTTTTATGCTCTGTCTGTATTATTCAGTCAAACTGAAATAATGTTGTATATTTACTTTTTTGGGGTAATTGTAAGTGCTGACTACAGTACAATGAAATCACTGCATAGACAATCTGATTTGGTATTAGGTGCTTAGATTCTTGTTGAAATAAATTGTGAAAATACCAACCCTGAAAGCACTGTTTCAGCTGTTTAATGATATGTTTAGTAGAGATGTGATAATGACTGAATTGGATTAATTATGGGGTCCTTCAATGGATTGTTTAGTAGTAAATTTGCAGATATCTTTTCAGATAAGTCCACATGTTAGATGGATGGTTAGAATTTCAAGTTCACCTGTAATAGCTTGAGGGATGGGACAGTTCATTTCTGAAGAGGGGCTTATAAAAACAAATATCTTTGGTCTTCCAGGGCACGAAATTTGGTATCAGTAAAACTGCAAAGAAAGGAGAAGGGAGAGTTTGTGCATCACTGATTTACATTTATGTCTGTGTTTGCAAAACTCAAGTAGGGTCTGTGTGAAACTGTTCGACATAATCATAATCGCCAACATCTATTTAATGCTTGCTGGTTTCTAGGCACCATGCGAAGTACTTTACATGTATTTTATTATTTATTTCCTGCACTAAACCCATACCAGTAGATACTCTTAGTTAACCCATTTCTGCATACAAGGAAACTGAGGCTCAGAGTGGCTAGTAATTTATTCAAGGACACATAGCTAGAAAAGTGATAGGAGGGATATAAGCCCAGACAGACTGACTATAGAGCCCTCACTCCTAGCCTAACCAAAACTTGTGAATGAAAGTCTTTGTTGGCAGTGAGATTCCTGTTGGCTCTGGAATAGGGAAAGGTATTCAGTGTGTATCAAGCATAGTTTAATGTCCATGCTTAAAAGTGACCCCTTATTTCCTTGCTCTTAAGAAAGATGGACTGGAAGCCAGACTCTCTTGCTGGATACGAACAGGGAGGCATGCAGCCTGATTGCTATTGGCAGCTTTCCCACAAAGTGGAGGCCAATGTTATGAATAGCAGAATGGAGACATGGGAAGTTCCTGAGTCTTTGATGACATCACTGGCTTGACCAAAAAGCCTTCTGTGCTCCTGGACTTTGGCTAATGTAACTGATTTCCTGATTGTCACAGAAACAGCTTGTTGCCTCTCCAGTGTCCTTCTTTCCTCTTTCCTTACTAACGAAATCCTGGTCTTGTTTGGGACGGCCATTGACAGTTACACACCTGTATTTCTCAGTCTCCTTTTGTGGGTTGGCTATGCAACATGGCTCTAGCCAATGAGATAGAAACAGAGATCCCTGCAGGGGAGTTCTAGAAAAGTTTTGCTTTTCCAATAAAGGCACCATCCCTGCCTTCCTAATGCCTGGGATGCTGGTAGCTGGAGCCAGAACAGACAACCTGGTTACATGAGGGAAAGAACAGAGATTTGCAGAGACCTGGGCTCTGAACTGCCAAAGTGATGCTGGGAGGCTGCACCTGCTTGTTCTATGAGAAAAAGTAAAGCCCTAATATGCTTAAAGCAGTGTTTCCTAGCCTTTGTTATTTGCATACAAATGTAATTCCTAACTCTGAAATTGAAATCTTTCATTGACGTGGGTTCTTTCTTGGGGTTCTGGTTATCTATTGCTGCATAACAAACCATCTCAAAACCTGGTGACTTACAACAACAACTGTTTTCTTATTTTCCATGTGTCTGGGGGGCAGAAATTTGGATGGAGCACAACAGGGACAGCTCATCTCTGCTCCAGCACATCTGGGGCCTCAGATGGGATGACTTGAATGGACAGAGCTGGGATATCCAAGGTGGTTTCTCGACTCACCTATCTGGCACATTAGTGATGTCCCCATATGATCTCTCTCTCCCCAGAAGCATAACCTGGTCTTTTAAAACAGTGGCTTGGGGCTCTGAGAGGGGGAAAGCAAAAACTCTCAGTCCTTTGAAAGGCTATGTCTAGGACTGATGAAGTGTCACTTCTACTTTATTCAATTGGTCAGAGTTGCCCAGACTGAGAGGAGTAGAGGTATAGACTTCACTTCCTGACTGGGGGTCGGCAGGGGGGTTTATGATGGTCATCTTTGGAGGCAGTGATCACACTCGGTAAGTTGGAAAGGATTTGTGGATTTGTAGGCAACTGCTCTTCTTTAGCTATAAGGATAGCCTTTGAATGTATCTTGTATCCGAAAAATGTTCAGTACTTAAATGTGGATTGTATTCTGCTGTGTGGGATTTTTATGTTTTTCACCTCCTGGTGCTTGAAAAATTGCCTTTTTGCCATGGCACCTTTGTGAGGTCAGAGGAGAAGACTGTCATGGGGGAAGGTGGGAGAATGCCAGTGGTGTGTATTGATTAGGGGATAAGCATGGAGGGTGAGTGAAAGCAGCTTTTCACTGAGAAGAAGAGAGATCATTTAGGATTGAGACTGTTGGAGCAAATTAATGAAGGAAGAACCTACTAGTTGGTACCTGAGCTCAGAAATATTGGGGATTTGATTGCCATCTAAGAGATGTTGAATCAGGAATATTTACTGATCACGTGCTGCCAGCCAGGTACTATGCTGCTGCAAACGTGGCAGATGTGGTTCTGTTAAAAAAGAAAGGCGGGGGGGCTCTTCAGAAGATCAAGAGGTCAGAGTTACTTCCAATTATGGGCTTATGACCTATTGAAAAATGAAGTAAATCAAGAGAGAGTTAAAAAAATTGTAGTACATTTCAGTGTTTGCATTTAACAAACAAATACTTTTTAACATCAAACCCCTGAACAAATAAACCCAAATCAAACTAAGGCAGTAATTGTGTAGCACCTCATGTGGAGGATAGTTCCTATCTGAGGCCCCTGTGATAGGCCTTGCACATTCTAGAGGTGGATATCTTATGCCAGAGGCAAAGGGTTGATGGAACTCTTTAAAAGTTGATTCTGAGACCCCAAAGTTTGTGGTGGTAGTGGAGAAGACATTGCAGGGGGATGGGGTTGACATGGATTGGGACTTGACCCACAGAGACCAGGGAGCAGCCGTCCTGGTGAACTCCCCTTCTGGAGAGGGACCAGAACCAGGGCTTAGTTGAGATTGCTGCACTGTCGCAGGCTGACCATGGAAGACCCTCAGGACGATCCTGTAACAGCACCTTAAGAAGACCCTAGTGGCTGGAATAAGCTCTTAAAAAAGCCGCCATTGGGAGCCTGGGTGGCCCAGTCGGTTAACATGTGATTTGGTTTCAGCTCAGCTGATGATTTCATGGGCATGGGATTGAGCCCCAAATGGGGCTTCGCTCTCAGCAGGGAGTCTGCTGGAGATTCTCTCCCTTTGTCACTCCCCTACTCCTGTGTGCATGTGCTCTTTCTCTCTCAAATAAATAAGTAAATAAACAAATCCACCAGTCTTAAAAAAAAAAAAAAAGCCACCATTCATTGAGTTTCTATTTGGGTTAACTGGCCATGTTTATTTAATTTCTGCTGCCCGATATTGGGCCAGAGTCTTTCCAGACTGTAGTTCAGAGAAGAGAGCAGAGGTACAGAGCCTCCCTTAGACTCTTTGCTGTGAATCAACTCTAAAAGAAGAGGTTTATTTATTTGTTTGCTTATTTGGGGGGATCTATTTATGGCATAACCAATAGCTTTAGGGTTAAGTTAGGAATTGTAGGCTTATCCACAATATTTTCCTCTTTAAAATTTTTTTATTTTTACCATCTTAAAGGGGGGAAATAAGGAAATTAAGTAACGGCAAGATGCATGGATGAGTATAGTTTGATGTCCTCCTGATTGGAAGAAGGTACTAGAACGAGGATATGGGTAGGTAAGTTGACTTTAGAGCTGCCTGCTAGTCAGTGGGCTGCAAGGGACAGTCTATGCTTCTAAGAGAGGAGTCCTGCCCCCAGGTCTCCAGTTCTTTTGTTGATTGTGTGTTCTGCTCATGTTGAGGCATGAGGCAGACAGATAGCTTCAGACCAATACAGGGGAGGTGGCTGCTGATGTTTGTGTCGTGAGGAGATGGTCTTGAGGCAGTCTCTGCTAGCTTCTGTCTTGGTGCCAGGCCACAGAAGCTCAGGGAAAGTCTAGGGGAGGGCTTCTCTCTTCTCATGCATGAAGAAGGGCAATTCATTGCTTACTTCTTCTCTGAGCTTGAAAGAGGGAAATAGATAATTCAGTTTTAGAAACATAGCTTAGGACCAGGGTTTCCCAGAGGCCACATCACTGCAGGAAGTAGAGAGGAGTGGACAGGGTTAATACTTTTGCAAATCTTCTCTCTAAGAGTATTAGCCCAACTGCCTGTCTTTAAACCATTAGACATGTACTCCTTTAACTCTTCCAAATTTTCCAGCTTCAAGAAACTTCTATGAAATTCAACTATTTTCTAAAGGGTTGATATTAAGTCTGTGTCTGTCCAATTGCCAAGTGCAGTGATATCAACAGAAATGGAGAAGCCCAGGGTTGCCTGGGGGGCTCAGTCCATTAAGTGTCTGACTCTTGATTTCAGCTCAGGTCATGATCTTAGTGTTGAGAGATTGAGCCCTGCATAAGGCCCTTCCCTGGGTGTTGAGCCTGCTTAAGATTCTCTCTCTCTCTCACTCTCACTCTCTCACTCTCTCTCACTCTGCCCCCTGACCCCTCTGCTCTCCCTCTCTCTTAAAAAAAAAAAAAAAAAAGAAGTGGAGAGGCCCACAGGATAAACATAATGCTCAGAACCTGTCCCAGAAACCTGGTAAGAAATGCATAGTATTCCTTTCATATTAAAATTAACCCAGATGTAGTATGATGTAGCACATAAAATGTGCATGAGTGCCTAGGATCCATCTTAGAGGAACTCAGGACGTGAGAGATCAGGGTCAGCCTCCTTTGCAGTGAAGAGGATGCGGCGTGAGACATATGCCATCAGGAGCTACCATGTTTTAAATTAGTCCTCTGCTGAGAGCAGGACTTTGTGGAACCTTCCATAGACCCCAGTGGAGTGGGGGTGTCAGACTGGGTTGCCTAAGTGAGAGGAGGCAAGAGAATGATTCTTCCTTTTCCTTTCTTTTGCCATCTGTGGTAAATTTTCAGGCTTTCTTTGGGCTAGTCCAGATTAGGAACACGTGTTGCTTTTCAAAAAAACCCAGTTACCTAGTGTTAACTATTTGAACACATATATGGACAATTTGCCTTTTTGGGTAGCTCATTACCTTGCTTTCTGTCTTCTCCCTTTAGAATTTCAGAATCTCTTGTCTGACCACAGGCCTCCCTCATGAGTTCCTTTTAGTGTGTTTAGACTAGGTGGCCACTACCTGGGTGGCTGACCTGGGCTCATTAATTCTGATATTTTGACACCTCATTGATGCTGATTATGCTAATTGTAGGTACTGCTACAGCCCTGGTTCTGTTTGTTCCATTTTGCTTTTTTAGCTGAAATCTCAGGGGGACTGATTTTGTCATGTGGCTCATTTCCATTTTTCATTGCTTTTCATTATTTCTGTGGTAGACACAGTGGTAGGCTGAAAAAACATGTATTACTATTTTTAACACAATCTAGGAAAATCCAGAAGAAGAGAAGAAGTGTAATTTTTTTCTGAAACCTGTATCGTTCTTCACTCTCCGCTATGGCATTTACTTATTATTATTATTATTATTATTATTTAAAAAACAAAGCCTTTGGAAGTCTTAAAAAATATCAAAACAAAATAAAACAGAAGCGCCACACCTGCTCAAATATTCTTGAGCAAATGGTGTGGAAACAAAGTGAAGCAGTCACTTGCTCTAACAGATTTTGGTACCTACCTAGATACCATAACCACTTGGCTACAATTGACTATAGTGGGGAGACTTGGATTGAAAAACAACAACAATCAACACACTGAAACAACTTGACTGGTTGGTGAGATGGAAGCTAGAAGATTCTAGAATGGAAGTTGGGGGTTATGATGAAATAGGGCAGAGTGATAATGGACAGAGGCTCCCAGCTTTTATGAGTTTTCAAGTTACTCTTCTGTTTTGTTAAGTAATGTGAATGGGGCTACATATTGTGGTCTGCTGACACCCACAGGGGTGACTAGAAGTGTCAGTGTGAAGCTGGTTTGGTGGGGACAGCAGGTGGTGTGCAGAAGTGCTGTGGTTGGGGTCTCATGTCTTTTGGGGTGAACAGACATGGTGGAAAAATGATACTAGAAAGGAAGGTTGGGGGTCAAAGGAAGTCCCTGGATGCCACGCCAATGGCAACCACATTCTGGTGACACTTGTGTCAGTAGAGGTCCCAGCACTTAAATCTTACTTAATTTGAGGAGAGTTTAATAAAAGGATTATTTATGAAGGGTCGAGAAGAGTATAGGGAAAACATTAAGGGTTAGCGAAGTCCCCCTGGGCCTAAGAGAGAGTTGGTCATCGTCTGCAGGCTTGACAGTGCAAGGGAGGGTGTGATTACCCAGAGGTGGCCAGGGCTGTGTGATGACAGTGCCTGTCAGGAGTGAAGACCTTTGTGGTGATTCTGCAGGGGAGGATCTGGGAATAGATCTTGCTCCCTTTCCTGTGTCCGGTTTTCTACCATGGCTACCTATATTGTTCAGAGTTCTCTAGAGAAACAGAACCAACAGGATATGCACACACACACATACACACACATACACACAGTGATTTAAGGGATTGGCCCACATGATTTGGCAAACCCCAAATCCTGATGGTGTAGGCCAGCATGCTAGAGATACAGGGAAGAGTTGCAGTTCGATTCCAGATGTTGTCTGCTGATAGAATTTCTTCTCTCTGTGGGGAGGGGAGTCTCTGTCCTAGTCGAGGCCTCCAACTGATTGAATGAGCCTCACTCATCCTGTGTAGGGTAAACTGCTTTACTCAAAGTCCACTGATTCAAATGCTAATCTCATCCAAAAGAATATCTCATTCACAGAAACATCTAGAATACAGTTTGACTAAATATCTAGTAACCATGGCCAGCCAAGTTGACACATAAAGTTAACTACCACACTGCACATCAGTCAATCTCAATCAGAAGCCAGAGGATGTAGGAACCCCTTGAGGCCGTGCAGGTGGATTGGCCTCCCAGGCATAGAGTCTGGTAGAGGCTGGGCCTAGAGGGGGCAAACCATTTACCCCAATGTGATGTGGAAGAAAATAAGGTCAGCATTTTGCATTTACACCCTCCCTGTTCTGCTTGGATTGAGGTTGTAGGTCTTTCTGAACTTTAAGTGTTTCCAGAGACCCTATATAATATAATACCTCCTCCTGGCTCCCAGAAAATGGATACAAGCATCAAGTGGAAGTGAAATCCCTTAAAATGCTCCTGGCTTTTCTTGATGCTTTTACTTACTTTTTTCCCTTAAACTACAAGAATAGCAGTATAAGCCATGTGCAATTTCAAAAAGCAAGCACCTGGACAGTCTGAAGAATCAGAAAACTTTAATATCAAGGTCTGTGTACCTATTTCACTATCCTACTATGCCCGCCCCCTCCATCCTGCACACCGGCTGTTCTGTATTTTCCGAGGATGGCACAGAAGGACTTAAGCTAGCTCCAGAGAGATTTAAGAAAGTTTCAACACAGGAGCTTCATTATTGAGGCTGTGAAGTCCCAGGAAGGGTTTCTCTGTTGGGTTGTTTTGAATTTTGGACTCTTTGAAAAGTAAATACACTAGGGTCAAATTTACCTCAAAACAACACATGTGAAATGGAGACTTGATGAGTCATCTAGCTATCTGAGTCAGAAATGAATTTAAGAAACCTATTAATTGCCTCAGTACTTCATTTCATTTTGTATGGTATAATGTGTCTGTTGAGTTCTGAAATGGTGTTCTGCAGGAAGTGACAAGAATCTGAAAAGTGTAGTCACCAACAAACAGAAGACGAAGTGTTGTCCTGGAGACACCATAAAGGTCTACATTCAGGCAACCCAAGGGGTGGCTTCCAGAAGCAAGCAGAAAAGCCATGGCCACAGGTGCTGCCTGGTAGGGGGATGCAGACAAACCTCAGTCCTGGAGAGTGGGAAAGTAGGTGTCTTCTTTACTAGGGAAAGTCTCTTTCCCTTTCTGGGATCTTCCTTCCTGAAATGAGAGACCAGCCATGACTCTTCTCAGTACCAGAGTGGCACATGTGAGCAAACATCACCTCTCTGATAACAGAGCTCAGACCACTTCTTTTTTGCATCTCATGTATGGCTCAGGACACAGGGATAAGAGAAACCAACTTTTATTCTGGCTACAGCTGATTGGATGGGAAGACATGCTGAAGCCACAGGAACACATGTCTGTGTTTGGCACAAGGGATGTCAGATGACTCTGAGGTGCCTGGTAGAGAGTCTGCATAGCCAAGGCGTTCAGTTGATTGGTAGAAATCTGGCCAAATCAAATTGTCTTTTCTTCAAAATGAATGTCAAAAAACCTGACAGGTCATTTTAGCTTGGTTCCATCCAAAGATGTTGAATTGGATCTGAGTCTCCATGAGCCTGATGTATATCTCTGAACTGGGATGCAAAGTTAATGAAGCAACTTCCTATGGCACCTCATTTTCCCATGTAGCCTTGCAATAAATCCCCATCATCCAAGGTAGTCTGAGTGCCTTTTCCTTGTCTGCTTAACTGGTTTGACCGACTTAACCAGGACAATCTCATTTAGCTCTAACAGTGTTGCATTGTAATCCTACTGTGATGCCATATATTGCCAGGGAGACAGGATAGTGCAGGAGCTAGGTGAATGGGCTCTGGGGTCAGATGCCTAGATTCAGTTTGAGTTCTGCTACTGTTGGATAGTGTATGGTTTCAGTTCTCATAACATAGAGATGAAATAACAGGACTTTCAACAAGTAAGATGGAAGTTTATTTCAAATAGTTCAGGGCTGGTAAGGCAACCCTGTAATTTGAAGGATCCAGACTCCTTATTATTTTTCTCCACCATCTTTAGGGAGTTGCTCTCAACTTCATGCTTTAAGATGACTCACTGCAACATCTATACTCCAACCAGAAAAGACAAGGAAAGAAAGAGGGAATGGGGCATGGAAGGGAAATTGCTCATATTACTTCAGATATCATTGGCTAGAACTTAGTCACATGGCAACACTCAGCGGCAAAAGGAGTTTGGGAAGTGTAGTCTGTATTCATTGTTCTATTGCTATGTAATAAATTATCACAAATGTGGTGGCTTAAACAAATTTATGACCTCACAGTTTTTGTGGGTCAGGGGTGCTGGCATGGGTTAGCTGAGTCCTTTGCTCCGGGTCTTATCAGGCTGAACTCAAAAGTGTCAGCCAGGGCTGTGATCTCACCTGAGGCTTGGGGTGCTTTGCCAAGCTCACTGATTCCTCCTGGTTGTAGGACTGAGGTCCCATTTTCTGGCTGGTTGTCAGCTAGTGTCCATTCTCAACTCCTAGAAGCTACTTACAATTCCCTACCATGTAGGGTGGGGACATGGCTTCTCCACAGAAGTCCACAACGTGGCTTCTCCAAGACCAATAGGAGCATTTTTCTGACTTTGAATCTCTTGCTTCAGCAAAGGCCCTGTTCCTTTAAAGCACTCATCAGAGTATGAAAGTCTCATTCAAGGTAAACTCTTTTTTCATTGACTCAAAGTCAACTGATTTAGAACCTTAATGACATCTGTAAAATCCCTTTGTTATTGTCATGCAAGGTAACCTAATCGAGGGAGCCACCATTCTATCATATTCACAGGTCCCACTTACACTTAAGAGGAGAAGATTATATGGGGCATGTCTATCAGGGGGTTGGGATCCTGGGGACTGTCCTAGCATTTTGATTACCACATCATTTTTATTTGGGTGGTCATACAGCCAGCCCATAGAAATCAATCCATCTCTGATTTCTACGTTCTATGGCTAGAGAAGAATGAGAAAAAAAAGACATTAGGATTTACATAGCAGTATTTGCCATAGTAACTTACTAACTATGCTATCTTGGTAAGTTACTTAATTTCTCTATGCTTCAGCTTCTCTTATAGAACAGGGATAATAATAGTATCTTGGTCCTTGGGTTGGTTGTTATAAGGCTTAGATTGCTTGTGGAACAGGGCCCAGCATATATTAAAGAACTCATTAATAGTTAGCAATTCTTTTTCTTCTTCTTGATTCCTCCTCCTCCTCCTCCTTCTTCTCCTCCTCCTTCTCCTCCTCCTCCTCCTTCAAAATCAGGGATGAAACACAGAAGTAAAACATGGGAAAAATTCAAGGTCTTTCAAAAAACGTAGCCATATCTTTAACGACAAATGAGTACAAAAAGGACTTGTTGAAGTTTTGAGCATTTTTAGGCAGCTACTAGGACAAAAAGAAACCTGCAAAATATTCCCAGCACCTCAAGCTCACCATTGCACAATAAATGACATCATGGAGCAGCGATGCACCTAGATTATGTCACATCCTATGAGGAGGAGCTGCTGTGGGTAAACCTTGGCACTTGATGTACATTCTTCCAGGGAAAGCAGAGTTGCATGATTTATATGAACTTAAAAGTCAGTTGTGCCCAGTATGGATATGAAATATGTGTGTGGTGTGCCTGTGTGTGAAATTAGCTATGTATTGATTAAACTTCCCTCTGTGTTGAAGGGAAAGGAAGTTTTGGAGAGCCATCGGAAGAAACAAAACAATGAACTTATCATGTTGCTTGACTCAACAAGCTTTGGGATTTAGAAACTAAATCTGAGCCATTAGTGTGTGGCTTTACTTTTTTAATAGGAAAATGTTCCCCGTAGGTCAGGCAATGTTCATGTAGGGTTGTTTAACACTTTCATATGCTTCTGCAATAACTAACTTGGAGCGTTCCTTGAATAACACAAAATACAAACAATTATTTCAGACATTTCAGAAATGAAGTGCTACCAGCTTCATTGTGCTCCTCTGCTCTGGCGAGTAATGAAAGACATATTCTTAATGTGAAACAAAAGAGGATTGTGAATATTAAAAAAGCAGGCCAGCCAGCTAGAGTTAAACCGTCGGGATAAGATATTAACTTAAACCACATGTGAAGTGCAGCTGTTTCTGTTGAAGCTTTCATCAGACTCAAGTGGAAAGATTGGTGGGTTTTAATATGTGGTTTCCAGCCAAGCCAATAGGAATCTGGGGAAAATGTGTGTGAAATCAGGGCTCTGCCAGGGGGGTCTGGGGCTCTGGGCTGGCTTTTCTTTCTGATAACACAAACAGGGTAACCCAATGCTGAGGGCAAGGCTGCTCCATCCAGAGGTTTAGCTGCAAGGCTCTGGAGTGCTCAGCCATCTATAATATTTTGGGATTCTTCATACTCCTTTTCAAGAGAAACGCATAGGTATCATGGTGTTAGGAGCAGAGATGAAGGAGGAATCTTCTTGTATCTGCTCTCTGCTACTTCCCCTTGGAAACATCTAGAATTCATACAATCTCTTATAACGTAGAGTACCAAAGGGTGCCAACTCTATGCAAGCTAAACTTGCTAAGCGAAGTGGTGATATGTATGATGAGGTATAGATTTGTCATATGAACATGAAAACATTAGAAATTAATAAAAGAATACCGAAGACATGAGATGAGGACAACATTAAGGATTAATTGCATGCTATTTCTTTACAAGGACCAAATTAATTAACTGGCTTAAAGGTAGGCTAGGATGCTGACTATTTTATCCAGCCTGTTTTGAGGTCTCAGATTATTGCAGTGATCTGACACTATTACTTCTGGACTGATTACTGGGTGATGGTGGCCTTCCACCATGTGCCTCCAGCATCACAGCACTTCTTTCTGCTTCAGAGGCTTGTAACAGAAATAACCTTTATGGGCCCACAAATTCAGGAATTGAGGAGGAAAATGAAAGTATCCAAATTGTACTCCGTGATCTTAGTTGAAATACTAACAATTTATATGCACTGATTCATGGGTTCAACTAACATTTATTAGGCAGCTACAAGATTCAAGGGACTTTGCAAAGCACTCTAGGGGATACAGAGATATGTAAGGAGGAAAGGATTTGACATTTATTGAGCACGTATTATGTACTAGGCATCATGTAGGCCCTTCAATTACATTTTCTCATTTCATTCCCCAAACTTTGAAATTATAAGACCTGATTGTTGCTCTCTAGAGCTTTCAAGTCTGGGATTAACTAGTAGATAAAAGATAGATCCAAATGCCCATGAAATAAGGTAATTATAATCATATGCCAAAAGAGAGGTTTCAGTGGGAGCTGAGAGACTGGAGTGATTACTTGGGGAATGAAAGAAAGTTTATTGGAGGGGACCATGTTTGAATTGAACATCGAAGATTGGGTGGGATTTGGATGCACAGAGAGGGAGGACAAGGGATGATCCAGGTGAAGAGGGTGAGCAGGGGAGAGAAGAGGGGAAGCAACACCCACGAATCATACACAACCCAGGGGTTAAGCAAAAATCACTTACAGTCAAATTTTCTCTTATTATTGCTTTTTGGGTCCAGCACAGGTATGGTAGGTGTCTTGATTTTACAAGGTAGCATTGCTTAAAAAATGCTTGTCTTTAGACACTAGATACATATTAAGTGTGTTTGGATGCTTGAACCATCAGAGGCTGCTCAAATTAAGACCTGCTTAGGGGAGTGCCAAGTTCTCCTTTCCAACATTCCATCCACATGCACAGAGTGGGGTGGCTGGCAAAGTGGCCAGGACTGTTTAACTTGTCAACTCTCTGTCTAGTTATGCTGGGGCTGGGCTGTTAATCTCAGAGTTAATTTTACATGGAATTTGACTCTGAGGATTGAGAGGGACTACAACACAGAGTCAAGTCCAATTTAATTATGCCATAGGTGAGCTGAGTGTGTGTGTGTGTGTGTGTGTGTGTGTGTGTGTGTGTGTAGTGGTGGTGGTGATAGTGGTGATGGAAAGTAAGGTAGGTAGGGCGAGGCAGGGACAGAAATTTGGATGCCATTTGGTGTAGGGCTTGGTGATTAAGGTATAAGAAAAGAGTCTGGGGGTGCCTGGGTGGCTCAGTCATTAAGCATCTGCCTTTGGCTCAGGTCATGATCCCAGGGTTCTGGGATCGAGCCCCACATGGGGTTTCCTGCTCGGCGGGAAGCCTGCTTCTCCCTCTTCCACTCTCCCTACTTATGATCCCTTTCTCACTGTATCTCTCTCTCTGTAAAATAAATAAATAAAAAATCTTTAAAAAACCCCAAAACAACACGTATAAGTAAGCTTGTTTCAAAAAGTTGGAGCTTTTGGGGTACCTGGATGGCTCAGTCAGTTAAGCATCTGACTCTTGATTTTGGCTTAGGTCATGGTCACAAGTGTGTGAGATCAAACCCTGCATTGGGCTCTGCACTGCACATGGTGGAACCTTCTTAGGATTCTCTCTCTCTCCCTCTCTTTCTGCCCCTCCCCCCACTTGCGTGTGTCTGTGTGTACACACACACACACACACACACACACACACACACACTCTCTCTCTCTCTCTCTCTCTCTCTCAAAAACATGAAAAAATAAGTTGGAGCTTTTGAACTGCAGCTGGAAAGCAGGATTGTATTGTTTGAAAAATAGTCACCCAAATTCCACTCTGTCACATTGCTAGAACTTGTGTCTGAGTAGAAAGTAAGTGCCCTTTCTAATGCAGCCCCCGATCCTGATGGTATGGTGAGAGTCACCATGCTTGAGGTTAAATCAATCAGGCCTGTAGGCATGAGGCACTGGAGAGACTACAAAGATGTTTGAGAGACAGTTCCTAACTCCAGGCAGTTTATAGGCCTATGATATATGCTTGTGACAAGGTGACCAGTAGTACATGGTGAGCCGTGTGTAGAAGCCGAAGGAATGGTCTGAGATGCTGTGATAGTTATCTAGGACTGATACAACAAAGTATCAGGGTGGCTCTACAGGATGGACAGCCTGGTGTCCACAGGGTGGACAGTGTAAATCTAGTCTCTGCCTCTGTCCTTACATGGCCTTTGTCCCTGTATCTCCTGTGTCTTCACATCTCTGCATATAAGGACACCTGTCATCAGATCTAAGGCCCACCCTCATCCAATAAGTTTTCATCTTAACTTGATTATATCTGCAGAGTCCTTATTCCCCAATAAAGCCATATTCACAGGTACTAGGGTTAGGACTTCAGCATATCTTTTTGGGAGACATGATTCAACCCATAACAGATGTCAGTGTGTGAGCTGGATGGAGGAAGGAGAGAAAGAACCATGGATTGGGGCAGTTAGGGATCGCATCTTGGCTGTGCTTGGGCTTGAGCACTTTCTCAAGGATGTAGGGCATTTGGATGGAGAAGTGGAGGGAGACAGGGAAGAATGATGTGACTGGAGTCACAGAGTTGGCATGTGTGAAGTATATTAGAGGATGGTGAGGACACCAGCTGGCAGGAACAGAGGAGTTCCCTGGATAGTGGCAGAGATTGAGGCTGGAGAGAGAAACTGGGGCCAAATTGTGGAGCTGCCCCAGCAGCATTAGAAGAACTGTCAGTTGGAGGGCACCTGGGTGGCACAATTGGTCAAGCGGCTGACTTGGTATTGACTCAGGTCATGGTGTCTGGTTATGGGATTGAGCCCTGCATGGGGCTTTGTGCTCAGCTCAAAGTCTGCTTGGGACTTTCTTTCCCTCTCCCCCTCCACCCACTCCCTGTCTTTCTTTCTCAAAAATTGGTATATAAATCTTAAAAAAAAAGAAGAACTATCAGCTGGGCTTGGACTGTATTTCCCATATTCTGGAAAACTGCCCAACAGCTCCAAATACATTCAGAAGACAAAGGCAGGCATGGAGGAGGGATCTTATGTCCAAATCTGCTTCTGAAGTGTATCCCATTTGAGAAAAGCTTATGGTCCACCCAGTGAAGTAGCCTGAGGAAGATCTGCCATCTCTGGCAAGGGCACCATGAACTTAAGCCAATATGTCATCAGCAAGGTAGAACAGTAAGCAAAAGGCTGGTTCTTGACCATTCTTTTTGGGCTGCAGCTTTCCCATCTATAAAGCAATGGTGTGGGCTATGACACACTACAGTTCTTGACTGTTTATAATACAATGGTCTAACTTATATTCAAGTAGATGTCAACCAAGTTGATCTGTAAATTTTGCTTCCTTTGATATGATATCTCCATAAGGTGGATACAGCAGAGGTATTTGTACCCTATTTGGATAGATGAGGATGTGGACTCAGAGGAAGTTTGTCAAATTCTGGAGACACTCAGCTGGTTAATGTCAGAACCAGAACTTGAACACAGGTCTTCAGATTCCTCATTCAGTATTTTCTGTTCTACATAAATATTTCCTGTAGAATCAGAATCTCTTTGTTCATTTATTCAACCAATCCATCAAGAAGCATGTATGTATTGAGGGTCCACTACATGCCAGGCACCTTACTAGTTTCTGGAGATAGGTGGATAATTTGGGGAGGATTCTTCCTCGTAGGATGTTCATAGTCTGCTGGCCTGGCTTGAGGTTTTTCATAATGGTGGGGCAGAGACTAGCATCTAGGTTGTGTGTCCTCCTTCCACCAAGTCATGTTCACTGTGAGATCAGGGGTCAACTGAGCAATGCCCTGAGGCCAGCTTTTTTTTTTTTTCTGTTTATAAACATGAGGCTTGGTCTGGAAGGCACATCTGACTTCTTGTATAGTATAGTTGGTATTTATTATCAGCAACACTCGATGTTAAATAGATTATCAAAAGGGAAACTCTGAAACTGAGTCAGCTACACTACTAAAATAGTAGCTATTGCAAAAGAGAGAGAGAGAGAGAGAGTGAGCACACCTCTCAGGCCAGGTCCCTTATATTTGTATTGCATTTCTCCCTTGACAAAAAAATCCTTTCATATATGATTTGCTAGGTGTCACAATCTGAGGCAACACCTACTTTAGTATCAGGCAGACCTTAGACCTTACCACCTCTGGGTGAGTGACCTTCACAATTGCTCTGCACAGCTCAACTTCTCTTGCTCATTTGCAAAATCAGGAGGAGGGATAATGGCACCACTTGGTAGGGTTTCTGTATGAGAAGATGTGTGTGAGGGGCTTGGGGCTCAGTAGGACCACAGGAAATGTGAGCTCCTTCCCCCACATCTCAGTGAAGTAGCCCAGCTGCCTTTGCTGGTATGTTCTTCTTTGCATGTACTTTAGACTCTCTGCTGGCCTTTGGGAGAAGACATGGTTTTCCAGACTCCTATCTCTTCCAAGATTTTTACATGGTCCTCTGTATAGTCACTGGTAAGATAGATCAGCAAGGTGTAACTAGGGAGACCTCTAATGGATTCTTCTATTTTTAGTTGCTTTTAATTTGGTCAAATTAGTGTCTGAATGTATACACAAAGCTGCTGATCCCGTGACTCCCAGATCCTGAGTTCCTCCTATTAAGCAACCATTCCAAGATACAGGCCTCAGAAGTGGGAACATCTTCAATGCTTTTGAGAAAGGAGATTGCTGGGGACTCAGACTCAGGTGCTACCTTTTCCCAAACATCAGCCTGGGGGTGTGCAGTGAAACACATGGCTTTATTTTATAGCTAATATTTTAACTTAATTTGTTCTGTTCAGCTTATCTGAATTTCAGGCTGGTAATGAACAAGGATGATCGCTCACATGCTGGTCCCATCTACCAGTGATAAAAGTAATCCAGAAATATGCAGAAACCCTGGGAGTATTTAGATAGATTCCTTAAAATATGATTCTCACCCAAATTGCCTTGCTGGGGTTAGAGTGTCATCAGCATAAAAATAAAATTTAGAGTGATGAACAGTTAAAGTAAAGAAATTGTAAGCAATACAAGGAAGGAATTATTCATTCGTACCAATCCTGGCATAGTATATCCAGTGTCTGCTCACCATCTCATCGATCTCTTCAGGGAAAAAAACAACAACTAGAATTTGCCATAGGGACACAGGCATTCTTTCCTTCACTGGAGCCAATGGAGCTGTTGGAAACACTCTATAAATCTCGTCTCCAGTACAGTGACCTTCGGCCCTTTGGGGACATCCCTCACTTTATGTTCATCCTACAAACCGCTGTAGAGGAGACTTGCATCGAGACCCAGGGGCTCCGGTATCCGGCATCTTTGCCAGGTGAACAAAGGAAAAGAGATGCCACTGGTTTTCCCAGCCAGAAATCAAGCTCCCCTTCCAGCTGCTAGATAACAGCTCTAAATGAGGTCACTGTGCTCTGAAGGGGGAACAATTATGTGCCTTTCCTCCCACTTACTACTCTCCGTATTTAAGAGGGAGGCCCATCGTAGCATCCTTTTGTCTGCCCTGCTCAGATTCTTTGTCCATGACACAAAGTGGGGGAAGAAGGAGGCTGAGTTTGGTAGAGGGATCCTCACTTTTTATTGGCTATAAGGTAGAGAGCTTTTGATTGTATTTTTCAATTTAATGTAAGAGGTGCCTTGAGAAATTCGTATATTAATTTGAAACAGAAATTAAACAGTGCCAGGCCTTGGTGTGGCAACGCCCAATTTGTCTGACAATTGAGGGCACCTGATTCTAACTCCATGCCAGAGCTTAGAGCCCCTCAACTGGCTCCCTGGGTGAGAGGAGCCCGGGCGCTGCAGGACCCGCATGCCTTGTTCCCCCGCCCGGCAGCATCTGAGACGGTTTCTGGGACCAAAGGTATGAAGGGCGATGTTGCAAAGAGATTTGTAGCAGAAACAACAATTGTCTTGTCATGGCATGAGAAACACTGTTGAAGGAACTCAGAAGGGGCTCCATTTAAAATTCTGAGCTGCGGTATATACTCCTGTGTGTGGCTCAATCCCCGTGTTCATGACATCTTCCCAGTGGTCACTGTGGGGCTTCTTCTTATCTCAGAACCCTTGACATTCTCAGGGCTGCCCGGCACTCATTTTGGCACTGTATGATTTTCAGCTATTGCCTGTGAGTTTTACTGTTTCCTCAGTGAGCCCGCAGATTGCTTGAGGGCCCCTTGGAAGGCTCTTGCTCATCCCTGAGGTTAAGCAGACAGGAGAAGTAGGTTCACGCCCCCGTTCCCTTGCCTCTCTCCACAGCTCTCCATCCTGGCCCTTTTCAGATGACTCTGCATTCTCAAGGCTAAGGGGACACCACTGGAGAGTGGTCCAAGGCACAGAGGGATTAGCATATCTTTTCTGCACATCACACCCTCTAGCAGGAGGGTGGAATGGCTCAAATAGGAAAGCTTTGTGCCTCTGACTTGGCAAGGACCTAGCCAGGCTCCCTGGAGAGACTGTGCCTGTGTGTCCCAGTGGGGTCTTTATAAGGCTGCTGGGGCTACCTGCCTGCCTGACATGAGAAACCATTGTCAAGGGAGACCTAGGCTCTAATATTAGGAGCAAACCTGCTCTGTGGCATTGTACTTGACCCCTTGGCTCATCTGAGCAAATCAAGTAATAACTCCTCGACTCCAAGCCTCTCCTGGTTGGTAAGAGGATCAGGAGAGAGGAAGGTGTGTGGGATGAATGGAGCATTACACGTATGGGAGATAGTATTGCATAATGGTTAGCACACTGCACGCACAGGACCTGGCCACAGTCAGGAATCCTGATTCTATTATTTGATGACTCCATGACCCCAGCAAGCAATTACAATTACTGGGCCTCAGTTTTCTGATCCATCAAAAGAGCTTAATAGGGGTGCCTTCCTCATAGGGTTGTGTGGGAAGGAAGTAATACATGTGCAGAAGCACGCAAATGTTAGGTCCTTCCCAAGGGAGGTGCTGGGATGGATCTTTAGCTCCTCCTCCTCACATTGCTGTATTAGCACATATCATATTTTTTTCAAAGTCCCCTGACTACTTCACTCTTCTCTTGCTAAGCTCTAACTCCCTCCAGGGAAGAAACCGTGTCCTAATCACCTTTGTGTCCTGTGAATGGTGTCTGGTCTAAAGAAGATACTCGGCATGGATAACTATGTTGAGAGTCTGCAGATAAAGCTTTGGCAGAATGGAAGCCATGTTTGTATTCTTGTTAGTGTGAACATGGACTCTGGGGCCACACTGCCTGATTCTGTTGCCTTCTAACACTGTCTGTGTGACCTTGAGCCAGTTAGTCGGATGCTTTCCCCCTCCACGTCCTTCTCCGTAAGCATGGGGAAAATAATGGAATCTAAGACATATAGCTACTCTAAGGATTAAGTGAGATGATATATATATATAAAACCCTCAGTGTACACACTTGGCTTGTTGTAAGCTCTCAATAAATGTTAGCAATTATTATAGCTACTACAACACGTTCTGTGCTAAGTACCATGTCTTTTAACTCATCTAATTCTTATGACAGCCCCAGTGATAGATATTGTTACCCCACTTCACAGATGAAGAAGCCAAGGAGGGATGGAGGATGTGGCTGAGCAAAGGGCCCAGTGACACACCTGCTGGGTTGGGAGCCTGGTTCTTCCACTCCTTTCAGCCGTGAGGGGCTGAGAATGCAGCTTCTAGTGTCTGCTCCTGGTGGGGGTGCAGAGCAGGGCTGGCGGGGGACACTCCTGAAACCAGCTGTAGATCCATCCACATGCTAACTTGTCCAGGCTGTCTCTGATCCAGCTCGCTGGTGAGTAGCCCAGTGAAGCAGGACAGAAGCCAGCATGAGTGAGGACAGATGGACCAAACTCAGGGCTCACTTCTTCTCAGTGTCCAGCTCCCAGGCCCTGTTCTGCCCTCTAAGGAGCCTCAGTTATGTTTCCAGAAGCCTTCACTGGGGACTGTGCTAGTCTATGATGATGATGATATGGTCTGAATATCTGCAAATCATTTAAGTGAGGGGTGCCTGGGTGGCTCAGTTGGTTGAGTGACTGCCTTTGGTTCAGGTCATGATCCTGGAGTCCTGGGATGGGGTCCACATCGGGCTCCCTGATTTTCCCTTTGACCTTCCCACCACCGCCCCCCCTTATGCTCTCTCTCTCTTTTTTTTTTTAATATTTTATTTATTTATTTGACATAGAGAGAGAGATCACAAGTAGGCAGAGGCAGGCAGAGAGAGAGGGGGAAGCAGGCTCCCTGCCAAGCAGGGAGCCCCTGCGGGCCTCGATCTCAGGACCCTGAGATCATGACTTGAGACGAAGGCAGAGGCTTTAACCCACTGAGCCACCCAGGCGCCCCCCCTTATGCTCTCTTATTGCCTGGAATTTGCCTGACAAACCAGGCAATTTGCATGGTTAACAAAACCAAAAAACCCCCACCAAAATCAAAGCCAAACTCAGGCCCTGTACTGAGCTGTCTCTCAAGTTGGCCTTCATCACTATCACTGTCCTGGCTCCTGAGAACCACTGGCTCTTTCAGTGTTCTAGAAGTTTCTAGAACATCATAGGGTCCAATTTTAGCAGATGCGGTATATCTGTCTAGCCTCTATTCCAATTTGATTGTCCTCTCCCCTTAATCCTCTTATCTGTCATGATTTCTAATGTAATGTTTTGGAGTGGAATAGAGGTACCAGGGAACAATGAGTTTGCATAAAAACAATACTAGGAAATCTGTCTCTGAGGTAACCTGATAGTTCCTTTCTCTCAAATAGATAAAAGCAACAATTTTCCTTCGTTAGTTTCCCCTTTCTGAGGTTCGGTGGGAGTATGGTAGAAAGGGTAGATTTTAGAGTCAGTAAGATTTGGGTTTGAATCCTTCCCCTGCCACTTAGAAGCTACTGAATTTTGGACAAGTTCTTCATGCTCTACCTACATGTGTCATCCTGAGATGGGTGTGGCAATGATATCCTCATGTGGTTGTAGTAAGGATCAACCCTTTCAGAGACATGCAACAAATCCGAGTTTCCCTGCCTTTAATGTTTGAACAAAGTGAATCCAGACTTCCTTCATAGCTCTTATAAACCTACCAACATATTACCATTTTTCAGAATATAGCCTTCACTTACTATGGGTTTTCTAATAACGAGCTTCTTTTTTTCTTTTATTCTTTTTTAAAAAAGATTTTACTTATTTATTTGACAGAAAGAGACACAGCGAGAGAGGGAACACAAGCAAGGGGAGTGGGAGAGGGAGAAGGAGGCTTCCTGCTGAGCAGAGAGCCCAATGTGGGGCTTAATCCCAGGACCCTGGGATCATGACCTGAGTGGAAGGCAGACACTTAACAACTGAGCCACCCAGGTGCCCCTAAAAACAAACTTCTATAAGAGAAGGAAGGGACTTTTCATGATAAAGGAGGGCTGTAAGACATCATCAATAGCCCTTAAGCTTGCTGGGTTCTCATTGTGCTAAGGAGAATAATAGATTAGTTATATATTATTACTAGTCTTATTTTTCTGCTGTTTCAGACAGAAGAGAAATAAAATACCATCCAGTACTTACTAGGTGCTAGAAACTGTTCACTCCTTTGATCCTTACAAGGACCCTGTGAAGGAGGTATTATTATCTTCATTTTACAGACAAGGCTATTAGGCTCAGAGAAGTTGAGTAATCTTGCCCAAGGTGACCCAGCCCGTAAAGGATGAAGCAAGGATTTGAATCCTGGTGGATTTATTTCTTATTTCAGGAGTGTTTCCTTTGGGCTTTTCCACTGTTTCAACCCTCGTGATACTAACTTCTACTTTCATCTGTGGATAGAAAAGTGTTAACAGTGGACAGTTGAATACCCACTGATTAGAAAAAAAAAAAATTAAAGCAAAGAAACGGAAACCTGCCATCCCCCTCTGCCCCCCAAGAAAAGTAGCACGAGGTGGATGTTCCTGGAATGGGTCTCAGCTGTGGCAGGAGGGGAAAGGAGAACAAAGTTGGAGGATCAAAGACTGTTTTCTGTGGCTGCCCATGGAGTTTCATCCTAAGAAATCCAAAGAAATAAGGGCTCTTCTGAGTTCTTAGGACTTTGGCTTTGTGGGAGATAAATTTGAATTCTCTCTTTGTCATTCATCTTGGAGACCAGCTCAGACTTGGTTGAGTTCCTTCATTTACTGATATAGAAAAATGGAAACAAATTGGCTCCCTGTTCAATGGCTGGGTAATAAGCACCCAAAAAGCATGTTCCCAAGTCACGGCGACAGTGCCACGTGAACGTAAATGGGGACTTTGTATATGGAGCTTCTTTGTAAATGAATAAGCAAATATAAAGGCTTATTATTACAAGTGTAGTGGGTGTTGGAGGGTTTGAAATGAAGGGGAGCTGTTTGTGTTCTCTGTTAGAAAGAAATATTAGGTAACTGGGTAGAAATCATTTTAAATAACCAATGTTTAGAGGCATTGTTCCAAGTTGGAGGTTTTGTACGTGAGGCCACTCTGAGTGGGTGTGATGCTCGGGAAAGACACAAGGGCCTGGATTATTGGAGAAATGTAGGAAAGAGAGGGTAGAAAAGCACCTGAGTGCTGTGTTAAAATAAAAATACAGCAAGGAAGCATGGGGCAAGATCAAGGAGAAGAGAGCTTTTGGCAGAGACTGCTTCTGTAATTTATCCCAGACCCCTTAATTCCTGACCACGACCCTGGGGAGGAGATTATCACCTTCCCCAGCCAGCACAATTGGCTGGTATGGAGGTTGTTAACTTGAGAAAATCACTAGAGATAGTACTGGACAACTTCAAAAGTCCACTGTCTTTTTCAATGAGCTTGTTGTAAAGGGGCTTAAACAGAATACTAATAACAGCTAAAGATCTAGCTGCAGGTGGCTGTCCAAGTCCAATCAAAATAATTTCCCCCAAGTCTTAGTGGATAAAGGAGGGCAGAATTAAAAAGGGAACTGAGAGTGATTTTTGGCACAGGCACCAAGTCTGTTGTGGAGGAAGACTATTGGTGTTGGCAGTGTGCAGTTAGGTTTTTCCCCAGCAACAAATTTCCCTCTCCCCTCGATGGCTTGGAAGGCCTGTACACAAATGCCTTTGTGTCAGTTGTCCACAGCTGCACACACCATGGGGTATTTGCTTAAGTCAACAGTACAGTGGAGGGAGGGCAGGTCATTGGTTTTTGAAAAATCAGAATTATTATACACACACATATTGCCCCCTTTTCTGGAAGTTTCCATGATGAATTGAAAATATTCTATTTGAGGATTACAGACTTGACGTCATCAGGGCTTCTTTTGTTGTGGTAGTCTATGTTTAACAAGTGTTCTACCAGAGTTTCTAAAACCATGTTCCTTGATCATGAATATTAGACAAATAAAAGACTCGCACGTCAAGTCAAGATTGCCAAATGCCAGGTTACACAAAATTGGACAAGTATCTTTACGTGGGACTTTCCAGAGCCTTGAATATACAAATTTGTTTTAAGTCACCTAGGAAGGGATCCATTTTTTTTTTACCCCCAAATTATCTGACCCTTTGTTTCACTGATGCATCCTGGGAAATACTGCGTTCTTTAAATGGGCAGGAGTGGCTCTCCTGAAAAGCAGGTTGAACAGGCATTTCTCTACCTGTCCCTGGAGAGAGGAGGCCTGAATTAGGTGTTATACACAGCACATGGTGGCACATGGCCTTGGGGTGTGCGTTGAATGCATGCATCTGGGCTGGTAGTTGGAAAGGGAAAGGTAGAAGAGTCCAGCTCTGCCCTCTCCCCTCAGAGACATCCAGGCTTAATGATTTCCTCAAGAACTTTCTCTTCCTAGGCCTCAAGTGTCAAAGCCTAGTCCTAGGTGGAATTGTTGTAAACTCTGTTCCCAAGTGACTCAGTATTTATAGCTTGTCATTGATGTAAGCAGATCTCCACAGCTGAAAATAGTGACATCGAGTCATTTGGGCCAATTTGTGAAATTTCCTCAGGGACACGTGTTCAGGGAAGTAATTTTATGGCAAGAGGAAAGTCGCTGGAAATGGTTGTTTTCCTGAACAGTTCTGTCCTCTTATTTAAAGGAGACAGGACTTTTCAGATGGCTCTCATCCAGGCACCCTAGTACGGTCGGTGAACCATCGTCCCTGGCTCTGTGAATTCTTGTGGAGTTGATCATGTTGCCAGTCTTATTTCACGGTCCGAAAGGGTTGGAACTCTGGAGCTTTCGCATGTGTGAAGGCTTCCCCGTTTTCCATGTAAGTCATCTTTGGCTCACTGAGCTCGAGGGGAGAGCCACCCTGCAAGACCTCTCTCCATTCCCCCCAGACCACACGAGCAAATCCAGAGAAGACCAAGTTCATGGCAGAGCCATGAGCGGCCAGACAGAAACACATCTTGAGAAACAATCTGGAGAAAGCTTCCAGAGATTTTTTTCTGAGTCCTGGTCATGCCACGTGGGTTCTCTTTTAGTCATTTAGTAATTAAAGAAGGAAGCCTACCCCTAAGAAATGAAGTCAGCATCTCTGTCAGGTCAAAGGAACTTAGGAAGGGACCAGGGCTGTTGATTAATCAACCAGTATCTCCCGACTCTGTGAAACGCCTTTTGTCAGCCTTGTGCATGTTACCATTACAATCAAACCGGGTCTGTTAGTTATTTATTTCTTTAAGATGTTAGGCCTATTTGGAAATCAAACACTTTCTTGGGTTTCATCTCCTTGGACCAATGGCAGACCTGCTGGGGTGATTCTAAGAGGACACACTGATAAAAGCCTTAATGGGGCCGCACAACGGGAAAAAGCCAAAATGAATTAGCTTGCTGTGACATGGCTAACATCATTGCATTTATATATGTTTCATTAAGCGGGGGCTTGACAGCTTTATGAAGAAACAGTGGGGTTTGCAATGCAGGAAGGCCCTGTCACCCTGCCAAAGCTGATGGCAGCCTATGCCATGCTCGCTCTTTAATAGAATAATATTTGCGCAGTGAAAATGTCATTTTAAATGACTGGTTTGATAATCCCTTAAGCTTTTAAATGATCTGCAAAGTCTGGAAACTCTACCCCAGTGTTTAAAATTGACGGGAACATTAATGAATGCAAACATTAAAGGATGGTCCCTAGCTTTGTTTCCTGAGCCCGACATTGCTTACTGGGGTTTCTTTCCTTTTGTCTCATGCGCCCTTTCTGCCACACCAGTGTGTGGAGTGTGTTCACGGAGCAGCTGCAACAGGTCTTCGCTGCAGGGATGCTTTTGGGGAGGGGAGCTCAGCCTGCAGTGGGACCTGGATTTACCAGAGTTTGCTGCTAGCACAAAGTTCCCCCATGCAGAGTAGAAAAGGCCCCCCCTCTGGGAAGGAGTTTGCAGGAAGTGTCCCCTCTGGGCAGAGCAATTAGCAAAGGGCTTGCTTCTCTCCAGCTGGTGTGTCCTGAGCCAGGGTCTTAGCTCAGTGAGAGGTAAGCAGGACGGATTTAAGCCCCTTACAGCCTCCTCAGGGCATGTCCTGCATAAACAGATGCAGCATCCCTGGTGAGGTCTACCTTGTTTTATCCAAAACCCCTTTGGGGCAGGATAAAAGCCTCTTTATCCCCAGACAAATATCCTGTGCTGTATGAGATTCTGGGAGGGCCTTTCCCTGGGGGAAAAAAGCCCCACTTACTCCTTCCTCTCTTCAATGACTGGCATTGGATAGGAAGGCTGATGTAGTAGAGATTGCCTTCTTAAGGATTGAACATTATGATGTGAGGCTTGGCAAACTACAGCTTAGGGGCCAAATCAGGCCCTTTGCCTGTTTTTATAAATAAAGTTTTATTAGAACATAGTCATGCCCATTCATTTATTGTCTATGATGGCTTTTGTGCTACAATGGCAGAGTTGAAGAATCATGATGGGGCTGAATGGTTCACAAAGCTTAAAGTATTTGCCATCTGACCCTTTATAGAAAAGTCTGTGGATCCCTGCCCTTGAACACTGGGCAAAATGAGGTAGGATCCCTGGCCTGAATTCTGCTCTGTCAATTTGTGGCTTGTCATTTCCATCAATTCCTTAATATCTCTGTTCCTCAGGTTCTTCATAAGTAAAATGGATATAATAGTTTTGCCCTCCCCCACTGTGCAACTGTTGTGAAGATTAAGAAAATGAACAAAGGGAAAGTGCAGTCCATGTGTGCGTTATTATCCATCTCATATCTGGTGTGGTCTAGCTGTGAGACTTTGGAGACGGCCCTTGGACCTCTTTAGAGCTGTTTCCTCATCTCTAAAGCAAGATGTGTGCTCTAGATCAGCACTCCTCCAACTTTAATGTGCATATGGTCACCTGGGGAGTTTGGTAAAATGCACATTCTGATTTGGTAGGTCTGGGGTGGGGGCTGAGATTCTGCCTTTTTTTTTTTTTTTAAGATTTTATGTATGTGTGTATGTATGTATTTATTTAGAGTTCAAGCAGGAAGATGGGGGAGAGGGAGAAGGAGAGAGAGAAAAATCTCAAGCATACTCCCCGCTGAGCACAGAGCCTGACACAGGGCTTGATCCCACCATGCTGAGATCATGACCTGAGCTGAAATCCAGAGTCAGACACTTAACCAACAGAGCCACCCAGGTGCCCCTGAAATTCTGCATTTCTAACCAGCTTCCAGGTGGTGGTGTTGCTGGTGTGGCTGCACTGGGGACCACACATTGAGTAGCAAGGGGCTAGATGATTTTCTCACCTTCCCTGGTGGTATGATCAATGAGCTGTCTTGCAAAGGCTGTTGTACCCATAGCAGGGACAGTCACTTTCCCAGCCACCCTCTCCTACCATCTGCATTGGTGGCAGGGTCCTGACTTGTTTCTGCTTGTTGCAGGGGACTGGTGAGGTGAGATGGGGATTTTTCCACTTTTTGAGGGTTCTGGTCAAACCCTTCTTCTGGCAGCTAGGTGGCTTGACAGAAGCAGTTGGTTGTAGACCAGACTCTCCCTGGCTGGCCTCAAGATGGCCTGAGCACAGCGGAGGGAGCTGGGCGTATGCATATGGGGAGGTAGGTGGTAGAGAAACATGTCAGGGGGGTTGTTCATGACAGCAGGCATCACGTCAGGGTCCTAGTTTAGTCCTAGATACCATGGGGGCAGGACAGGGTTATGATATAAAAGCACTGGTTTGTAGATTCTGATAAACTTGGGTTCAGATCTCAATTTCACCTTTTTTCCAGTGGTGCTTGGGCAAGATCCTGAACCTCTCTGAACTTTAGTTTTCTCAGAGACTTGTGAGAATTAAGTGAAGTTATATATGTTTCCCTGTTCCGAATCCTCTGGGACTCCCTCTGACTGCATCTTGGATCCTAGTTAGCTCAGTTGCTGGCACTAATAGAAATTCAGCAAAATTTCAGTCAACAAAAATCAGGCCATGGACGCTCTACACATAATATGTTTTTACAGAGGAAAATAAGAAGGCTAAAACATGCGTTTGATTGATCCTCAACATTTTAATCCTGTTCATAAGATGTGGCACCTCTAGCACGGTCCTTCACTTGTTTGTGTCTCAGTTTCTTCATCTGTGATGGCAGGATAACAGTTGGGCTGGTTTGGTGGGAGAATGTTGTTTGGGAGAAAATTGTTGGGAGAATGAGATGAGAAAAGATAGCCTAAGTTTTAGTGCAGCTCTGGCACCCAGTGAACGAACACTCACTAGCTTAAGTGCATCTCGTGATCATTGTTTCAAGATCCCAAGGCATACTTGCTTGTGGTTAGAAGATGCTGCCAAGCAGTGGTTGTGGGATCCCTGCACAATAATGGTCCTTAAAGTGCTTTAAAAGCCAGTTCAGGATGAATGCTCATCTCCTGATTGGGAATGCTCTCCCTCACTGGGAGTGCTCTCCTTGGTTGCAGATGGTCTCCCTGGTTGGGAATGCTCTCTCGGGTTGGGAGAGAAAGGCTCCAGGGAGACCATATCCATGTTGCTCAACTCTAATGGCTGCTGGACACTTCTTTTTAAAGCTTGTTACCCAGGACACTCTCCACAGTGGCCATTCTAGGCTTCATCACGTATATCTTGAAGTCTTCTTCTCTGATGCTTTCTTTTTTGCTCCAAGTACTAGCCTCTCATCAGGACCCTGGATTTTTCCTCCACCATGGTGGGTGTCAGGTCCAGCTACTCCTCCCTGTTCCCGTCCATCCCAGGTGCCTCAGCCTCCCTACCCCCCATCTGGCCTGCTGGAAAGCTCGAGGCCAGCAGCTTTCAACCCTGACCCCACCGAAGTCACCTGGTGAGGCTTTAAAAAGAAAATACAATCCTAATGCCTTAAGCCCCAAGATTTGGATTCAGCTAGCCAGGGATGGAACCTCAGACATCTGTGTTTTAAAATCTCCCCAGATGATTCCAATTTGCAGTCCGGGTTAAGAACCTCTGTTAGAGGCTTTCCTGCATTCAGCTGCAAATCGGGAGCCCAACAGCTTTTATAACTTCACTCCTCACCTGCAGAGAGGAGCCAGTGCAGTCGGATCAGTGGCATCAATTCCAGCTCCAACGCCTCCCCCACCATCCACAATCAACCGACAAACAGCAATTTCCTTTTATGATCATATGTTGCCTTTCATTGTATTTATTTGAGCACTTACCTTATATCCTTCACTGAATGGGAAGCTTCTTGGGAAAGGATCAACAGCTTGCTTAACTTTGTACCTCCACAATATTTAGTAGGGGTTCTCACATAGTAAATATTCAATATGTAATCAGGGGGCTGATTTATAGTTGTGTGCCCCACAGGGTCTAGAACAGTTCTGAGAGCATAGTAAACACTCAATAAATATTTCTGGATTGATTGATTGATGTAACTACTCAAAACCTACACAAGAAAGGGAGGAAACAGAAATAATTCCTAGCCCTAGAAGAGTAAGTAGGTAAGGTAGTTAAGCGGTGCAGGTAAGTAATTTAACTCCCAGTGCCTTTGCTCCTGGTGTGGGTGCATGCAAGAGCCCGTGGAAACAGACAGACAGACAGACACACCCACACACACACACACGCGAACATGCAGCAACTGCTCATCAACTTAGATGATCCTATCACTGTCATTCAGCGAAACCTGAAATGTTAAATGAGAACAATGTCAGATTTAGTTTTGTCATGTTCAACATAAGATAATTTCACATAATAGTACTTTGAAAACCGCCACCCACATGCACGTTAGTACAAACGGGTTGTACTGCATAGAGAGAAGATGCTTGGCTCCTAGTCTCAGGGCTGCCACTCACCTGTCAGGCAACCTTGGTGATGTCCCTTAACCTCCCTGATGCTTGGTTTTCTCTTCTGAAAAATCAGACTTTGGATTAAATCAGCAATTTCTCCTTCCTGAACATTTCTCCTTCCTTGAACATTCCAAAAATGTTGGTTTCTCAGAATACGAAAGATATTAATAGGTGTTCAAACCAAAGCAACCAACAAACAAAAGTTTTGAGGAACAAATAAAAGTTGTTTGGGAAATTCTGGTCAAGCCAAATGAAATGCCTCAGGACTTCTTAGAGCCTTTTTGTTTGTTTCTTTACTATGACCTTCCAAGAGGATGGGGACAGATTTCCCTCAGACCATTTGGCTCTGAAACACATTCTTTTTTACCCCCAGAATATTTACTAATGATCTGATGAATTTGCCAAGTGGTCCTCCGTGGTGGCTGAGTGTGCCCTGGTATTTTGCCAGGACAACCATTCTGTAGGTTGTCTTCAGGTACTGATTCACTGTGAGGAAAATCTCCTTGCCCGTGGTACTTATAATTTGGTCCCCGGCATTTAAGTCTTACCTGTGGTTTATTAACTCACTTCTTTTTGGAGCTCTTCCCACTTCACTCCATCCCATGGCGATATCCCTGGGCTTTGAATCTATTAAGGCAACAGAGTAAGAAGTGGAAGCTCTTTGCTGTCACAGGGTAGGGTCTGAATCCTCATTCCATCAGTTGGGTGGGTACCTGGCCAAGTAATGTAGCCTTTCTAAGTCTCATTGTGCTCATCCGAAAACTGTGGAAAATACCCTGTGGACATTTGTGGTCCTGCCCAGCATCTATTTGTCCTTCATGTAGTGGAGCATTAAATGGAGTTTCCCTCTGGAGCTCATGCCAGTCAAAGCCTTAGCCCAGTGGTGGGTCAGCGTCCAGAGCCAAGGCAGTTAGGACATCATATTTCCCTAGATTCCGAAGACATCCACATTTCCATGGGCATGTGACCCAATCAAGATCCATGGGACACAAGCATCATTTTGCTGCTATTTCTAGAGGAGAGGCTCTTGCTCTTTTCCACTGGATTTGGAGCTTAGGGAAGATAAGATCTGAGTATGTTACAGCGATCCTACAACTGTGAAGGGAAAGTTTTTCTGAGAACAGAAGCAACAAAGTGGAATATAGACTTAATGGTTGAAGTTTCAGCAAGCATTTGGACCATGAGGTGACTTTGGGGACAAAAACTGCAGAAGATGCCTAGGTCCCTATTGCCATGAAGTAGCATTCCAGTTTTGAACTATTTCTTATCTTTTTGAACATGAGAAATAAACTTCTACTACATTTAAGCCCCTGTGATTTTTTCTGTTATTTATAACTGAAAATCATATCCTTAATCTTAACCTATTGTTTGAGTCCAGTTTTCTGTTTTCTTTGCTTTTTGGTTTGTTTTTAAACAGAAAGAGTCCTCTCTAATGTATTTGCTCACCTCCATGGTAGGATTTTGTTCTGGGCTGAACTGTACCCCCATCTCCTCAACAATTCCTAGTTTAAATCCTAATCCCAGGATATCGGACTATAATCGTATTTGGAGATAAGGGCTTGAAAGAGGTAATTAAGTTAAAATGAGGTCTTTAGAGTTGGCCCTAATCCAGTATGACCAGTGTCCTCATAAGAACAGGAAACCTGGACACAGATATGAGTAAGCACAGAAGAGAGACCGTGTGAAAACAGGGAAGAAGATGGTCACCTATGAGCCAAGGAGAGAAGCCATGGAATTAAAACAAATCTGCCAACACCTTGCTCTTGAACTTCTAGCCTCCAGACCTGTGAGGAAATACATTTCTGTTGCTTAAGCCACGGGTCCATGGTACCTTCTTAAGGCAGCCCTTGCAAATTAATACAGATGAACTGAAATAATCATGTATATAGAGCATCCGGCACAGCGTTTGTGCCCAGGAGGCCCTCAACACATGTTACATCCTTTTCCCCATGTACTAACTCATACTGTCAGCAAACCTTCTAGGACGCAATGTGCTCCATTTTCCTAACTAGATCCTTGAAGTCTCCACAGCACCTGACTCAGGACTATTATGCACACTGGAACACTCAATAAATGCTTATTGATTAATTAGGACTCCCTAGGCCATGCTAGGCAGGCGGAGATGGATTAAGTTGTTTAATAAAGTCTGTCCTAATGCACCAAAATCCTCTGCAGGCTTCTGCTTTAAAGGGAGAAAAGAGGGAGAAGGCAGATTTTACAGCTGGTTGAAATACACTGGAAGAAGCTGTCAGGGGAAATCGTCCTGGAGATGAAATTGACAGAGTGATGGCCAGGCAGCCCTTTGCTATTAGTTTCAAGCTACCAGTTATGTCTGTTTTAATCTGGAGGATGTTTGCTAATGAAGTGAGTGAGTGTGTGAATCTCAATAATGCAAAGTTAATGTTGTTAGCATTTGTGGCCATCAGTGCTTCACTTTGGTCCAACAGGGAGCTTTTTTTTTCTTTCTTTTTTTTAATCCTTCTTCGAGCTGTAATAGGATGGAAATATTCTGGCTCGCTGTTATTTTTGAGAACTATAAGTGAATGTTGGCCCTTCTGCCCCTTAAATCCATAGCAACAAACCTATTCCTTTTAAAACCTAATTTCAAAACGGTGGCTAGACCTAGAAATCTATCCTTTTAAGCTCAAATGTGGCATGGCAGAGGTTATATCTTCACTCCTGTAATTTTCCTCTGGGGAGCAACTAGACCTTCGCTAACAAAGTATTGGTTAAATTTCACCCACTGGGAAAAAGAAAACTGACAAAAATGTGTCACATTGCCAGGGTACAGGGCTGCAGAGTATTTTTTCGCCAGTAGCTGGTAAAGATAGGAAGATGTTCCTTGATCCTTTGCCTTTCCCTGAGTAAAGGGCTGGATAATGTATTTATCTGTATAATTAAATAAATGTGAAAAAACAAAAGCAAAAATAAACCAAACCCATGTTTGTCTGAGCTCTCGGAAGCTTTTCTTGAGATAAGATGAAGGAGGAATGGTGAGATGGAATTATTCAGATAATTCCTAATGCTCTTTTCCACTTTGTGTAGGGGGATGTTCTCAACCCCAGAGGCCTAGCCTTTCCTTGGGGTTGGCTCTTTTCACACTATTAACAGAATAAGCTTTTTGAGAGTATCATTTGTAAAACCATGCAGTTGTTTTCCAGTGGGTGCCATGGAGAGTCCATTAGATGAATGAGTCCTTGTAGGTACGTTATAAGAATAATCTTGCATCACTGGCTGGGGATGTAGCCCCACAGTCTGGGGCTACTGGCTGACTGGACTTCTTACTTTTTAAATATCCTTGCATCTGATTCTGCCAAAAGAAATACGTATATTTTTAAAATTGTTTTGATTATTAAGCATCCCATTGTTTTGTGGCCTAGTGATTTTTCTTTACCAGCTAGCATCAATGACATGAGATGTAATGGTCATAATTATTGCAAGATAAAGTTTTAGAAAAAGTTTACCATTATTTCTGTATTTCAATCTTGGAATAAAGTGAGAAGGATCTCACAGTTAAATGTTAGTTTTTCAAATATTTGGCTTACTTTATTTTTGTCTAAAGTTTACAAAGAGTCTGCATACAGTTGTGTGTGTGTGTGTGTGTGTGTGTGTGTGTGTGTGTATCTAAAAAGAGAAAAGGGAAAGTCCATTTTTGACTCTTCGAGATACCTGCGAGGCTGTTAGTTTACCTGTGGTCAGCAAACCCTGATGGTCAGAGAAAGGGAAAGATTCTCGTCTTTCCTCCCTCGGGGAGGGCATCCTTGGGGCTGATGTACAGATGTGTTGCTTTGCCAACTGTCAGGCTCAGGGTGTGTCCAAATACCCTCTTCAGGAAGCATTCCCTGCTCTCCCCAGCATCATCCAGTGGTTGAAAGTCAGATCGGACCGTGGGAGTAGTAAAGGAGTTAGGGTGGAGGCAGCAACCACGTGGTAGAGGGTCTCTTCCAAGGGAGATGACAAACTCTTAGCATACTGAGTGGAGAAGTATGTGTTATAGAAGTGGGCCAAAGATGGCCTCTGTATATTGGCCCTCAAGTTGTTCATTTCTTCACTGCAGACTGAGAGCCAACAGCTCAAGAGCCTACTTGTGCCAAACTTAAATTTTTATATATTCAATTATTTAAAAAATAGTCCAGACGAGCGGTACCTCAGTCAGTTAAGCATCTGACTGATCTTGATTTCGGCTCATGTTATGATCTTGGGGTGGTGGGGTTGAGCACTGTGTCAGGGTACGCATCCCGCCCGCACTCCCGGCCCTGCTTGTATGGAGTCTGCTTGGGATTTCCTCTTTCCCTCTCCCTCTGTCCCTCCCCTTGCTCATGTGGGCATGCTCTCTCCTAAATTAAGTAAATAAAAATCTTTAAAAACATAGTTAAACAAGCATAATTTTAGCCACTTAGGACCATTGATAAGGTGGAGCATTGTGGTTATAAGACCCCAAGCTGGGAGGGCCCTTTGGAGAGAGACTCCCTGCCATCCTGCTGACCCTAGACATCATAGAGACATATAAGCTCCTCTTAGGTCCCCTCTCTCCCAGAGTTCCCTGGCCTGCCTCCCCTTCTGGATGCAGCTTCCTGTGGACAGTCTCATGGTACGAGACTCATGCAGCCCTAAACAAGTGCTTCCCAATATAGACTGGTGTGTGTACTGCCGCTCATGGTCATACCTTTGTCCTTCCTTGGGCCCCCAACTCCTCAAATCCTCTGCACTATGTTAGGATCAAGGCCCTGTAGCACTTGGCTGCCAGTCCATACTTCGTTTCCGGACCAAAGGGCTGCCAACAGAAAGCACTCGCCTGACTGCCCCATTTTATTTTTTTCAACTCTTGTTGAATTGAAAGAATGCTCAGTCTTGCAAAGCTTGTCCATTCTGAACCATCCCCAGAAATAAATAATCTCACCTGCTAAGAGGCAACCATTGACTGGGAATGCTGGTATTGTTTAAATAGAATGGAAAGTACATAGATGGTTATTTTATTGTTCTATAAACTGTAGTTTCATTTCAGCCTTTGTGTGATGTATATAGTAATGAAATGTAAAAGAGCTAAGGTTTTTTTTTTTTTTTGGTAGCAGAAGATACAAGGCAAAGAGTGGAGTTTGTGGTGAAGAAAAACATGAGAAATAGAAATAAAATGAGTGCCTGATTATTTGGTGGCTTTTGCCAGTCTTCTTTCTATAACCATATGACAGGCTTTTTCAGAGTGTGGAAAAAGGTCTTTGTGTCCTATCAAAATATTGGGTTCATATTTGTTCTCAATGAATATTGCTGATGAATGAAAAGTTAGGGAAGAGGAAGATGACTGGGGAGAGAAGAGATAGAAGGAAATAGGATAAGGGTTTAGATAGGAAGAAAGAAAACTATAAAAGGATGCTGAGTCATGTAACGGTAGGCAAGTCCTTGAGCTTCAAATTCCTAATGGGTGGAAGGTGGTAAGAGGCAGCTCTGGCTGGCGGTGGGGAAGTCCCATAGAAACGGTAGGGCTTTCTTTATTGGAGCAGAAGTACCTTTGTGTATTTTACCTTCTCCTCTGCCAAAAAACCCCATGAAGGTAGCCTTCAGAAGAGTGGGTGGTACCTGGGCACCTGAAGTCACTTGGAAAGTCTCCGAGGGTTAGGAGGAAGGTCCCCATAACCCACTTCAGAAGACAGAAGAGCAGCCTCTTTGTTTTGGGGGCAACACCACTGAGTTATATTGTTTGTGTTTTTATGGTTCAGAAGGCAAAGTCAAGACCTCTGGGCATGAATCCTAGGGGAAGAAAGGGCCCTGGGACTCTGTGTTAGCAGATCCTGGCCCCCAACTTCACCTGCTTTCTGGGCCCAAGCAGTAGCCAGATGTGGCTGCATAGCACTGAGTGCTAAATCATGGGGCCCAGTGTGGATGCTGCTTCAGAGGAGCTGGGCGCTGAGACACTAGGTGATGCTCCTAGGAAGAACTGTGGTCACCTGGATAGGATCTCCATCTTGGAGCAATGTTCTCAGTCAGTCAGGATTATCAAAGGGTAAGAGGAGTCTCAGAAGAGAATTAGACTCCTTGCTAATAAGACATGGAGTTTGGAGACAATGGCTTTCCCCTTGATATATGCAGAGGAGTTCCGGCCAGTTATATTATGATTAAACATGCTGCATGCCTCCCATGGATGATCAACCAAATATGTATCCCAGGGCAAGACAAGAACAACTATAAAAAGATTTAGGGAGATGCCAAGGTTATGGACTGGAACCTTCTATTGTTCTGAATTATGTGGCGCTGCTTGGCCTTTTCCCTGGTGGAGTCACATTAGAGACTATCACTTTCATACTGATTTCTACAGCATGTGGGCAAAACCAGAGGGTTGAAAAAGCCTTTAGGGTTGCAAATCGTGGATGGAACTCCATTGAAATTGGTTTCAAAAAGTCAGAAAAAAAAATACAGAACTTAAAAGTGTCTCACAACTGTTTTAGATTTCAGTGCCCCCTAGGATTGATAGCCCAATTTTTTGGCTGTGCATCGGAAAAGCAGGCAGTTTCTGGAAGGTTGTGGGGACTCTTCCAAGGTAATTATGTCACCTGGCCTGAATGGGGAGTACAATCTCCTCATAGAGACCTTCTTTAGCAGTCTTTAATTAATCAGGTAACCCTTTACCCCAGCACCAACGTGCATTATTTCTTTTTCTAAGTCCCTTATTTTAACAACAACAAAAAAATCTTTTCTAGTATTGGTATGAGAAACCTGGACTATTTTTTGAAAATTTTACACAAGATTCTGCCCCCACAACCCTTATTACAGAAAATTGAAAAAAGTGGTAAAAAGTAGAAAGAATCAAAAAGTCTTCCATTATCCTACCATTCTGAGACAATCAAGCTACATTTTGGCATACACACACACACATATATACGTATATACATATACAATGTATCTAGTTGTTCAATTGTAGACATAATTGAGATCATATGGAACTGAACAAATGAATACTTTTGTGCTTTTTGGCTTAATATTTGACATAAGCATTTCCCCATATTACCAAAACTCTTTATAAACATTTTAAATAAGTGAATAACATTTTGTTTTGAATGCACCATAATTTACTTATCCAATCTCCCAATCTGAAGCATTTCAGTTGTTTCCAACTTCTTTGTTATTATAAATAGTACTACATTTAGCATCTTTGTGCATGATTCTGTTTTTCCTGTTCTTAGCCTGAATGGCTCAGCTGATAGGAATATTTTTTGAGCTCTTCATGTGCCGTGCCAAAACACTTTCAGAAAGATTATACCACTTACAGTCCACCAGAAGTGAGCTCCCTTTTCATTCTACCTCATCAGCACCGGGTAATCCTATTTTTAAGAAAATGACTAATTTTAGAGCTAAAAAGCTGCATCTTATTACTTGAACTGTTGCCTGTTTTTCTTTGTTTGCTTGCCGTTCTGTTTTTGCTTGTGACTTTCCTATGCACTTGTACACTTATCTGTTGATCTATTTACCAAAGCCCTTTATATATATATGATACTTACAATTTTTTGTATGGTATTTACTGTAAATATTTTGTTTTTTGTCCTTTTACTTTTAAATGCATGAATTGTGATTTTTTGATTGCTTCTTTTTAAAAACTTTATTTTAGACATTTAGAGATTAAATACTCTTTACTTACATGTTCTTACAGTTTTATTTTAATCATTGTAACTTTTTTTTTTTTTGAAGATTTTATTTATTTGACACAGAGAGAGAAATCACAAGCAGGCAGAGAGGCAGGCAGAGAGAGAGGAGGAAGCAGGCTCCCCACTGAGCAGAGAGCCCAATGCAGTGCTTGATCCCAGGACCCTGAGATCACGACCTGAGCTGAAGGCAGAGGCTTTAACCCACTGAGCCACCCAGGTGCCCCAATCATTGTAACTTCTTATATTTACCTTTAAATCTCTCTAGAATTTACTTGGAAATATTTTTGAGATTTAAAAAAAATATTTTATTTATTTGAGAGAGAGAGAGAGAGAGAGTGTGAGCACATGCAGGCAGAGGAGCAGAAGGGGAACAATAGGGAGAGAATCTAAAGCGGACTCCGTGGTAAGTGTACACCCTTATGCAGAGCTTGATCTCATGATCCTGAGATCATGATCTGAGCTGAAACTGAGTCAGATGCTTAAATGACTGAGCCACGCAGGTGCTCCCTAAAATGTTATAAAATGGACTTTTCCCAAATGGTGGTCACAGCTTTATGGGCTGATAAGATCTTCATTTTTCTACTGATTTGTGATGACTCTATTATTAAGTGTTGAAATTTTACATATATTAGTGTTGGGCTGAAGGCTAAATACATATGCTGTTTTGTTTTTTTTTTGTTTTTTTTTTACATATGCTGTTTTATTAATTGTTTTAAAATATGGTAGAGCTAGTACCTTCTCATTACTTTTGTTTTTAAGAAATGTTCTTGATCATTCTCAGTTACTTATCCTGAAAGATGAGTTTTAGAATTATTTTGCCAAGGTTAAATAAAAGTCTTGTTGGAATTTTCATCAGTATTATTACAGAAATCATGACCAACCAAATGAGAACAACAGAGGTTACTTATTTAGAGTTTTCTATGGCAAGGGAATTAGCCACCATTACTTGTGTTTTGGCAGAGACTCAAAGGTAGGCAGAGGAGTGGGAAAACTTTATTGTGGACAGAAGGGAGGGTCTCAGGTGTGCCCTGATGGGAGGCTACTGGCATAGAGAGGCTGGAGGTAGGTGGACTAGAAGGGGGGCATCTTTTGTGATTGGTTAGTGGTACATATTTGGCTTTCTCCAGTTGGTCCTAAATTGTCAGTGGGGAAATTAGGGGACAGTGACAAAAATTAGGGAAGCTGTCAGTTATATTAATAAAATCCTGGTCATTTGGGGCTAATAGTTAGAGAAGTTATTGTTTAACTTCTGGGATTGTTACTAGAGTTCATACACTCTAGTAGACTTCCTATAAGTCTGACTCCACAGGCTGTTTATTTTAGATAAGGGGTGGGTTTCCTGGACCAGTAGCTGCAGTTGTGGGTCAGAGTTCTGCTTTTATGTAACACTTGGCCCTTGTCCATTTGTATATTCAGTCTCTCATATTAAAACTATCAGTTAACTCAAGAATTGGTAACCTGATACTATTCTGTATTCTCATCTAAGAAGTAACTCTTGATTTTTACCTTTACTCAACAGAGAGTTTTGAATTTACTTCTTTTGGACCACTCATGTTGCTTTTGAAAGTTATTTCTAGATTGTGTAGCTTTTGTGCATGGGCTATTTTATCGTCCTGTATTAAATTTTTTTTTTATTATTTTAAGTAATCTCTACTCCCATTGTGGGTCTTGAACTCAGGACTTCAAGATCAAGAGTCGCATGTTCTACCAACTGAACCAGCCAGGTGCCCCTATTGTTCTGTATTTTTAATCACTGATAAGCGGTACAAAGTAAAGCTAATTACTTCTTAAAATACTTTTCTGGTTTTCAGATAATTTGCAAAACATGAATTTTCTAGGCACATGAGTATTTCCTCCTACTGAAAATACGAATGCCTCTGACTTTTGTTTCAGATTTTATTGCATCATGAAGAGTTTCCATACGGTGTTAATTGCAGAAGTTATGGTGGGAATTCTTATTTTGGTCTCAATTTTAAACGAGGATGGCTTTAGGGACTATATTTTACTATTTAGTGTGATATGGTAAAGATTGGGGGATGATCCTCATCATATTCAGGAGAAAGGAAACTCTAAGTACCCTATTTTTAGTTTTAAGTAATTTTTGGATTTAATATTAAATTTCATTGAATATCTTTTCAACCCTCTTTTGGTAAGATAATGCACTTTAAAATTTACTGCCCCTACCTGAGCTACTATGTCACTAGATTTTATCTTCTGTTACTAGATTTTTAACACTTATATTACTAAACTCAAACTTGGCTTTCAAAAATTATGATTTTTATGTTTATTAGCACCTTCATTAAAACTTTAGTATCTATGCATAAGGGCTATTGCCTATTGTGTTGACCATCCCTAGACTTGTTAATTCACAAGAAGGCTATACAAAATTCAGCATGTAGATAGTCATACTCATGCGATGATTTAGTACAGTAAAAGAATATGGAAAATCAGTGAAGGGAAAACCAGGCATAAGCTTCTGGGAGTCCTCTCCTGGTGGAGTCACACTAGACGCACGTAATTCCCCTAGCAACGAATGTCCCAGCTCATGTGAAATGATGTCTACCGAGGAAGCAGCTCATTACAGACCCAGTGTCCAGGGTTTTTACTGGACACTGATCTCACAGGCAGCCTGTGCTAAGCAGATACCAAAATTTCAGGCTGCCAGAGGAAAAGCTGGTGTTCAGCATAAAACATACCATTGGCACAAACAGTTTAGGTGCAGTGAGCCATTCTTATCAATTAGGGGGATTGGAACCCTCCTGAATTCCAACTTCCCAGATGCCAGCCAAAGGGCAATCTTGTAAGTAGATCTTTCTAAGATTAGCAGTCAGGCTTGTTAACTCTTCTCTGTACACCTATGTTTGTGTGTATGTGTTTGTGTGGTCATGTGCCATTCTGGCAGCGTTTGGTATCACAGTGAAGATAACTTTATGAAATAAAGTGGGCAGAGTCCTTTTTCTGGGGTGTGTGTGTGTGTGTATGTTTGTATGTGTGTTTGTGTGTGTGTGTATGTGTAATGGGACAGGTTACACAAAATGAGAATTTTCTGCTTTTTGAGGATTTATAAAAACTTACCTATAAAATTACATGGCTCCAGAATTTTTGTGGGGGGGGTAATTAAAAATTAACCTACTTCTTCTTGAGTGAGTTTGTTAATCTTTACCCACTCCTGCCCTGCCAAAAGTTATCCATTTCACTGAGATTTGCTAATCTATTTACACACCTGGTGAATTTTTCACTTGTAATTTTAAAATCTTCTGTGTGCCTATTCATCTATCATCTTTCATTCCTAAATGTATTTATTTATGATTTTACTTTCTGTTTTTATTGATTAGCTTATCCAGGGATTTGTTTGTTTTATTGAATTTTGAAAGAACCAGTTCTTACTATCATTTATCAATTTTGTTTTTTTATTTTTTAAAACTCATTTATGTATTTATTTATCTTCATTATCTTCTTTCCTTGCTTGAGATATAGTTTGTCATTTTTCCTTTAGTTTCCTGAGTTGAAAAAACTTCGTTATCTTATTTTTTAAAAAATAATACCAAATGTTCAAGGCTACATATTATAAAAAGTACAGTTTTAGCCATATCCTGTAAATGTGTATGTATATAATTATCTGCTCTTGTACTCTTTATTTTTACCTTAACCTTATCATTATTTAGGATAGACACTTTTCTTTTTAATTCCCAAGGGTTTAGAAAGGTTTCTTTTTAGTTTTATTTAAATATTTTTTACTAACTTCTAGTTTTATTGTATTGTATTCAGAGAATATGGCTGAAGGGATTACCCAGAAGCAGAGCCAGAGATAAGGACTTGAGCACAGGTAGATTATTTGGGAGGTGATGGAAATACTGGTAGAGGAATAAAAAAATAAATCAGAAAAGGGAAGACAACAATATTTAGTAAAAATAGGTCCCTATAGCACTTGCTGTTTGTTTGTTTGGTTGTTTGTTTATTTATTTATTTATTTATTTATTTATTTATTCCCTCCTTTTAAAATTGGGGAGTAAGGTACATATGATGAAAACCATTGGTCTTAAGTATATAGTTTGATGAATTTTTATTAATGTATACATCCATGTAACTTGTGCCCTATTAGGGTATAGAGCATTTCTATCACTCCAGAAAACCCCTTTTAGTCAATTTCCCCTCCTCCATAGGAAATCATTGTTCTGACTCTATCTCCATAAACTAGTCTTATGCATTCTATAACCTTATATAAAATGAATCCTACAGGTATACTCTTTTGTGTCCAACCTCTTTCCCTCAGCATAAAATCAGTGAGATTTTGCACATATCAATAATTCCTTTTGTTGCTGAGTCGTATTCCACTGTATGAATATATTACAGTTCGTTTTATCCATCCTTCTGTTGATGGCCATTTGAGTTATTTCCAGGAGAATATATGAGTAAAGCTACTGTGAATATTCTTGTACACTTTTTTTGGACATATGTCTTTTTTGTTGGAACTGCTGGGTCATAGAGCAGAAGTATGCTTCACTTTATAAGAAACTGCCAAATAACTTTCCAAAATGGCTGTACTATATTCTACTCCTACCCGCAATGTGTGAAAGTTCTAGTTGCTCCACATTCTTGCCAACATTTGATGGTGTTAGTATTTTTAATTCTGGCTGTTTGAGTGCATGTGAAATGATATCTCATTGTGGTTTTCAATTTGCATTTGCCTGATGACTTATGAAGTTGAGCACTCTTCATGTGCTGATTGGCCATTTTTATAACTTCCTGTGTAGAATATTCATTCAAGTCTTGGGTTATAATACCTTCTCATTATTAATTTGTAATAGTTCTTTATATATTCTGTATACAAAATAGCTTTGGAATTGCCAGCCATCTTGTTAAAATATATATTCCTGGGCTGCACCTCAGACCTCCCATACAAGATTCTTGGTCAGGGTGGGCTCTGGGAATTGAAATTTATGCCAGCGCTCCTGATGATTCTGATGCACAGTCGGGTTCAGAAACCACTGGAGAGGAAGAAACACCAGATTGGGCATTCAGTGACCAAGGGATGCCTCCAGTGCATTCACTAACTCAGCTCTTCCCTCTGGTTCCCAGTGTTGCCATCTGTGCAACGAGGGAGTCACTAGTTGACAGCTGACGTCCCTTCTGGATTTGAGGTATTTGGTATTATCAGCTGCACTATGATTCTCCAACTTGGCAAGCTGAAGACTGGTTGGCACGTACGGCTCCAGCCAAGCCACAGATACTTCCCAAACATATCTGACAATCAAGTTGAGGCAAGAGAACTGAAAACAGACACTGCAGCTCCAGCATGGGAACAATCTTTGAAGGACCCAATGAAACAGCCGTTGGCTGGAAGTTGTCGAGCAGCAGCTGCTTGAGTCTATGAGCTTCTTGCAGCTGTTTGTGATATGTCAAATGAATTTTTGTTTTTATGTGTTAATGTACTCTGAGCTATTTTACAGTGTGTTTGACATTTTACAGTATGGTAAAGTGTGTACATGCCTAATTAAAACAGATGTGCATTTGATAAAATAATTATGGGATATGTTGAAGAAAAATGGCTAATTATATATAAAGCATAAACACCTAAACATACGCTATAAATATATACTTGAAAAGCACTGGAAAGTAGGTATAATTGGCTAGATTCTCTTTCTGTGCCCAGACTTAGAGTCATTCCTTAGATTTTCCTGGCTTTGGGATCCACCGGCTTTAGAATTTTCTGCCTAATTTTTTATGAACCTTCCTCCTGCTGCTCCCATCTCATCCTTCTTTCCTCTCCTGGAATAAAGTTGAGGAGAATTCTCTCTACTGGAGTTAGTAAAACAAAACATCAAGAATGACCATTAACTTGTATTATGCGCTAGGCACTATGCTAGACACTTACAATCTATTATTATCATTTTTTAAAAGATTTTATTTATTTATTTGACAGAGAGAGAGATTACAAGTAGGCAGAGAGGTAGGCAGAGAGAGAGGAGGAAACAGGCTCCCCGCTGAGCAGAGAGCCCGATGCGGGCCTCGATCCCAGGACCCTAAGATCATGACCTGAGCCGAAGGCAGAGGCTTTAACCCACTGAGCCACCCAGGCGCCCACAATCTATTATTTTACTTAATCTTCACACTGGTTTTGTGAGATAGCAGCTTATACCATTGGGGAAATTGAGACTCAGAGCTTAACAACTTGCTGAAGATCTCTGAGGGTGGAAAGGCAAGATCCAAGATTCAAGCTGAGGCCTGAGGACAGAGCCCACTCTCTTTAACCATGAGCCCCATTTTGCCTCTGTAAGAGTGTCTTTCCATCCAGCCACTTCTATGCTCCCAGAATGGGAATATGGATGGTATGGGGAACTCTTCCAAATGCCTTTGCTACCACTTTATACTATTTCAGAGTATCCCAGACCAGACTTCTTCAAGAGAAAGTCCTTATGTCCTCTTTCTCTAGGTGCATGGACTGAAGTTAATATGTGATTAAAAGTGCTCTGGGATCCTCTTGGACCCTGGATGTTGCTGGCACATGGGGGCCAGGCTCTGGGATGGTGTCAGATGGGTGAGTATCTTGGTGTTAGGCTTTCAAAGGCAGGTTGGATACTCATGCCTGTTATAGGTGGTAGGATAAAAAGTGTTTGGCAAGTAATGTAAATGTATGCAGAAAATATTGAGAAGTCCTTTAAATACCAAACAAGGATTAGTTTTCTGGATGTTATGTCAAATGGATTTGGCCTTTCTGTAGACAATCCAACTTGCCTGGAGTACAGAGAATACCAAAACAGTCAGTCCGTCCAGCTGGTGGGAGGGCAGCTATAATCTGTTTTCTGATATTTTGGAGAAATGGGTTATCTTGGTTCTCTATGAACAAATAGGATCTATGAGGATACTGAAAGTAATTTATGTAGTGATTATTCAGGAAGTGCTTAGGTCACAACAGGAGTATTGAATTTCAGTGAGTATAGAATGTATGGCTAAGGGCATGGGCTCTTTCATCTGGTTGCTGTGTGACCTCTAGCCAGTGGCTGAAACATGTTTCAGTTTCTTCATCTCTAACAGGGGGATAATAAGAGTATGTGCCTCTAGTATCATTATAAGGTTTAAATAAAATAATTTGTGAAAGGCATTCAACACAATACCTGGCAATAGTAAGCATAAGACAAAATTACGTCATCATCATCATCGTCATCATCATTATCATCACCATTGTTGGTTTGGCAACTCATAGTTCTTTATCTTAGAAGGTAAAAGGAGGAGGGTGTATTAAATTGATTTTAGATTACCAGATTGTAATCTTGAGTAAATTACATCTACCCTCTCTTGGCCCTAGTGTTTTCATCTGTAAAACAAAATGGTTGGATTAAAGGACCTTTAGGGTCATTTTGGCTCTAAGAATCTATGACTTGAGATTACACATTCCATGACCTTCTGCATTCTTACTTCTTTTCTAAGCTCTGGGAACTATGTGCATTTAAAGGAGCCCAAGTAGAGGGAAAGACTCCTGCATGATGCAACAATAAATGTTGCAGAGGGCTGCAATGGAGCAGTCTTACTGGAAATGTCCTTCTCTGAGCTGTTTTTTTTTCTTTTTCTCTCTCTCCTTTAAATTATTTCTCCTTCATGGTCACATTTGGCAGTCAGAAAGAATGGAGGTGGGTAACCCCAGAAATCTTTTCTCCTGGCTCTGAGGTGAGCAAAGTCTGGCCACGCAGGAGAAGGCTTGAGCTTTGTGAGCCCCCAGAGTCTGAAAGATTTTGCTGTTTTAATCAATGGCCCCAGAAGCAAGTATTTATTGGCAGCACATTGGTGTAAGAGTTGCTCCCAAGTGGCATGGTTTCAGCCCTGTTCTAGTGGTGGGGGGAGATGGAGAGGGGAAAGGCAGCTGTTGGCACCTGTGGGCTGGAGAATTCTAAGGCACTCGGTCACCCCTAGAGTGCCCCCAGGTTGTGGCCCTTCCTGGATTCTGTATTTGGATTGCTGTAGGAGAGCCTTGGTGCATGGCGGTGCAGTAGAGAGGAGTTTGTCTCCTCTCCACAACCTATACCACAGGTGGATTTATAAGGGAGTAACAATGCTTTGGACCTGTTTTTTTTTTTTTAAAAAGCAATATTGGAAAAACATCATTAATGACATGGTTTAAATAATTACCATGTGTGTTGAATTTTTTTAAAAAAAGTGGTATTAATTCCCCTGCTTAAGATGGTGCTAGGAAAAAAAAGATGGTGCTAGAAAGTGCAGGAATGCTGTTTTCAGATTCCCTTATTCCCTCTGCTGCTTACTGCATTGTGAAGTGGCTTCAAGCAGACTGAGCTTTTCATTCATCACAGGGTCCATCTACAGAAGTGGATTGGACTGTTCTTCCACTGACTGCAGAAATGAAGGGAGTAAATGTTGGCTCACAAATGGTGTGGGGGCTGGGGTCTTGGAATATATTAGGGGTGGCGTGGGGACAATCATTCAGAGTTAAATGATCTTGAGGTTGGATATAGAGATGGGTGATGGCAAAGGACTTCCATGAGAAAATTGAGGAGGGGGCAAGACATAACTGTGTTTATCAATCATTCTGAGTTTTGAAGCTGATTAGATAACTTTGGTTTCCACAAAAGGACTGATTGACAGACATCAAGTAACACATCTTTGGGGAATCAATCCTAGTTGGAGTAATTAACACATAAGTGTGTGAAATACCACGATGTTCTCATTTGATACTCAATCTGTTTCTTGGCCAAATCTCAGGCATTTAAATTTATATTTGGATTTAAAGTGGCATATCTTACATTGGAAAATATGCTTGTCAAAGAAATAAGTCAAGTATTGAGTGTTTATGAAAATGGAGTAGTCTCCATATCCTAAAGATATGGAACAAAAATCTCTTTGGATGAAGATATAATTACCATCCACCATGGTTTATAAAAGAGGATGGATCTATCTAGTGTCCCTGAAAGAAAGGATCATTCATTTCATTATGGTCCTATGTCTGTACCTGCAAGGTCAAAATGTGGGCTGGCCAACTCCATTCCCAATCTCCAACCAGATTACAAGTACAGGTTAAGTTTACAGAAGGAAGGGCAATGCAAATGGACAAATCCCAGCTGTAAATAGATTATTGCCTCGTGTCTTTTATCTTTTGCTCCCCTTTTCTGATGACAAAAATTAAGTTATTATATAAGTTACTTCTGAACAGGCTTTCTGCTTTTGAAAAAAAGTCCAATTTATTGAGTTCGATTCTTCAACTTCAAGGCTGGAGAGCAGATGTCTGAGGATACAATTGGAACAAAGATCGAAACTTGGGAGACGAGACTCCCAGGGTTGATGCCAGTTTCTAGTAGAGAATTTGGAAGAATTATACAGATACATCCCCTAAGACTTTTTAAAAAGACTGTTAGTGATGGAGAGGATAATTGTGTAGACTGATTTTATTCTTTTTCTAAGTAAAGGGGTGACATTTTTTGATGTCCCGAATATGAGTAATTTACTGTACTTTAAGTAGATGGAAAGTTACATCTCACATGAAGGAAAAAAACAAACCTTGACAAATGATTAGGAGTTGAACACATTTTCTACCAAAACAGCATTCTCCTTCTCTAAAAAAACATATCCCTGGTGGGTGTTTTGAATCCCACCTAAAAAGAATAAGATGAGGAGAAAATTGAATGCTGCAAGAGACGAACGACATGTGTGGCGTAGTTTAACATTTGGTTCTTTTGAGAGGCAAATTTAGTGTTCTGAAGCCTTCAGATCTCATCTGGCCATCTGATAGCTAGTGATATACTATGTGGGGGTGTCTCTTAGAGAAGAAACTGCTGTATCACTTCCAGATCTTTCCATTTGTGAGATGATTGTTTTTCTTATTTTTTTCCTCTCTCCCCTAAGGAAGAAAAGGCAGGCAATTAATTTGGCCTTTAGCTATTCAGCTTTAGCTTTGAAAAATTTTTCCAAAGTGTGGATCTTTTTAAGGTATGTTATCTTTCCTAGGTGTGGTCTTATCTTGAACCAGTCATTCAAGAATCTGCATACCTCTGGATTTATGACTCCGGACTATGTCTAGGGAGAAAATATTTGATCCTTCTGATTCTGTTATTATGAATAAAACCTAGTGATCAGGATTGATCTGTCAAACACATGAACAGGTGCTCAATGACAGTAGCCACTAAAGAAATACAAATAAAAATCTCACAATGAGATACTACTATATACTCACCAGAGTGGTGGAGATTAAAAAAACTATACTGAGAAAAGTATATTTTATCACCGTTAAAAAAAAACCAACTATACTGAGTATTGATGAGGATGTGGAACACTGGGATTCTTATACACTGGGAATGCCTCTTTGTGTGTGTGTATGTGTCTTTGGAAGAGAGTTTGGCAATTTATTATAAAATCAAATATACACTTAGTGTATGACCTGGCAATTCCACTCCTAAGTTTAGCCAGGAAAATAGAAAACATGTCCATACAAAGACTTATGCTTACAGATCCATTGCTCCTTTATTCATACTGCTCCAAACTGAAAACAACCCAAATGCCCATCAATTGCGGTACGTCATACAATGGGATATTACTGAAAAATAAAAATGAAAGGACCCCTGATACATACAACAATGTGGATAAAACTCAAATGTATTATAAGTGAAAGATGCCAGATAGAAAAGACTACCTACTGTATGGTTCAATTTTTATGTGGTTCTAGAAAAGGTAAAACTGCAGTGATAAACAGAGGTTTCCCGGGGGATCAGGGAATAGGGAGATAGAATTGACTGCAAGGAACAGGAAAAATGTTGTTAGATGATGACAATTTTCTTGATCCTAATTGTAGTGGTGGTTACAATAATTGTAAACATTTGTTAGAACTCATTTAATTTTACTCTTAAAATTGGTGAATTTTACTTTATGTAAACTATAGCCCCATAAAGCTGATTTAAGTTTAAAAAGTGCTCAATGTGCCACTTTTGTTAGGTGTAAAGGAGTGAAGGCTGGATCCTTGTCAGCAAAGAAGCAGCTTGTGGTCTTATTGAGGGAAAAAGACTTTTTCTTACATTCCATTAGAAAACAAGACCATTTCTTAAAACATAACTTCACGCATTCATAAATTCATTTATCCAAAACATATATTGAGACATTACTCAAGCCAAGCACTAATCAAAACATAAAGTGATTGCTGAAGATCTTAATTGGCATTTGAAGATCTTAATTTCAATATTGAATTGAATTGAAAATTTGGGTGTTTCATGGAAATAATATACAACACTCTATAAAGTAGATCCTTCATTGAACTCAATGGCTATTTTGGACTCAAATCACTGGGTTTTGGGTATCTGTGATAATGTGAGAGCACTGGTACTGACTGAAATCTTGATTCAAGTTTGAGTCTTGAACCAGAGAAGTAGAATTGTCCCCCCATTGCATTTCTCTCTCTGGACTTCGGAGGCTGTGGGCCTTCCCTGCAGGAGAGCTGTTCTGATCTGTGAGAAGACGAGGTGGAGGTATTTTCACTCTGCATATATTCTTAGAACTTTATGGTTGGTTTTCAATGTGATTATATAATCTCCATGCAAATGCCATCTGCCATGTTTGGCACTTATGATAAAATATTTGAGATATTTTATTCATTTTGCTTGAAAAACAGATTTTGAAAAATCAGATCTTTTCCTTCCTGAGAACAAGACTCTATAGAGGCTGTGTATGAGTTCTTCTGTACATGACTCTATTCTATTTTTATCCATGGCTGGAGCTATAAACTTGGTTTAAAATTTTTGTTGAAGCTTTTGTTTGCCATTTTGAAACCATACATTTTAAAATCAACTTTAAGGTTTGTCTGCTTTTTTGTTTTCTACATGGTATGAATTTATACTGTTCTTTTAAAAAGCAGTTTGCACTTTTAGAAGGATGCAAGGAAGACTAACTTCCAGATTCGGGTGATCAAACATCCCTAAAAAGGAACAAAACTATTATTATTTGGGTCAAGTAAAGAGCCTGGTTTTCTCAAACACAGTGGGTCCCTGACTCATAAAAACGCAATACACACACACACACACACGCCTAGTTAGTTAAATAATTGCTGCCTATCTCTATCTGTGTCCTAGTTTCTTTTTTCCATTCCTGGATTCTCTTAAAGAAGAAAAACAATAAACAATAACAAGCCTTAAATATTCTGGAGAACCCATTGGTTCACAAATAGAGGAAAAAATAAATAAGCTTAACATGGTAGGGAATGGGATCCAGAAGAGCTACCAGGTCAGGGTGACCCCCTCCACCCCCATGTGGTGGATTCTTTAAATAAAAACTTTGATTTCTTCCTCATTTTCTGGGAAATTTTACTTTAGCCCTCCCCCACAACTTAATCTAATTTTAACAATCAGGATGATTATGAATTCTAATGACAAATAGAGGTTTTATTTAAAGCTTTCATATAACTTTGGGAGTGTTGGAAGGTTGATAGCCAATCAGATATTACTATAAAAGTAATTTAGTTACTTTGTCTTTTACCTAATTCCTACCTTGGTTAACGGGAGTCTTTTTTTTTTTTAATTTCAATATTATATCATAAACATTTCCAAATATATAGAAAAGTTGAAAGAATTGTGCAATGAACAGCCATGTATCTGTGTATGAGTCTCCTGTTGCTGTTGTAACAAATGACTACAAACTTGGTGGCTTAAAAGAACATCAGTATATTATTTTACAGTTCTGGTCATCAGAGGTCTGAAATGAGTCTTATAAGACTAAAATCAAGATGTTAGCAGGGTTGAGTTCTAGAGAAGGATTTATTCCTTGCTTATTCCAGCTTTTAGGGAATGTGTATCTTGTTTGGCCACATTACTATGACCTCTGCTTGTGTGGTCACATCACCTTTTCTGCCTTTGGCCTCCCTGCCTCCTTATTTAAGGGCTCTGTGATTATGGTGGACCCACCTGGATAATCCAGGATAATTGTCCCACCTCAAGATTCTTTTTAAATTTTTTAAAAGATTTTATTTATTTATGTCAAGAGACAGGGAGAGAGAGTACAAGCAGGGGGAGGGGCAGAGGTAGAGGGAGAGAGAAAATCTTAAGCAGGCTCCAGGCTGAGCACAGAGCCTGATGTGAGACTCAGTCTCAGGACCCTGAGATCATGACCTGAGCTGAAATCAAGAGTCAGATGCTTAACTGACTGAACCACCCAGGTGTCCCCCTTCTCAAGATTCTTTTTTTAAATTAAATTAAATTAAATTAAATTAAATTTTATTTTTTCAGTGTTCCAAGATTCATTGTTTATGCACGACACCCAGTGCTCCATGCAATATGTGCCCTCCTTAATATCCACCACCAGGCACCCCCCTTCCTCTACACCCCTCCCCTCCATAACCCTCAGTTTGTTTCTCAGAACCCATAGTCTCTCATCTTTTGTCTCCCCCTCCGATTTGCCATAATTCACTTTTCCTTTCCTTCTCCTAATGTCTTCCATTTTATTTCTTATGTTCCACAAGTAAGTGAAACCATATGATAATTGACTTTCTCTGCTTGACTTATTTCACTCAGCATAATTTCCTCCAGAACCAACCATGTTGATACAAAAGTTGGGTATTCATCCTTTCTGATGGCTGCATAATATTCCATTGTATATATGGACCACATCTTCTTTATCCATTCGTCTGTTGAAGGGCATCTCGGCTCTTTCCATAGTCTAGCGATTGTGGACATTGCTGCTATGAACATTGGGGTACATATGGCCATTCTTTTCACTACATCTGTATCTTTGGGGTAAATACCCAGTAGTGCAATTGCAGGGTTAAGGTTCTTAATCACATCTGCAAAGGCCTTTTGTCAGGTACTATAACGAATTCACAGCTTTGGGATTAGAAAGTGTAAATTTTTTGCGGGGGGCCTACTATTTTGCCTACCACAAACTACTATCTATGTTTTGAAATTAGCATTTTGCTTTATCACACATTTATCCATCTATTCATTCCTCTAGCCAATAGGCATCCATCAATTCATCTCTCTCTCTCTCTCTCTCTCTCTCTCTCTCTTTTGGAAGCATTCAAGAAAGGTTGAAGACACCAGTATACCTCCTACTACATACTTCAACATGTATGTCATTAACTAGAGTTCAGTATTTGTTTATGGTACAATTTGTTTTATGGAGTAAATTTACATAGTGTGAAATGTGTAAATCTTAAGATGTCATCAATGCGTTTTGACAAACATATACATTGGTGTAATACAAACTACTCTGGAGACACAAAACACTACCATCTCCCCCAGAAATTTCCTTCATTCTCTTTCTCAGTCAAACCTTGTCCTATCCTAATGTTTCATTTCCCCCCCACTATAGTTAAATTTAGTCTGTTGTAGAACTTCACTCAGATAGTGTTTTTGAGATTCATCCATGCTTCATGTCTCAGTTCTCTTCTGTTATTGCTCAGTAGTATTGTATGTATCCATTGTCTCAACACATCACAGGTTGCTTAGCTATTGCTCCATGAATGTATACCTGGACTATTTCCAAGTTTGGCTCTCATGAATGAAGCTGCTGTGAACAGTTTTGTGGCACTCTTTCTGTGGACCTATGCTTTTATTTTATTTTTTTTGAATAAGAATTGATACCATTTTGCACTTTGTGTATGTGTGTGTGGCTGTGCTAGGGATTACAATATAGATCTTTAATTTTTCATGGCCTATTTATATGGAGTTAAAATTGTACTATTTTGAGAAAAAAAAATTAAGAATCTTGAAGGTTTTGGTCCTTTTACCCTCCCTGTCTAGTATTTATGCTGTAGTTGTCATATGTATTGCATGTACATTCTCTAAACCCTATAATAAATAGGATGCTATAATTTTTGCCTTAGTCATGTATCTTAAACAGGTAAAGAGGAAACTATATATAATTTTTGCCCATATATTTACCACTTAGGGTATTATTAATTCCTTCCTGAAGATTCAAGTTGCAATTTGGTGTCATTTCTTTTCAGTCTGAATAATTTCCTTAAACATTCTTGTAGTGTAGACCTGATGGCAATGGATTGTCCTAGTTTTTATGTATCTTAAAACATCTTTATTTTTCCTTCATGTCTGCAGAATATTTCTGTTATATAGGTTCTGAATAGACATATTTTCCCCTTTCTGCTCTTTATTTTATTTCATTAGAGAGCAGGTATGAATGCAGGGGGAGGAGTAGGGGGGAAAGAGGCAGAGGAAGAGCGAGAAGGAGAAAGAGAAAGAATCCCAGCATGGAGCCCAACTCGGAGCTCTATCTTACGACACCGAGATCATGACCTGAGCCAAAATCTGGATGCTTAACTGTCTGAGCCACCCAGGCACCTCTCCTCTTTTCTGTTCTCCAAAGACGCTACACATCTTTGGGCGCCCATTTTTTTCTGATCAGAAGTCAGGAATGATTCATATTATTTTGCCCTTCAGGTGAACTGTTGTTTTGCTCTGCCTGCACTCAAGATGTTCTCTTTATATTTGGCATCAGCACTTCAGCTGTAATGTGCCTAGGTGCATTTTTTCTTCATTTTGGTCATTATAATTTCAAAAAGTTTTATGATTATAATGATTTTTTGGTCATTATAGTTTCAAATTTTTTTTTGTTTTTTGTTTTTGTCTCTCCCCCCCCCCCATTTTCCTCTCTTCTTTCCTTTTAGAACTCCAATTACATGTATATTAGGTTTTTTTGATATTGGCCCTTTTCCCCCCAATCACTTTTCCCCCCTCTTTTCTTCAGACTGGATTATTTCTATTCATTTCTCTTCAAGTTCACTGGCTCTTTATCCCGTTTTCTCCTATCCTCTGTTAAACCCATCCAGTGAATTTTTTATTTTAGATGTTGTATTTTTCAGGACCCGAATTTCTATTTTTCTAAAAAAATAATCTCTATTTCTTTACTGAAATTACCTACTTGTTCATTCATTATAAACCATTTTCCTTGCCATCATTGACCATAGTTATAAAAGCTGCTTTAAAATCCTTATCTACTAATTCTAATATTTGGGTCATCTTGGGTCTGTCACTATTGCTTGCCTTTTCTATTCAGTATAGATTATATTTTTCTATATCATGATATGACTAGTAATTATGGATTGTGTTCTAGATACATTTTGTAAGTAACAGGCTATAGAGACTCTGAATTCTGTTATGTTCCTCTGAAGAGTATTGATTTTTTTGTGTTAGCAGCATTTGGTGGACTCAAACTCCAAACTCTCTTTCCTCTGAGATAGGCAGGAGCTGAAGTATCTATTCAGCTCCTCTAGCCTTAGCTGGGCTCCTTGGAACCTGCCCTGCACACATGCAATTCAGTAATTAGCTAGAGATTTGGGTAGATGTACAGAATTCAGGGATGCTTCTCTTTGGCTCCCTCCTTTCCAGGATTTCCACCTCACTGTCCAGCTGCTGTGATCACTCCAAACTATGTACTCATTCTTAGAGTTGGTAGACTGCCAATTTTCAATCCCAGTTTTAGCTGCCAGGCTTAGCTGTGACTGGCTCCCGAGGCAGAAAACTATCAAAGCACTCAAGGCTCTTCTAAGTGAGACTGCCCCCACCTTCCTCTTTTTTTCTCCCTGCTTTGGTTGGTCGGTTAGTTTATATATTTTGTCAAGAGCCTATAGTTGTTATCTATGGAAGAGTTAGTCTGGTTTGAACTTCTCCTCTCTTCCCAATGGAGCCCTGATTTAAGCAGATCAAGGTGAGATTTTAGCCCTTGGTGGGGAGGAGTGTAGGTCTGAGTGGTAGCTTGGGGAAAAATTAGGAATGCAGTTCAGAAACTAAGGTAGAGAAATGCCAAACATATTAGTTTATTATTGCAGAATTTTGGTTCAGGCCAACATAATCTCTTTCCATCTGAATCTCCTAAAGCTTCACTATGTCTACCTTCTTCTCTTCCTCCTTCTGTACCAGAATCATGTCACCTTCCTCATCCTAGGACTTAAACCTTAGCAAAGCTAGATCTGTGCTCTTTCTCAAGGGCATTAAGGATTAAATAAACACTTGTTTCTGGGGAACGTAAAATTACACCATCTGTAAAATTATGAGTTCTGAACATTTAGAAGTCAGCCCCTGAATGAAGACTGCCCATACTTTAAAATACATCTTCTAAGTTTTAGCCTGGTGGCAGGGCTTGATTCTGTATTCCATCCCCTTCTTTCACCAGGCGCTCCTGAGAGGTTATCTCTGTTAGGGCCTGAGGCTGTAATAGCTGTAGTTGGTTGCTAACTTGTAGAATAAATTACTTTTCAGTTCTCTTTTTAAAGGAACGTTCTGTTCTAAAGTTCTGGGCCTCTGTCGATTTCTCTGCCTATGGTACAAGCTGCTAGACCATTTTCAGTTCTATTTAGGTTTTCTTGTGATACTAACAGTGGAGCACAGAACAATCATTTGAGTTTGGGATCATCCTTGCTGTTATTTTAGCCTACCAAATCACTCCAGCCTCTCAGCAGATGGATAGCCCGTCTACCACAATGACAGAAAATTGATTAGAGAAAGATCATTTAGGTAGGATGGAGAGATGTGGTCTGCAATTCTATTCAATTCAGACATTCCTTTGAGAGGAAGGCATGACAAATTTTGCAACTGGAAAACTGGGACAAGAAAGAAACTTAAGACTTTAGCATTATTGGGTGGCTCAGTTAGTTAAGTATCCAACTCTTGGTTTCAGCTCAGGTCATGATCTCATGGTTTGTGAGACTGAACCCCTTGTGTGTGTCTGTGGCGGGGGGGGGGTCCCTGCTCAGTGGGGAGTCTGCTTGAGATTCTCTCCCTGTACCACCCCTCAAATAAATAAATAAATCTTAAAAAAAAAAGACTTCTTAACATTTCTATTATTATTTTGGAGGGCAGAATTTGGAAGCTTATTGCTTCTACCCAGAACACTTACTTTCTTAAGCATTCTCTGATTTGCACACATACTCTTTTGAATATACATTGGAAACAGATTCAGTATCCTGTAAGAAAACCAGCTCTGCAGTTGTAACACCTAACTCACAAAACAGCTACATGAAGAGCTTAGTGTTCATAGTACTAAAGGGTTATTTGTTTTACAAAAACGTTCTCTGAAGTGTTCCCTACAAATACCAAATTCCCTTAGTGCCTTTAAAATGAGAAGCACATTACAAAAATCCTATTTAACAGAACATTTTGGAAACATACAAGGTGTGATTGTAAAAGATTATGGCTGATTTTAAGAAAAATTCCAGAACTTACAAATTCAAAGGAGTGGTGTTCCCTTCAAAGTATTCACTGTGTAGGTCTTCACGCTTGCCTCATCTGGAACGGGGATGGCAGTGTCCCCCTCAGTGTGCCTGGGAAGAGTAAATGAGATAGTTAAAGAAAGCACACAGGTGTCATGAGGGCTCAAGAAATAGTCATCTTTGTCTCCAGTTCCAAAGAGGCCACAGTTACTCAAATCATTCATCACTAAACTCTAGTGTAAGCACTGTTCTCTAGGTCGCACTGATGGTTTGTCTTTGGTTTATGGGGTGAATCTGGAGTCAATCATGGAGGGTGACATGACGATGGAGTGTGTCCATGGACTATGACATTTTTACTTGTTTTATGAACCCCTTAAGTTACTAATCTCACGGGACTCATATATATGTACATGCTTATGTTTTTATATGTTATGTATGTATGTATGCAGTATATGTATATATATAACATATAATAATATATGAATTTTTGATGTATTTAATTTGGTGAAGTGAAGGGTTAAAGGTAAAGCAAGTGTTGTGTTTCTACGGGGATATGAACTCAAATGTCTTAATCTTTGCTGTAGTCAACCACCTAAACAACTTTAAAAAATCCTAATATCTAGTCCCATCCCACAACAATGAAGTCAGAAGTTACAGGAGGAGACATCAGTAGTTTCTAAGGTCCCCTCAGTTGATACCAATGTGCAGCCAAGTCTGGGAATCAGAACTCTGGGCTGGTGGTGCTGAGGAGTTCTGGATGCATGTTAGAATTACCTGAGAAGCTCTTAAAAATGACCAGTGTGTTGGCCTTACCTTTCAGAGATTCTGATTCAGTTATGTGGGGTGGAGCTTAGGTATGGGGTATTTTTTTGAAAATTCTCCATTTGATTCCCATGGGCAGCCCAGTTTGGGAACCAGCAGCCTCATAAGCCCACCTGGTAAGGTAGATGGGTGCAGTGGGAGAGGAGGTGACCCCATAAGATGGGAGTGTCTGCTCAGTCTGATGGGAGCAGCTGCTGCTCAGATCCCTGCAAGAATGTGGGCCCAGTGTTGCTAGATCTTCTTTTTTTCAAAAGACACTGGAAGTCTGGATATTTATATGGAAACTACTATTTTTTTTACTGTGGTAAAATATACATAAGATAAAATTTACCATCTTAACCATTTTTAAGTGTATGGTGTGGTGACATCAAGTACATCCACACCATGGTGCAAACATCACCACCATCCATCCATAGAGCTCTTTTCATCTTTCCAAACTAAAACTCCACGCCCATCAAATACTAACTCCCCATTTCCCTCTCACCCCTGCTCCTGGTAACCACCATTCTACTTTTTGTCTTTATAAATTTGATTACCCTTAGGTCCTCATACAAGTGGAATCATACATTATTTGTCCTTTTGTGATTGGCTTATTTCACTTAGCATAACGTTTTCAAGGTTTGTCCATGTTGTAGCACCTATCAGGCTTTTGTTTCTTTTTAAGGCTGAATAATGTTCTGTTGTATGTATAAAGCACGTTTTGTTTATTTGTTCATCTATTGAGGGACAGTTGGGTTGCTTCTACCTTTGAGCTATTGGGAATAATGGTCCTATAAAGATGGTTGTATGCATATCTGAGTGACATGCTCTCAAATCATTTGGTTATCATCTAGTAAAACTCACAGTTGTTTTCCTTTACTCTCACTCTTTTACCACATGCACATTACTTCACTTCACCTCTGACACTAGTTGTCTGGGTTTTTTTTTTTTTCCCCACACCAAGCAATTCTCTGTGACACCAGCTGGGTGTCCCACAATTCAGTGAAAATTTCTGATATCACCTGGAGTTAGCACAGACCCTGTAGGTTAAGGGCGCAGTCTCCCAAGACTGCCCCACCCCCTGCCCCAGACACAGTTGCAAATTTCACATTGTCATCTATACCTCTGATCAAGCAGCTATAAATCAGAAGTTCCCATGAAGCCCTTCCAGGTTTTATTATTTACTAGAAAAACTCACAGAAGTCAGGGAAACACTTACTTATGTTTACTGGTTTCTTATAAAAGATAGGAAACATGATGCAGATGAATAGCTAAATGTAGAGATACATAGGGCAAGGTCCAGCGGTGTCCTGAGGACGGGGGCTTCTGTCCCCATGGATTTGGGGTGGCAGGTGGATGTGCTTGCCAACCTGGAAGGTCTCTAAATCCCATAGTTTTGGGAATCTTGGAGGCTTCATCAAGTAGTCTTGAATGATCATTAACTCAATCTCCAGCCCCTCTCCCTTTCCTAGAGTATGTAGGGGTTGTGGAGCTGAAAGTTCCAAGCTTCTAATCACGGTCTTTCTAGTGACCAGCTCCTATACTGAAACTATCCAGGAGCCCACCAAGAGTTGCCTCATTAGAACCAAACACATTCCTATCACCTAGGAAATTCCAGGGGTTTTAGGAGTTCTGTGTCAGGAACTGAGTCAAAGACCACATATTAGAACAAAAGATGCCCCTAGTGCTCTTATCACTTAGGAAATTACAATGGTTTTAAGAGCTCTGTGCCAGGAACAAGGGACAGAGAGCAATACATACATTTTCTATTTCATGTGCATGTACCCAGAGGTGGAATTACTGGGCCATATGGTAATTCTATGTTTAAGAACCACTATACTGAAGTCCTAATTTTTTTGTTTTAAAGATTTATTTATTTATTTTAGTGAGAGAGAGTACTGGGGGAGGGGCAGAGGAAGAAGGAGAGAGAGAGAATCTCTAGCAGACTTCCTGCTGAGCTAGGAGCTGGATGTGGGGCTTGATCTCATGACCCTGAGATCATGACCTGAGCTGAAACCAAGAGTCAGATGCTCAACTGACTGAATGACCCAGGCACCCTTGAGCCTCCTAAATTTTAAATATTTGCAACTAATTCCAATTTAAAATAACAACAATAAAAACAAACACCAGATCACTTCTACTGGGTTGGCACCTTGAGGGCTCAAAGACATTAGTACAAAGCAGCCCTTTTCCTTGAATGCTATATAAGGCCACAAGCCACTTCCGTCTGGGCCTCAGTTCCCTTCTCAAAATGAGGAGATTGGGCCAAATCATCCCTGGTTTTGTTTTGTTCAAATAGTCCAGTATGTTGGAGTCAGTAAGATTCTAATTTGATTGTGGTTATTTTTCTTGTTTGTGGTTCTTGAACCTCAAGACCAATGTTGGGCATCCTGGTGCTCAAATCACAAAAGCCCACATGATCCAACTGTCTAGATAAGGTAGGGGGAGTCAGAGCAGACACATTGTTTGGGTCCAACTCGGCACAAGTAGAGTTTAAATCAGCCAAGATAAAACCTGTTTGCACTAGCCACAAAGCAGTCGGTTTGCCCTTTTAAGGAAAGAATAATCTATTTTCCAGCCCCAACAAATTTCAACCACATTTGAACAGAAAAGATCACATTTCCAGTCTGTAGGTAAAAGACTCCTGTGGTAGTAACATGATTCTTTGTATTTTGTGACAATTTCTTAGCAGGAGCTCCTTGTTGGCTTTTCGGAGGAAGATGTAGGTCCAACCTTTTGAAAGTTTGTTTACTTATTTTTATGAGCCTCTTAAATGACTAATCTCAGAGAGAGAAGGCACATAGCAGGCGACGGCACCCAGAATCCTTTGGGTTTTCCCAATGCACCTCTCCTTGTTTGTGTCCCTAAAGGACTTCAGTTTGTGCTTTAATAGGATTTAAAGAGGCATAAAGCATCTCCAAATTCCTCACCCCCCTTTTACCCCATTCTCCCATCCTACTTTTAACTGGATTCTGATTTTTTCATAAAATTCTCACCAAGAGGAAACAGATTTTTACACCTTCCAAAATGCATCAACAACTTATTTCATCATTTCATTGTCTCCTGCCATTCAGGATTCATGCTGGCAAATGTGTTTGGTTTCTTTTGATTAGGGAGGAGGCAATCTCTGGATGAGGAAAGCATGGGATGTGGAGTCAGGCTGGTGTAGGTACCAGCCAGCTTTTGCCATTTCCTTGCATTGTGACCTCAGACAGATGGGCTCAATGGTTAGGCATTTATAAAATGGGGACTATCTATCTTCTAGGGTTGTAACAAAGATTAAATTAACAATGTATGCATAGTACTGGGCCAGGCGACCTGACACACAAGTCCTCAAACAGAAGCAAGCCATTATTAATCAACTTAATCCCTTTCGCGGCATTGTGAAGGACACTGGGAGACTTGGATTGATTTTGTTACTAATCAGCAGTGTGATCTTGGGCAAGTGGCAAACTCCTTGGGCATCACATTCTACATCATTTATTTAATATACACATATTCGTTGCCGACAAGTAGACAGGGCCTGCAAGCAGGAGGTGAGAATGGAACGATGAATGGGATATGCCCAATTCCTAGGAGCTCACCAGCTAGTTGAAGAAGACAGATACCCTAAGGTTGTTTATGTGTGTTGGAAGGGCTTTTGTGAAACTTAGGCGGGAGCTTCATTATCATTTGCCTCCAGTTATGACAATTTTAGGCAGAAGATGTTAAGGGGTTCTGATGAGTTTTAAAAGGTTTGGTTACCTTTTCCTAATTGGCATCACCTTCTGTGTGTAAGGAATGCTCTACTAACCCCTGTTAGGCAGAGGTTCCCCTCCCTGCGCATCTCAGTGGAGAATAAGGTTTTGTACAAAGCATTGTATATAAATTTCTTGTTGTCTGGCTCTGATAAGAAAACCATAGTCAGCCCAGATGCTTTGGTATTTGTTTTGCAGCAACTTTGCCACCAAGAGTGACCAGCAGGGTGTCTGTGTTTCATTTCTACTTCTAGTTGAAAGAAAATCATTCTTTGTTAATCGTTGTATTCTAATTGTGAAACAACATGTTCAGGAAGAGTTTCAAGGCAGAAATGGCCTTGAGGTCTAGTTCTTTTGTTCTCTAATTTAGAAGGAAGGAAATTCTCTCACCTGAATTCCCCTATAGCTCACAGGCATTGGCATTCTAAGCAGCCTGCACACAAGAAAACAGATCATATTTAAAAAGAGTCTTCTCTATCTCACTACTTTTACCTCTGTACCATTCAAGGGAATGTGAAAAAATGGGAGTTTTCTGTTTTTCTTTTTCTTTTTTTTTGTTTTTTAAATGTTAGTAAAAAAAATTGAAACATCAGTCTTTGCCTGGGGAATTGGCACTTGTCTTCAGTGCTAAAAGAATGTTCTCTTCCTGTTGCTTTGCATTGCTAATGAGCTTCACTCTTGGAAGACCTAGCCACCCAGCCTAGGGGTGGCACCTTCACACTTTGGTTTTCTGCTGCCCAAAGGGATATAGCAATTCGCTGAGTCCAGAATAGCTCCTTGATGGGGTGCTTGGGACTCCAAAGTGGTGGCTCTGGGTCTCTGGTCATTCCTGAGGCCCTCAAGACCACTATGTTCACTACAAATGCAGGAAACAAGGATGCAGCATCTAGGGTAGGGATAAGGACCATCCCCTGTAGGTATAGGGATAGAAACTAAGAAGCAGTCAGTAGTCCACCTGAGAGAGAGAGAGAGAGAGAGAGAGAGAGAGAGAGAGAGAGGGAGAGAATTTGAAATCATCTATAGCAATTTAGACACCAAAAGAAATCAGTTTGATTCTTCCATCACTTTAAAGTTTAGTTCCCAAATGCCACTCCTCCACGGAGTCTCTTGACTACTTACCACCAGTTCCTCCCCACTGTCTTGGAAAAACTTTCTCCTTCCAAGCTCTCGAAGGCTTGTGCTTCCTTTGAGGGACTGACCTTGGCTTTGAGAGGAGTATCCAGGCCCTAGGGTCCTTGTGGGGAGCTGGTCGGGGGCAGGGGCTGCCCTATAGTCAGGTAGTGGACCTGTTGGGCAGCCTCCAGTCCTTCTTTGTCTACCTCTCTAGGTCCTGCTTTCACATTACTTTCTTTAATATTCCTTCCCGCCCCTGAGTCCTAGCAGCTGTCATGCCTACATATTAACTTCAGAAAAATGTTGAAAAGGCCCCACTCTCAGAGGCAGCCTTCCAGCTCCCCTGCTTCCTCCCAGCCCTGCTTCTGCTTCCTCTGCCTTATGTTACAGTCATTAGTTGCTTGTCCAAGTCCCCACCTCAGCTGTTTCTCGGCATGCCCTCGAGCGCATCGTTCCCCATTACATGTTCTGTGGTCCCGTCCCTCTCCCCCACCAGACTGTAAGCATCTCAGGCAAAGGGATTGTGCCTTTATAGCTATGTGGTCTTGGCAACACAGTAAAGTGCACCTAGTAGGCATTCAGTAAAAGCCTGCTGCTCCGGGTTGCACATATGGTTCACATTTTCTAGGAATGTCTGTTTGTTCTGATTATCTGCCAGCCAAGTGTACTCTTGGGTAGTGAAAGGGAAATGGACTAAAAGATGTGGTTCAAGGAGTAGTCAATAGCCTGTTCATAATTACTAGTGGGACTGGAATAAGCATAAACTTTCTTGCATAACTAATCAATATCTTAATATATCTCCATTAGTGAGGGTATATTTTATGTTATTGATATTAAATATCTACCTATTGTGTCAGAAAGGTTTCAGGGTAATTGTTATTGATGGTTAAAATCTTGTCGGCTGCTGAATATAGATTTTTTTTTTAAATGGATGATGATTGGCCGAGATTTATTTTTCCTGTATTGCTATAAGCCAGATTCTCCATTAAGCTATAAAATATTATGATACACTTGAAGCAATGTAATGTGATCCAAACACACAGTTATAACTCATTTCATTATTAGTCACATGTGCCAAGACATTAGCATAGCAGTTAACTAGTACTGGGGTGAGCATGGTGCTCAGGAATATTTTTTAACAACGCAATTGCATTAGTGCCATTATAGTTTAATTAGCCAACGGTTATAATCACACACTTAGTGATAATTGGGCAATGGAATCACTGCTTACATGGATTTTTAAGACAGAATCTCTGTTTTAGTTCTAAATGCAAAAATCCAATCTAGAGAATAGTATGATAGCTGCCATTTTTGGTACATTTTAGTTTGTTAGATGAGGCTCCAGTTCACTTAACTGTTGCTCTTTGGTCGGTGGTACCTGAGTTGTAGTTATTTAAAGATGGATTTCTGGGCAGTCTAATCTTCTGTGCTGTTCTGTACTTCCCTGAAGTGTTTCAGAGGTATGAAGCCACAGCACTCAGGCTGCTGTTCATACCCAAACGTAGTTCAGAAATCTAGTCCATCTGATCCAACTGTTTGTCCATATTTTCGCTTTAGGCACTTACCACTTCTATGGAATACTGCTGTGGTAGGTTGCATGAATTGCCCCAATTCTTCACACTCTCAATGGCCACATCCTTTACAATGTAACTTTGCAGGTCTGGCCACTAAAGATGAGTGATGTTTCCCTGCCACTGACTTTGGGTTTGGACATGTGACTTGCTTTGGTCATTGAGACTTTAGAAGGTGTCAAACGACTGCCCTTCACTTCCTTGACCCTCCCTATTTCTTGTTGCTGCTGTGCTAAATTCTGTGTTCTCAGAATGCATCATGCAATCTTGCAGGAAATATTCCTTAATTTTAAAATATTCTCTCTTGCATACACATCCCCACCACATCCCTAGGGCTCCTCGTTCCTTTTGAGCCATACTGACTCATTCTTCAATCCACACTGAGTCAAGATACATCTCTAAGATATATCCCCTCACCTCCCATGTTGCCCACTGTCCTTCAGGGCAACCCTCTGTGGCTGCACTTGTTGCCTAGTCTTTGAGGTACTGGTTTCCTTTCCCAGGAGTTCCTGGAGGATGAAGACATATTCCTCTCTGTGTCCCAAGTGCCCAGCACAATTCTTGACATAGAAGAGGCAAGCTAACCAGTTTCATACATCTTTTTGCCTGTCACCTGCCTCATTCTAAGAGAGGATTTGAGTCATGCTAAAGAATTGGAGAAACACAGGATAAAAATTAAGTAGGTGAAAAGAAATGGGAGAGAGAGAGAATATAAGGGGGAAAATGGATGATGAAGCTTCAAAATGTCAGGATGCTTTGTACAGTTGTTATATTTCGGCCTCTCCTTGAGCTCTAAGCTTCCAAATAGCCAAAGCAAATAGGAAAGTAGGTATAGTTGTTAATGTTTGACAGATCGAGAGTTTCACAAAAGAAAATGCATAAATGGCTAATAAGCATATTGAAAGATGCTCCACATCATCAGTCACCAGGGAAATGCAAATCAAAACCACGGTAAGGGACGCCTGGGTGGCTCAGTCAGTTAGGCATCTGCCTTCAGCTCAGGTCATGATTTCGGAGTCCTGATGGAGTCCTGCATCTGGCTCCTTGCTTAGCAGGGAGCCTGCTTCTCCCTCTGCCTGCTGTTCCGTCTGCTTATATTGGTGCTCTCTCTCTCTCTCTTCCTCTCTGACAAATAAATAAATACAATCTTAAAAAAAAACCCCACACAATAAGACATCATGTTATACCCACTAGATTGGTTTAAATTAAAAAGTGCTAGTAGAGATGTAATAAAATGGGAACTCTGATGTATTACTGGGAAGAGAGTCAAAAGTTTGGCAGTTTTTGATGAGGTTAAACATACATATATCTTACAACCCACTAATACCACCAAATGTTTAGCTAAAAGACTTGTACCTGACTTGCATGCAAAAGGATTGTACATGAATGGTAGCAACTTTATTCATGAATGCTCAGAACTGGTGTCAATGGGTGAGCAGGTAAACCAAGTGGGGTAGATTCACATGAGGAAATACTACACAGCAATAAAAATGAACAAACTGCAGATGCATGACACATAGCTATGTTTTACAGACATTGTATTTAGGGATAAAAGCCAAACAAAAAGAAAAAAATATTTCATATGATTTCATTTGTATGAAGTTCTAGATCAGGTAAATTTAATCTAGAGTGATAGAAATCAGATCAGTTTGTTGCACAGAATGAGTAGAGAGTGTGGAGAACGTATGCACAGGGACATAAGAGAATTTTTCTGGTGTGACGGTAATGTTCTACATCAGTGGTCAGCAAACTTTTTTTTGCTAAGGATTAGATAGTAAATATTTTAGGCTTTTCCCATCATATGGTCTGGGTTACAGCTATTCAGCTCTACCATTGTAGCACAAAAGCAGCCATAGACAATATGTAAATGAACAAGCATGGCTGTGTTCCAATGAAATTTTATTTGTGCACACTGAAATTTGAATTTCATATGTATTTTACATGTCAAGAAATACTATTCTTTCAAAAATTTTTTTTCAATCACATGAAAATATAAAAACCATTCTTTGCTTGTTGGCCATTCAAAACCAGGCACCAAGCCAGATGTGGCCCACAGACCAGAGTTTGCCAACTCCTGGTTTGAATCCCACTTGGGGTGGTGGTTACAATGGTGATACCCATCTGTAAAACTCATCAAACTATACTTTTAAATATTTGCATTTATTTTATACTTAATTATCATGTAAATTATATTTAAGAAAAGATTCTATTTCCTTAAGATAAAAATATGTTTCTGTCAATCAGCTGAAACCTAGCTTTTCAGGATGGAAGTTTTTCCTCTGGGTTCTAAATAAGGTGACTTAGGTGGTTGTTACATGGCTGCTGTTGGGACGGCTCTTATCTGCAGACAGGTTTTGCTTGGCCTTCAGGGTGTTAAAAATATGTATTTGACTTTGACTAGCCCTTACCAGACAATATTGGTCCAGTTCCACAGACCTCATCATTCCCTATAGCTTTTCTTCATTGGGACCCTTGTTCATGCTTTTGCATTCAAACTTTTACTATTCTTATATTTAAGTTTTTTCCCCTAAAAGCAGTGTATATTTGGCTCTCTTACTCATTTTTGTTCATTTGTACTGTATTATATTTTTTAGCATCTTTAAATGATTTGTAGAATAAACTGTGAAGTAAGGCCTTGTTTGTTTTACTCACCACTGTTTGCCCAGGGTCTGGGTAGTGTCTGTACATAGTAGGAGCTGAGTGAACTTTCATGAATATATGAGAAGTCCAAAGAGAAATAAGTGCCCTTCAGACAATCCTCATGATGCTCATTCCTTACAAAGGAGTTCTGGTAAGAACTGAGAAGCAACAAGTCTGAGACTATATTGTTTGGCAAGAAATTAGATAAAGTAAATGGTTGTACCTTTCCCAGCTGCGAATGATGGAAAGCACAGCCAATGACATGTGTACTAGACCTGTCCTGTCCACTGTGGTTCATGTGTGGCTATTTAAGTTTAAAAAAATTCAAATAAAATAAAATTTGAAAAATCAAGTTCCTCATTTCCACCAGCCACATTTCAACACCACATGTAACTAGTGACTACTGAATGAAATAACTTAGACAGAGATCATTTCCATCCTCACAGAAACTTCTATTGGACAATATTGGTTTAGACATGTTTGTCTTAAACAATCATAGAAAACAGAAAAATAATGCCCTTAAATAATTTCTAAATCTTCCATGTCAGATGTTGCTCTATAATAAGGATTGGGAAACTATAGACCCAAATCCAGCCTGTTTTTGTAAATAAAGTTTTATTGGAATATAGTCATGGCTATCGTCTAGCTGTTTTTGCAGTACAAGGTCAGAGTTGAGTTGTTGTGACGGATATGGTATGACCTGAAAAGCTTCAACTATTTACCATTTGATCCTTTACAGAAAAAAATTACTGACCCCCGATGTAGCATAAGCTTGTTTTATATTTATGGTGTTTATATTTAAGTGCTTTTTGGTTTAAACCCTACGTATATATGAAAAAGCAAATGGAAGAAAATAAAAATCTTATTATCAACCCAGAGATAATCACTCTTAACCTGGTGGTGTGTAACTTTTTGGTCCTTTTCTTCTATGCCTATAATTTTTTATGCTCCAAAATACATAATGTATGAAATATTGGGATCCCAAAATTGGGATTACAGGGCACAAGCTTGTTGAAATTTATCCTCTACTTCCAATATTTTCTGCATTTTTTCAAGAAAAAATATTCTATAATATGACTTTTAATGGCTATATTCTATTCCTTTCTATAGTTCTATAATAATAATTTACTTAACAGCCAATGGATAAGTATTTTGATTGCTCTAAGTTATTGGTGCATACTAGGTGCATTATTTTATCTTTTCCAGGTATGTATCCTCTTTCATTTTCTTTCTTTTTTTTCTTTGAAGATTTTATTTATTTATATGACTGAGAGAGAGAGGAAGAGAGAGCATAAGGAGGAGGAGGGGGAGAGGGAGAAGCAGGCCCCCTGCTGAGCAGGGAGCCAGAAGCAGGGCTGGATCCCAGGATCCTGGTTTCATGAATTGAGCCAAAGGCAGATACTTAACTGACTGAGTCACCCAGGCCCCCTGCCTTTCACTTTCAATAGAAATAATAAGTGAGTTAATTTTAAGTTCTTCTGAAACATTTTTTTCACCCAATATATCTCTAATTGTAAAGATCCAGCCAAACCAGTATCTTTGAATTACTCCTAAATAAGATTTGAAAGTTAGCACAATTTCACATTCTCTTCCGTCTCTTCTCCAACTTTATTTATATGATCTGGGTTTTAAATCCCAGTAATTATAATGCATTTTAAAATATAATTTTACATTCAAGAATAAATTTTGACATTTGTATTTGTCTTTTAGCCAGATTTACAATTATTTTAGATTTATCTCTACAGTTAACTTATTTTAGTGTGTATCATCAGTTCTTTCATATCTTGACCTCTTCATTCCTGAAATCTTAATTTTGTTTAATCTCTTGGTTGATTGAATCACATAGTGACTTTTTAAAAGAAAAGTTTGATGCATTACATATAGACTTAGATTTTGCATATCTGAGAATAATTTTATGTTGTGTTTACACATAAAAGACAAATGGTTTTTTCCCCTTAGAACTCTGCAGATCCCACTTAATTGTTTTTGGCAATTAGTGTTACAGAAGAGAAGTTTGAGACTGACTTAGTTATTTTTTCTTTCAGAGTTAACTTATTGTTTCCTATTTGAATGTTTGAAAGATGTTTTCTTTGTTCATACACTTAAAAAAAAATTGCACAAAGTAATCTAGGTGAAAGTTTTTCACTGATATTTTTTTCCTGGTTCATGATGAATCCTTTCAAATGGAATACAGCATATTTACATTTTTCAGCCTAAGATAGTTTCCCTTTATCTTTTTTTTTTCAGTGCAAAAAATGTTTTATTAAAGCACAGGGACAGGTCCTGTGGGTAGAAAGTCCCTTTATCTTTTATTATTGCTTTTGTTCTACTTCAGCATTTTCTTCAGAAACACCAGCCCTATCTTTACTTTTCATTCTTTATTTTTCCTTTTTTACTTTTTCCATTATATTAACTGATTGTTTTCACCTCTGTCCACTACATTCTGGGAAAGCATCTCAAGTTACCCATGATTCACCAACTTGACTTCATTTATTTTATTGTTTCTGCTCTTAATCATTGTCACTGTGAATATATCATTGTCTTTGGTTTCCTGCCACTTTTCTTGTCTGTCTTTCTCTTCATACAATTCTGTACCTTCTTTCATGTTGTCTTTCTAATAGAGGCTGTCTAATGGAGTCTCCTATCCTTTCAAATTTCATTTTTTTCTTTTCTTCTATCTCCCTGGGCAAAATATTTTCAGAAGTACATTCTAGCTCTTAGTCTTCAAGACATTATCCCTTTCTCTTGTCTGGCTGTATTTCCCCATAGACTCTATGATATTTATTGCCTTTCTTCCTGGAATGAGGTAAGATCTGTATCAGCTCAGTTTGCCAAATGATAGTGTTAGTTGATTTACCTGCTTTTGGCCCTTTTCTCTGTTCATCTAGCAGATGGTTAACGCTCTTCACTTCTTCAGAGTAGAGGCAAGATGAAGGGCACAACTCTGAGAGCAAATCCATGTAGCAGGGAACTCAGCTCCAGAGATTCTCTGAGTTCACTGCCAGATTCACTAGTACTTTTGAACAATGGAGGGCACAAAGAAAACTACAATTCCCAGAATGCTCCACAAAGTTTCCTCTTGTCTCTGCCCTCCCCTCCCGCAAAGCACTATGTTACCTGTGGAGACTACACTTCCCAGGATGCAACGCTCCACGGACGCCTTTTAGGTGTTACTATGAGGATGAGAAAGTCACCGTTTTTGAAGGGGATATAGAAAATCAATGCTTTTGAAGAGAATATAGAAAGTTGTAGGAAGGCCACAATGTGACTCCGTGATGGAGCGGCACCTGCCCGGTTTTCTGGTTGATAAACACCCCTGATTTCCAGAATGGGGGTCAAGTAGGAAGTATAATCCTCTGTGTTTTCAGGCAGAACCTTTCCTCTCATCTGTGAAGACTCTTGTTTCATAGAGATGAATCCTGCATATGGGACGAAGAGAAATCTGGGTGTCTAGTGTAGTCTAGTTTAAAACATACTGGAGCTTCCTTCTGGATTCCGGAATTAGATTGGCCTTTAGGTTAGTTTTGGCTGCCGGGAATTTTGGCCTTTCCCAGTGCCATTAAAGCCTTTCAGTGGGAAGTTAGGAGAGACTGCACCGGGTGGGTGATTACTGGCTCAACAGTATTTTCAGCTGAATGCTTGACTTATTTTTTCTAAATTAGGATTTCTCAGGCAGCTACTTGTTTATCACTAGATCACTCCTCCTTCCAAAGCCAGCAATAGTATCGCTGAGATGCTCCATGATTTCAGCTTTCCTTTTAATGGGCTTCTGCCTAGACTTGCCTCGAAGAGGGCCACCCCTTTCTCTCCTCTCCGAACAATTCAAACCATATTTGAAAGGAACATTTAAAAACAGGGTTATACAGTGATTTCCTCATATCTGCAGTGCTTGGTGAAGAAGCATAAAAGCAACCTCGGATAGTAAGTAAAAAAGTGAATCCTTTCCTTGTATGCTTGGGCTTGACAAAGGGATTACAAAGCTATTGTTGGCCCCATGAGCAACCCCAAACTAAGAATTTTCTGTTTTTCCTGTTGAAATTTTGAAGGACTTTCTGAATCAAAAAGGTCACTTTTGCATCAAGGCCTCACTATTTATTTCAGAATTTAATTACACAGTGTAGTGATGTCTTGGCTCAAGAGATCTGGGTGGGTATAACCAATTTTGAACAAAGTGGGTGATCAGTGAAGGAGGAAAAATAATGTGAAAGCTGAATTTAAGCTGCAGCAGCCTCTAATTCATTACTTACCAGGAAATAATTTTCTTATTGAAGAATTAATGGTGGGAGATTTTAACTTATGAATGCCAATAGAGGGATTCCAGTGAGGTTTGGTATTTATGGAAACATATTATTAATGAGAAATTTGAAGTTACTCACAGATATGCACACACAGCACCACTTACTGAAAAACCTGAACGGTGACATGATACTTTACTTCAAAGCTGGCAATGTAAGTCTAATCAGTGGATGTGCTTTCTGTGTTCACTTTACCCACGGGTTTTTATTTTGTGGTTATGACAGGAACAGTGAAGAATTAAGTTTGAGTCTAAATCCAACTCACGTCATCTCTCTGAACCTTCTTTCCCCACCTGTAGAAAAAATATGTCTCGAGGGCTCCTTCCAGCCGACATTGTCTGATTCCTTGTTAAATGCACTTTGTACACACAAGGTGGCTTTTTCATGAGGTGACAAGGTTTGCTGTTGTGTGGTCAGTCCACATTAACTAGCCCACAAGCAGCAGGGATCTAGAATTATTTGTTGTGCTTGTTCTCTAGGGCATCCTAATGAGCCATGGCAAATTGGAGTTGTTGAATCTTTCAGGCAAGTCCTGTTCCCCCAGTGATATGTTCTGAGATAGCGCATTACAGAAATGAAGATGTGTTTTCATGGACTCTATGCTATAAAATATTTATGCCCTGCCTTTGGTTATATAAAGTATTTTGCAGTGTAGGTCATCTTCTTGGTAAAATGTTCCACTACGAGAACAGCTTCCTAAAGCCCCTGTGAATCCTTAGGGCAGGTGCATAAGATGGCCCAACAGAACAGGACGCTGTCAGGGGCTAATGCCTGAATATAAATGGATCATGCATGACTTAACCCTAAAAGAAGATTTGGCGTGAATAGAATTTCCAAGATGTATAATTAACTCTTTTATATTAATGAGAAATATAACCTCCAAAGATGTTAGCTGTCTCAGGATGTAGTCTACTAAAATTTAACTCTTTCCTCCTTCCATATGGAGGAACATTCATTCTACTGTTCAAATCTGTAGGTACACAGAGGAAGAAAAGGTTAGACTGGCTGCTCCCTTTGTCTTGTCCTCCCTCACCCTCCTCAGTGTACTTTTTCTGGGACAGTGTTATGTCAGAACTATTTATTGGGTTTCTGTGCACTACTCACCAGGGTTCTGGCTGCACTGTGGGAGGCATGCAGAATGTACGACATGATTTCTGCCCACAGAAGACTGATCATTTAGTTGGAGAGTTAAGACATCGTCCTAAAGAAACAGGTTACAACAGCATACATGAGACATAATGTGCTATGTGCAGTGTAGCTGGATTCTAATATATATTATGTTGATAGTGAGTACAATAGTGATTATAAAGAGTAAGGATTAATGTCAGCTGGAGGAGTTAAGGAAAGCTTTTTGGGTAGGTGAGATTTTAGCTGGTCTGTGAAAGATGGCAGAGCTTGGACAAGTCGGAAAGGGAAAGAATTTGTGTGGTTCACCAGGTGACGAAATTTACCAGCTGCTAGAAGTAGAGGAAAAGTCTTTAACAGCTTTGCCAGGCAGGATAGACAAGGTTATGCTGTAGTAACAAATAAGCCCAAATCTTAGTGGCTTAAATGAGTCAAAGCTTACTTTTCACTTGAGTTTTAAGTTCATTGCAGATCAGCTGAGGACTCTGTTCCACATTGGCCTTTCTCAAGGATGCAGGCTGACAGAGACCTCTCCACCTAAAATGTCCATGGTCACCTTGGTGGGGCGAGGGAAGGGCAAATCACACACTGTCTCTTTCAGGCTTCCAACTGGAAGTGACACACGTCACTTCTTATATTTCATCGGCCAAAGCAAATCCCACATGCCCATTTAACTTCAAGGGGAGGTACATTTCTCCTGTGTGCTTGGAAGCAAGAGAGGAGGAAATATCAGTGAGTAGCTATAAGGACACCAACCATGCTGAGAATGAGAGAGACTGTGTGAAGTAGTGGCTAGCACAAGGACATTGCATACAGATGTGCCTAGATTTGAAAGTTCTGTCACTTACTGGCTGGGTGACCTTTGGCGAGAGGCTGCATGTATAGAATGAGATTAATTATTCTGCTCTAGCAAGGTTGTTGTGAGGACTACATGTGCCGGTAAATATTGATTTATTTAGTTATTGCCTCTCTCTTCTGACAGCTTTCTGTTTTTTTGTTCTAATCCCACATAATAGCTACTGTACCTCTTGCTCTTGAGTCCGAAGAAATATACCTATAACCTTGCAATAAATATCCCTTTCTTGGTTAAACTAACCCAAGTGGATTTCAGCCAAGGTCTTTACTGGTCCATGAGGTGTCTTTGCAAAGTAGAAAAAGGCACCCCCTCTTAAGGGGGTCTGCATAGGTTTGTGGGCATACAGTCACTTTCGTGTGAATTAAGAAAATATTCCCTCCCCCTTCTGATAACCCTGTGCCAGGATGTGTGGTTTGGTAGCAGAGCATGGGCCAGAATTCAGCCCCACTTTCTTCTTTGGTGGATACCCTTGTGCAATGAACAACCTGTACAATCATATATGGTGACTCAGGCTTTAGATCCTTTAAAGAGATTCCTAAGAAAGACAGTTGTCCATTTATTGTCCATCTTCCCTTTGCAAGAGAAGAGAAAACTTTTAAATGATGTGTCATCTATTCTTTGGAAAGTGTGCTACACATAGATTCCCAATACATGAATTCCCAAGAAAATAACTAAGAAACATTATGCTCTCGCACTCTTAGAATATCCTCACTTATCTGTGATGTTTCAAATCAATAGTATAGTTATTTATAAGCAATTCCCACTGATCTTAATTAGTTTAATGAATAAAGAATGAGCATAATAAGTGAGCTTAACTTCACCAAGAAATAATTTCTTATACAAAAGAAGTTTGATATTAAACTACCACCAAATATAATATAATTAAATCACATTAATTCTCTTAGGTATAATGCAATTGTCTGTGCTATGCATAGATAAGAAGCTGAAAGCAAGTCTCTGGTATGCCTTTGAGAAAAATTTGTGTAACTTTAAAAATAACTCAGAGGAAAACAGGGCCAGTATTGAGAGGGTTTTCTAAGATATAGGAGTTATTTCATTTACATTATTTACTGGGGCAGTATCTAACTTAATGGTCATGATTCATAGGATGAAGTTAGAGGGGAGAAGTTGAAAAAATATTGACCCCGGCTTTCTCCTTGTTCTGTGGCAGAAGGAGGGAAGGGAAATCGTACTGTTTGTGTGGACACAAGGTCTATGTGCTAAGTGGTGGCACCTTCTCTTTTATGCATCGCTGCCAGGGAGGCTGAACAAGATTGTGGTAGGTTGAATAGGAGCCCTCCAAGATGCCTACATTCTGATTCCAAGAACCTGTGAATATGTTATCTTACATGGCAAAAGGGATTTTGCAAATATGGTTATGTATGGATTTTGAGATGGAGTGATGATCTTGGATTATCTAGTGGGCCCAATGTAATTGGAAGGGTCTTTATAAGAGGGAGGCAGGAGGATCAGTCAGAGAAGGGTATGTGAAGTGGAAGCAAAAATTGGAGTGATATGGCCACAAACCCCAGCAGCATCTGAAGGTTGGAAGAAACAAGGAAAAGTTTTTCACCCAGATCTGCCAGAAGTAACCATACTTGCTGATACCTTGATTTTTAGCCTCCCATGACTTCTGACTACCAGAACTTTAAGAGGACAAATTTGTGTTGTTTTAAGTCACTGAGTTTGTGATAATTTGTCACAGCAGCCATAGGAAACTATTAGAGGGAGCAAAGATGGGGGCTTTTTGAGGATTCAGCTAGGGAGGATGAGTGTGCAGTCACAGCATCCTTGGATCAGTTCAGTAGCATGGGAGTCAGCCAACTATAGCCCATGGGTCAAATCTAGCCTGCCACCTATTTCTGTATAGCCCATGAGCTAAGAATGGTTTTTAAATTTTTTATTGATTAAAAAATTGAAAGATAATATTTTGTGACATGTGAAAATTGTATTAAATTCAAAATTTAGGGTCTGTAGTCAAAATCTTATTGGAACCCAGCCACATTCATTCATGTACTTATTGTCTGTGACTGCCTTCACTCTACAGTGGCAGAGTTGGGTAATTGTGACAGTGCCCGGATGGTCTATAAAGCTTAACATATTTATTATCCGGCCTTTTACAGAAAAGGTTTGCTGATCCCTGCACTAGAGTCAGGACATCAGTTTTGAGCTTGAGGTCCTAATGTTTTGCTGGGTCTTTCATGAGACTGAGTTTATCCTCACCCCACACTGCCCACCATGCTCACTTGATCAAATTTCACGTGGCACTTAATGCTTCTTTGACTGAAACAGTGCCTTCACTGTTTGCCATGTTGAGAGCTTACCATGCTTCATATACTGTGCTAAATGTTGAAGATACAATAATGAGTAAGATATGGCTTGTTCCCTCAAGGACTACACACACACACACTCCAAAACAATAATAACAACAACAATAAAAACAAATCCTGAGGGTAGGGACAAGATGGCACAGGAATCCATCAGAATACTAGAGGAGAACATAGGCAGTAACCTCTTCAACATTGGCCACAGCAACTTCTTTCAAGACACGTCTCCAAAGGCAAGGGAAACAAAAGTGAAAATGAACTTTCAGTACTTCATCAAGATAAAAAGCTTCTGCACAGCAAGGGAAACAGTCAACAAAACAAAGAGGGAATCCACAGAATGGGAGAAGATATTTGTAAATGACACTACAGAACAAAGGGCTGATATCCAAGATCTATAAAGAACTTCTCAAACTCAACACCCAAAAAACAGATAAGTCAAAAAATGGGCAGAAGACACGAGCGGATACTTCTCCAAAGAAGACATACGAATGGCTAATGGACACCCGAAAAAGTGTTCTTCATCATTAGCCATCAGGGAAATTCAAATCAAAAGCACGTTGAGATACCACTTTACATCAGTTGGAAAGGTAAAAGTTGACAAGGCAAGAAACAACAAATGTTGGAAAAGTTGTGGATAAAGGGGAACCCTCTTACACTGTTGGTGGGAATGCAAATTGGTACAGCCACTTTGGAAAACAGTATGGAGTTACCTCAAAAAATTAAAAATAGAGCTACCCTGTGACCCAGCAGTTGCACTACTGGGTATTTACCCCAAAGATACAGATGCAGTGAAAAGAAGGGGAATATGTACCCCAATGTTCATAGAAGCAATGTCCACAATAGCCAAAATGTGGAAAGAGCCAAGATGCCCTTCAGCAGACAAATGGATAAAGAAGATGTGGTCCATATACACAATGGAATACGACTTAGCCGTCAGAAAGGATGAATACCCAACTTTTGCATCAATGTGGACAGGTCTGGAGGAGATTATGCTAAGTGAAATAAGTCAAACAGAGAAAGTCAATTATCATATGGTTTCACTTATTTGTGGAACATAAGAAATAGCATGGAGGACATTAGGAGAAGGGAAAAATGAAGGGAGTGAAATAGGAGTGGGGGATGAACCATGAGAGACTATGGACTCTGGGAAACAAATGGAGGGTTTTAGAAGGGAGGGTGGTGGAGGGATGGGTGAGCCTGGTGATGATAATTAAGGAGGGCACAGACTGCATGGAGCACTGGGTGTTACACGCAAACAATGAATCATGGAACACTACATCAAAAACTAATGAAGTACTGTATGGTGACTAACATAACACAATAAAAACAAAACAAAACAACAAATCCTATTATATATTAAGTGCATTTAATCACTATTAATACTCCTGACAGTCATCTGAAGTAAATATTACTAGATCAGTTTTCCAGATGGCAAAACTGAGGTTCAGAGATGCTAAATAACTTACCCATAGTTATTTAAACAATTCTATTTAATGCCTAAGCCCCCTCTCTCTCTACAACATCACCTTAGGTTCCCAGAGTCACCTGGTCCTGCCCTCATTCTTCCCATCTTTTCCTATAAACTGGAAGCTATTGTGACCTCTGCCCTCAATAACCATAGCTCAATATCTCTACCTCCTTATGGAAATTATGGTTTTTAGGCATCTAGGGGAGTTTGGGAAGCCTCCCCCAGAGTTTTGTTATCAAAATGTCATAAGAGCCAACAAATTAGGATGCTGAAAGAAAACACTAGATTGAAACTTGAAGCAAAATTGTAGGCATGGTGGTTTTAAATCCCTGCTGGGTGAAGTAATGAGCAATGGGGCAGATTGATGTTAGCCAACGTGTCTTGGGTCCCATCAGGCAGAGATGTGCCTACAATTTTGACTTTTTTCTTTTTTCTTTTTTTTTTTAAAGATTTTATTTATTTATTTCACAGAGGGAGAGAGATCACAAGGAGGCAGAGAGGCAGGCAGAGAGAGAGAGGGGGAAGCAGGCTCCCCGCTGAGCAGGGAGCCTGATGCGGGCCTGGATCCCAGGACCCTGAGATCATGACCTGAGCCGAAAGCAGAGGCTTTAACCCACTGAGCCACCCAGGTGCCCTTGACTTTTTTCTTATACCTCCTTTGGTGCTAGCTACTTGAATGATCATCTGTGTATTGTAGCGAGGACAGTGAACTATGTATTAGCCATTTTGGTTCCATCTCCAGACACAGGTGGTAACAACAAATGCTTGCCACTTCCAGCCCGAGTATAGAGCCAGAGGTATTAGAAAGAAGGACTAAGGGCCAGTTTAGATACCATGAGAGAAAATCAGTTTTCTTTTTTAAATTTATTTTTGACCCAAGTGTTTTGTCTATCCTCCCTCATAGGATTGTGGTGAGCATCTAATGAAAGCATGTGCATGAAATATTTTATGTCAGAAAGTGCTATACTGGTATAAGACCTGGTATTAGATTATACCAAATAGGGTACGTTCATATTTTCAGCAACATTTTTTTTGGGTACCATCCATGTTTGCAGCTCTGCTGTGTGGATTCCTAGAGAACTATTAAGAAGCATTGGCAGGTACTACAAATTCTTTCTTATTAGTGTTTCCTTGTGTGGCAGAGAAATCATATTTTATGTCATTTTGATCTGACTTCACTGCTGCTGACTGTTGTTCATACATTTCTGAAATGTAATCTAGTAAAGGGAAAAGTAGACATTTTTCTTCCTGGAAAGTCCTGTAGGTTTGCCACATTGCTCTGAGCAACAGTGGTTGAATTCCCAAATTCTTATCAATGAGGGAGAAACATATTCTTGGTGAGAGGAGGGGAACAAGGGGGAAGAAGTCTCTGTCAATAATCTGTAAGAAAAGAGACTAAAAAAGACTCCAAATCTGGAGATCTTTCACTAAAACCCGGCTAATTTGAGCCCGAGTGGAGTATTAGAAGGATTGTGTTTATAGAGGTTGCTTTAGTAACCCAGCTTTGAATCCCAGCAAATAAGATTATCTACCCAAAGTGGCAGCATCTGTCTTGACCCAGGAATTGAGGCATATAAAAATAATTATGGGGAAGTTTTAAAGAAGAAAACAGATGTAGTTTTAAAATTGGGATAGGATCTGTATGGTCAATGACTGTTTATATGGGTGTGGTCAAATCAGACATGCTTGAAAGATTTGCTTTTTATAATTCACCACAACTTATTACAAATGGCAGGGTTGCACTAGTATGGGTATGGCTTGATTTAAGAAAATCCAGTATTTTTAACACCACAAATTTATAAACAGATGAACTAAGGGGTAAATATTATAAAAGGATTCATTTATGGGATTTTCTTCCAGAATATTTAAAAGATGACTTGATTTGCAAGTATGATTTGCTCACGGGTTTACAGAAACACACCTGAGAGAAATATAAGTGCACACACATATGGTCAGCTGGGTTTAAATTCTTCATTAAGCTAGGTAGGAATTGCAGTATGTCTCAGGATGACTACACCTGCTATAGGCTTGTTCTTACTACAAATAGCCAGCTCACCTCTCACTTAACAATCAAGAACTCCTTATTGTTAAGAAAGGCAATCTGCCATTGGCTCTGTACTTTTTCGGTGGTCATGCAAATGCTTTGCAAAAGCTTTGCAAAGCTTTGACTGTTCTTCACTTGGACTGTTTCTCAGGGTTATGTTAACTGTGAACAGAATTAAGGGTACAGTAATGTCTCTCTTTGCGATAAAGAACAGGTTTGCTTACTGCTTACCAGAAAACAGCACGGGCCCTAAGCTCAGTGTTCCTCATCTGTGTTACAAACACACTGCATGCACAGCATCCATCTGGGCTAACAGCATTGGAGTAATGCTGTTGGGGGACATTGGGGGAAGGGGGTGTGGCACACATGCTGTTGCTCATGCTTCTTGCTGTGCCGTAAATAATACAGCCTTTTGCCTCTGACCTAGGAGTTCCATGTCTTCTTTCAGTACCCATGAAATAGTAACCAGGTAACTTATTGGCTTGTGTATAGGGTAAAATCAAATCCCAGATCTGAAAATAATTTCAATTTGATTGTGTTGGGTCTCATTCTGTGGGGTTATCTGGGCACTTTGTTAACTTGACATCAAAGGCATCTATGACTTTATTTTCCCATCTTTATTTGTCTAGGACTGCATGCTAAAATAGTTACTATTTTCTTGTCATAGGTCTAAGCTATAGTAGCTGGAGTTTGGCTAGATTTTTGTTATCGCTGTTTTCTCTTATTTAGAAAGAGGAATTCTTTGGTACTATTCAATGGACATTTTCTTCTCCAAGTGCAACTCCACATTATACATGGAAGGGAGAAACTAATATTATTAAGGAATCTGTACCTTGGAAACAGAGGTTGTATATACGATTTATGAATTGACAATATATGTAAGATGTATATTTTAAAGATATCTTAAAAATTCTCCATGTGTTGTTACTTGTGTATGGAGTGCATTACTAAGAAGCATCTACCTGGACCAACTGATAGATTTGCTTTGTGTTCTGAGAATTAGAATTCTGGGTCCAAGAATAGGTTTCTCTTTTGCTCTCTGAGTTGGGGTCAAGTGCCTTATCTCTTAGTTGAATTTCAGAACATTTGGGAAACGAAAGATGCTACCTTTGGGATAGAATTTATGCATGGGCATTTGTATAGGTGACTTTGTAGATTTGATTTGTTGCATGTTTGTGAATGGACATGGTATGACCTGAATTTCTTTTGAGGGAACATAGAGAAATGATCCAAATGAATGTCATGTCCTTCAAATTATCACATTGTGAATCTATATGTTATTCCCAAGGTATTGCCAATATTATGACTTAAACATTCCTATAATTCCTTTTATGGGGGGGGAGAGTATTCAGAGGCTGAGGTCCAGTGGTAATAAACCTTTGTGCTTTTTTCCCAATTGCCCAAAATCATTTAGAGACAATTCAAAGGTTAAAGTGGGTGATCAAATGGTATAAAAACACTAAGACATATAATGCAACAAAATTGATTTGCAGATGAAACCCAAAGGCTATTGCCAAGTGAACTTCCAGAAATCCTTTAGATGATGTCAGTTTCTCAGAACTAATTGATGGCTTCCCAAAGTGTCAAGTACAAAGGGTCTCATAAATACATCTGTATTAGTCAGCTTGGGCTTCTAAAACAAAATGTCACGTACTGGATGGCTTAAACAAGAGACATTCTTGAAGTTCTGGGCATTGGAAAGTCTAAGATCTGGGTGTTAATTGATTTGGTTCCTAGCGAGGGTCCTCTTCCTGACTTGTAGAAGTCATCTTGTCATCTTGTGTCCTCATCTTATCAGGGTACCACTTCCATCACTGGGAGTTTATTCTTGTGACCTCATCTAAATCTCATTACCTTCTAAATGCCCTACCTCCTATTACCATCACATTCCAGGGCTTCAACATATGAATTTTAGGGGGACACAAGCATTCAGTTCACAACAGTATTCACCCTGTTACATTTAGGTTCATGGCTGAACCATATGGGCATGTCAGTACCACTCTGAATCTGTGTGGCATGGTGGAGGAGTATATGTTTCATGACCAAGTGTACAACCTATTAGAATTTGTCCCATTTAATTCATCTTTATTCAATTCATTGCTGCAAGATCTGTGAAAAGCTAATTTCCTCAACAGCAGTGAGGCTTTTTAATGACTAGTGATGTGCTGGTCTCAAAATTCTGCCATGTTTCTGGAGACATGGCCGTTCCCCCTACTCTCATGATTATAGAACAGGTACAAGGAACTTGGACATCACCGGTACACTGTTTTCCAAATTTCAGCAATTTTGTGTCATGATTTTATAATATATATGTATCAACTGTGTCATTATTAACTTATTTTCTTGAAAGTAACTCACTTGGAAAAACTGTAAATTTATTTAAAAAGGAAACTCTGTATTGCCACTGTAGTTGAAAACCCATGTGACATAAATATAAGATAACCATAAAATAAATACACTGAAAGTGAAATAATGTTTTTCATTCTAACTAGATATTGATTCTCTGAACCCGAGTTCTAGTTTTTGTTTGTTAACAAGAGAGATTAGCAAGTACTGAAGAAATATTAAAAACATATTAAGCCTATGAAGGATTATTGCACCTGAATTTGTTTGTGCCTTGTATCTACACCCTTGGATAGTCCCCTCCCACGCTGAGTCTGGTTTTGGCCATGTCATTTGCTTTGGCCTTCAGACAATAGCAAATGTCATCGTACCCATGACTTGAAAAGTACTTGCACATCGGGGCTTTCCCCCTCTTATTATTCTTGGAAATTTTGACCAGCACATGAACAAGCTTAGGCTAGATTGATGGATGATGAGAGTCACATGACCTAGTCACCCCATCACTGCAACCAATAGCTGACTAATAACCGGGCTAATCACTGGGTGTGTGATCAGCTAACTCTAGTCTATCTGCTGGCTTCAACCACAATAGTGGGCTCAGGCTGGGTCAGCTGATCCTCGCCTAGATCAGCAGAACCAGTAGACCCATAGGTCTGAGAGCACTAATAAATGATTGTTGTCTTGTGCCACTCAAACATTTCAGGGTGGTTTTTTATTGAGCAGAAATGAACATAGATTCCAAAGTAAGATTTGGGCCATGCAAGCGATAGCACAAAATTTTCCAGTACAGTTTTTTCAGTGTTGAATTTGAGTTCAGCCATCTGGTCTTACAACTAATGATGTACATCCCACACTTCAAGAAACTCTGATTCAGTCTAAATTTCACCTTTTAGGTTTAACAGCTGAAGGTCCAGAGAGATGACATGACTATACCCAGACTTCATAGTTAGCTAGTGACAAAGATAGTACTAGAGTTTAGGTCTCATGTGTGCAGTCTATTTCCAGAGCAATTTGCTGCCTTCTTCAAGGTTGGAGTGTTTAATCATAAAAAATGATGAGCAAGGTTTTAGGGAGACATTGTATCATCAGCTTATTTTGTCGGTATTCTCTCATGAAAGTAGCAGAATTCAAGTTAACCCACAGAATTGAAAAAAGTCATTAAAATTTTGGGGGGATTATCTGTGTTCTGGATGGAGTTGTACCCCCTTCAGCCCCAAAGATATGATTAAATCCTAACTCCTAGTACCAATGAATGTAACATTATCTGCAAAGAGTCTTTGCAGATGTAGTCAGATTAAGATGAGGCCATACTAGGTTAGAGGAGGCCCTAAATTCAATGAATAGTGTCCTTGTAGGAGAGAGATTTTCACATTTTCACACAGAGACACCCAGAGGGAAGATAGCCATGTGATGATAGAGGCAGAGATTAGGATTATGCTGCCACAAATCAAGGAATGCTAAGGATTACTGGGAACCACCAGAAACTAGTAAGAGGCAAGAAAGGATTCTTCCTTTGGGCTTCGAAGAGAATATGGTCCAACACTGATTGCCAACTTCTAACCTTTGTAACTGTAAAAGAATAAGTTTCTATTGTTTCTAGCCAGCCAGTTTGTGGGACTTTGTTATGGTAGCCCTAGGAAACCAAGGCATCTTGCTTGTTCACTTCTGTTGGCAATAATATTCCACCTACGTTATAACTAAATGAAATGCAAAGTAGAGAAACTGATAGAATAAGAAGGCCAGGGATTCAAAAACAACCTTATCTATCCCCTAAAAATAAGCCACTGAACAGAAACACCTGCATGGCTAACCAGGAGCTGAGTGAGTGTAGATGACAGTTGTACAGCCTGGTCTCACGTTTCTTTCCATCAACAAAGGAGGTACCAAGGCCACCTTCTTCCCTTTGGGCTGCTCTGGCTTAGGCCCGAGGTAGCAGAGCAAGTCTATCAGGCAAGATCTTCTTCAATGTTGGTAAAAATGTAGAAATTTGGTCTTCCCGGGGAAGTTAATATTCACCAAAGAATTCTCTGTAAGTTCATTTTATTTGGGGCGTGACAAACATCTCTGACGTCTGTCAGTGAAACAATCTTCTAGGAGTGAAGACAGATACCCTCAGAGTTGACATTCCCACATTTCTCCTAATTCTATTGTGATCCGAATGCTGGTTTTCCTGCACAGGAGAAGGTGATGTTGGCACCCAGTGGATCACTACGCTCTGCTCCTTCAGGGCTCAGAGTAGCACTTCCTTTTCTTGGTTGCGTTAGTCATTATCCATTTACAGTCATTTACATTTTGAAATCCTTATCCTGCTGCATCAAAGTATTAATGGGGGCTGCAGGGCAGCTGCACCAAGGTAATTTACTTGGCTTCTATTTAAACCTCCTCCATATAATCCAGAAAAATCTGTCACATGGGGACCCTAATTTGTCTGATTACCTTTTTCTGACAGATGCTGGGGTCATATGCTTAGACTTTTATTTTTGTTGCTTTCATTTGGTTAATTCTATTAGTGGCTTATTCCGGACATGAAAGTCATTTGCTATTAAAAACAAATGTCATCTCAAAAGGAAAATCCCAAGGCTGCCTTTCCTTCTGATCTCCCCGTCAACAGCAAAGTCTGGGTGTTCAAATCAAAAGTGTTGCTTTGCATTAATTGTCTTCTATCCACCCTACCTCTTTAGTATTTGAGGGAATAATGCCTCTGAGTAAAGAAGGAGAAAGAGGTCCTGACTATTAGGTGAATTTGACTGGATCTGGATGGCCCAACCAAGTTTGATGTCAACCCTGAAAGTTCTGCTGGTGAGTTTGTCAGCAGCTCCCAGCTGCCTCAGAATAACTTTTCACCCCATCTTCCTCAAGTGTTAATTTGTTTGGGCCCCCAGTGTGCTCATCTACAAAGCCAGATTTCCTAGTTTCCTTGCAGCAAAGTGGCCATGTGACACAATTCTGGCTCATGACATGTAAGGAGAAGTCTGAGCTCCCTCAGACTTCTGGGAAAATTTTGCTTTTCTTCATATAGGCATTGTTCCTTCCTCCCTCTGACCCCATTCTCTTCCTTCCTGCCCATGAAATGTCTCAAGCTGGGGTAGCTGTCTTGTTACCATGCAGGAGAAGCCAAGACAATTGCAGAGACTTTGCCCCTGATGCGCTTAGCTACCAAATCAATGCCAGGAAATGTCTACTTCCAGTCTTCTTCTTTCATGGGGAAAGTAATCCCCGTTGTATCTGTATCACAGTTAAGTGGATTTTCTGTTTTGTGCAGCCACACTTGATCCTTGGGTGATATAGTGGATTTCTAAGAGCCCGGTGTGTTTCTGTGTCTTTGGTTGAAGAGTTATCTGGAGCTGGAAGGAAGTAGGAGCAAGGGAGGGAAGCCTGGCAGAGCAGAGCCCTGGCATTTGCTGTGTGTTTGTCAGACTGAGCCTCTTATGTTCTCAGCTCACTCTAGGGCCTAGGGCTTTATTGTTCTGGATAACTTGTCAGAGGGATTCCCTGGGTTTCCAGGCCCTTTTGGGGAATTGCATTTAATGAACAACTGCTTTGTTCATTTCCTCACTAATTTTCCATTCTTGAGAGAAAAAGGAAGCTCTGACTGAGACAATGCTATCCTAGTGCCCATTAGGAGAGAATGGTGTACTAAGTGAATTGGGGAGGGGGAAGGATATATTTTTATGAATTGAAAAATGTCATTTTGTACACAAGAAGTCATTCTGAGTAAGGACAAAAATCCTCACAAAACGCAGAAATACAGCTGGATTGGATCATCTCTTTTCCTGACATACCTTTAAAAATTTGTTTCAGAATGTTCCAGTCATTCTTTACCACTGCAGTCTGAAGACTGGAGTCTCTTGAAATTATTCTGCTAGATGTGGGAGTCAGAGTGTCAGCTGGGGGGTCTACTTGTATTACTACCAGGCTGGGGAGATCTGGGCTTGCCCTGGGTTTGGGGGGCCTCTGAGCGGTATCCCCTCATGGCCGTGGGCCCTGATCTAGAGAAAGACAGCTATTGTAGGCAGCACTCTGGGGCTGCAGAGGGACAAACCTCCTCATGAGGAGAGCAGGGCAGACCTCTCTGGATTTGCTCGCTCTTAATATCTAACTAGGCCCAGAGACTTCTGGTTTACTTTTCATTGCTCTGGCTGTTCTCTCCATACAGTTTGACACAAAATGCACCTCCTCAGATAGCAAGTAAGAGGCAGGACAGTAAGCTAATCTAGAACCTGGTCTCAGTTCATCTGAAAGATCTGGGTTCTGCCCTCGTTCTGTCATTTATATGCTGGCCGACCTCAGGTAAGTCACTTAGCTTCTCTGAGTCTTGGCCTTCCCATCTATAAAATTAATTACTCAGGTTATCTATTATTGCTGTATAGGAATTGACCACAAAAATCTCAGTGGCAGCCAACAATAATTTCTCACTCACATAAGGCTGGTCAACTAGGGCAGTGCTTTTCTAGATTGCTGAAGAGTTAGCCTCTGACTCAGGTTGTAATCTGCTTCATGCAGGTTATTCTGGAGCCCAGGCTGGAAGACAGTGGCTCCCAGGAGCATGTTCTTCTCATGGTGGAGTTCAGAAGCTTCTAGGCTGGTGAGCGGAAACCTGTGATCCTCCTTAGGCTTGTAACTCATGCACTGTCATTTTGGCTGTCACTCCATTGGTCAAAGCAAGTTACATGGCCAGGCCCCACATCCACAGAGTGGGAAGTATATTTCTGCTAGGGAGGAGGTGGGAAGTAAATATTTACTGAACAATATTCTAATGAGTGTTCCCAGCTGAAAGAGATGTTTTAGAGTTGTAATGAGTATGATGAGAGGCATTCAGCATGGAGGCATACACATAGTAAGTACTCATTAAACATTAGCTGCTCTTTCTGCTGCTGTCACTGCTATGTCTATTATACTATACTCCCAGGCTTAGCAGGGATGTGGGCTCTGGTGAGGAATACATCCGACAGGCTGTGCACTATTCAAGACCTTGCTGGCATGAGAATCTCAGCTTCTTCTCCTCTACCCCAGCAAGCAGTGTTCTCCCCTTTGACCTCAAAGGGGCCCATGGAAGCTTCTGAGAACTTCGGATTATTGTGATGCTGTTTCTTATGTACATCCTTATACCTTTATAGCATGTGTATGCCGGTTCTCTCCTGACTCTCTCAGTTACCCTGTGAAATAAACTTGAGAAGCCATTGCCATTATCACTTTATGAAGACAACAGGTTGGGTTGATCCCAGGTGATGGTCTGTCCCTTTAGCCTTCGAGTCTAAAGCTTGCCTGGTCGGGTGTTATGTTCATGACAAGGGCATTAGTTGAGGTATAGGAATTAACCATAAAGATTTGAAGTGTCAATAGTTCTTTCTTCATTCTTTGTTCATTTCCTCGTTTAACAAGCAGACATTTATGGAACCACTGTTATGTGCTCCATAAGCACTGTGGGGACATCCTGTAAGGAGCAGAGGGCTCAGCAGACTCTGGGGTAATTTCAGACCACTCTGGGGTTCAGAACTTGGCAGGGAGTTGGTGGTGAGGGCCAGACTCAGGAAGCCTGAGCTTACCCATCACCTCTATGTCCTTCGTGAGCTGTATGCAGCCTCCTCCCATATCTCCTCAGAGCACCCATTAGGTCCAACTAGACTACTCTTTCAGGTTGCACTGGAACAGTTTAGGGTCCCCAGAGGGCCACACATTGACCTAGTTGGGGACATACATAGTCCATCACGTGAGAAAGCTCTCTGTGATGATGGAGCTGCAGGTTCCAATACTAGAGTTGGGGATCAGGGGCCTGGGTTGCTCCATTGATTCCGTGGCCAAATGGAAGCTGGGAAGGCTATGTAATAATTCCCCCTTCCCAATCCCTCTCTATTTTCCTGTCTCTGAGATGGAACCTGTGATGCACTGGATGGAGAAGGTCTTGTTTAATTAATTCCTTATTCTCAAGCCTGAGCTAAACTCACAATTTAAACCCATGAGTCTAATAGTGATTATTTATCCCCATTTTACAGATGAAGAAACAGGCTCAGAGAGGGTCAGCTACTTGTCCATTGTTTTCCTAGAATCCCAGCTGACCTCACAGATGCTTTCTAGTCTTCAGATTCCATAATACTTTTCCATTCACAAACACTCAGTGTTGTGCTGTTCCTTGCAGTGCCCCAAGCTTGCAAGTACTTAGTTATCGGTGTTGTGAGGAGGCCTTAGGTAGGAGGGGCAAACAAGGAGTAAGAAGCTCCCCTTCTCCCTCCCACCCCAGGGAATCCTTGTATTTCCCCTTTCCCCCAACCCTGGATTTTGCAGGGGACGGAAGAACCAATCCAGGACCTAAGCCTACTGGAGCCAATCATGTCCTGGGTTGACCGTGATTCAACAGGGCATGGCCTCTTTGTGCTGGGCGGGCACACTTACCTCTCCGCCAGTCCTGGCTCCTTGGTCTTTGCTCATCTTTGGCCTCAGCCTGCTGTGGACCTAAGGTCTCTTGGTTGCTTTATCAGTTTCCCTCCTCCACTTTTGTTAAAGGTCTTGACTTCAGAGCTTCAGGATGTTTCACATTTTATTTCATAATTTTGCTAGAATCCCAGCTGACCTCACAGATGCTTTTGCAACAAATTTCACAATTTATTCCCCTACAATTTATTCAATTAAATGTATCTGGGGTGTCTGGGGTGTGCACACTAGGACAAAAGTCTACTAAGTGCCTTATATTTGCTGTTTGCTCTGGATGAATTTAATCCTGACTCCTGGGATATAGGTAGTGCTCTCTTCATTTTATAGATAAGGAAACTATGAAACTCAGATAGGTTATTTATCTTTCTCAGGATTACAGCAGGTAAAGTTTATTTTTCCATCACGTAATTATTTCTTGTCAATAACAGTTACTGATATGGGTCAAATGTTTCTTATATATTATCCGCAATTCTCATCCCAACTCTGCCTTCTTTACCCTTTATTGCACAGAGGGGTTAAGTAACTTGCCTTGGGTCACACAGCTCATGTTATAGTTAGGAAGTTCAAGCCTGGGGCTGTCAAGACTCCCGCACTTCTCTTATTCTTTTTCTCACTGAGAAAGACCTCTTGGGCTTCTCTATAATCTCACTGAGCCGCTCACAGATTCCCACGTGTGGTAGAAGACTAATTAAAAGAACAGCAAGAAAACATTCTTCATTTAGAGGGCAGCCTGTGTGTTCGGTGTGCAGAGGGAGATGGTGGGAATCGAAACCCCATCTCCAGTCTTGGCATTCGGTGGGCTGAATGTAACACTCTCATACCTTCTTTTTGAGCATCTCTTGCTGGCACCTCACCTTTCCTAGCATTTGACTTCCTGAGTCTTTGGTCAACAGCTGTGGCTCTAAGGATTATTTGTCATCTGGCTGGGCCCTTCTGATGTATAACTCCTATCCTCCCAAACCATTTGAGGTCTGCCTTAGTGAGGTAAGCCAGGCACAGCCCCTAAGAGAACAGCTCCAGTACAGGCAACTTCTACCACCAGGAGGTGACCCAGGATCTTGCCTGGACTCCAGCCCAAGCTCAGAATATGCAGCCAATAGGAGGCCACTGAGAAAGGGTATTAGCTCATTGCAATCGTTAGCATCATTGCTGTGGTTCCTCTCCTGCCTTGGAAAAAATTGCCTCTTTTTCCTGACTACTCCCTAGCACCCGCACATAAACCCAGATGCTGAGGGCCAAAATGGACCAAGGCAGAACACACCCAACTCACCCTGTGCTATGAGAACGGCTAGACTCTGTGCATTTTCTAATCTGATTACATTTCCAGTCCAAACCTTCTTTATTTCTCACCTCCTAATTGATTTCCCTGCTTTCACCCCTACAATTTATTCTTTACTCAGCAGCCACCCTGATCCTTTTAAATTGGAAGTCTGATCATGTCACTCTTCTGCTCTAAGTCCCCTAATGGCTCGCCATGCTCCTCAGAGAAAAGCCAAAGTCCTTACAGTGGCCTCTCATAATCAAGGGCAGGGGCCAGCATGCTTCTTCTGCAAAGGGACAGATAATAAATAGTTTTGGCTTTGTGGGCCATTGGTCTCTGTGGCCGTTACTCAACTCTGTGAGCATGAAAGCAACCACCGACAATATGTAAATGAATGCATGTGGCTATGTCCCAAAGAAACTTTGTTCCCAGAAACAGGCAATAGTTCGGCCTGTGGTTTGGTGATCTCTGCTCCAGGTGACTGACCTCTGCTACCTCTTGGCTCTTAGGATCTTGTCTTGTCCTCTGGTTCAGCCCCACTGATATCTACAAACATGCCAAGCCTTTGTTTGGGGCCTTGCCCTGGCTATTCTACCCAGAACATTCTTCCCTTGTGTGTCCGAGTGCCTCCTTTTCTCATTTCCTTCAGGTTTCTGCTTCAGTGTCATTGCCAGAAAGCCCTCCTTGGCCACTGTGTCTGAAGTAGCAACCTTCTCATTTTCTTAGCACCTCACATTTTTTACTCTGCTTTATTTTCCTCAATAGCCCTTGCTACCATCTGTATATTTATTTATTGAACAAATAAATGATTTCTTTGGCAAATACTACCGAATGCCTCCTTAATGCCAGGCAACACTCTAGGTGCTGGAAGTCCATAAAGAACAAAACAGATGAAAGCCTTCTATCACTGGACTTTAGGTCTAGCTGGGGATGTCAGACAGTGAACGTAGTGAACGTAAATATAAATGTGGCAGATAGAGATAAGTGCTCTGCAGGAAATTAGGCTGGGCAAGGGGGCGGGTCGAGAGGCATGTGCCTCTGTTTCTCTCTCTGCCTGGCATCATTGCTAAGGTCTCTTGAGTTACTGCAAGGTGCCTTTAACTCCCTTTGCTCAGCGTAGAGCCTGACGCTGCAAAGCGGTTGCGTCTGACAAAATTATGGTGCCAACAGGGGGCGCCACAGACTGTGCAGAACTGGCTATGCAGCGAGGTGTGATCCAGACAGGGGCAGCCAAGCTTCTGAACAGGCTGGAAAGGGAGGCGAAGGCTGCAGCGGAGGGATGGGGAAGTTGGAAGTTGTGGGATGTAACAGGATCTGAACACAACTGCCTGCACCACAAGTGTTTTCCATGGAGCGCTGCCTAAAGTACCAGGCATTACGGGACAATGCACTTCTAAGTCGGATGCTTAATAAATCAGCCAGGCATGCATTATTATGCCGCCACGGAGCCCTCGTTGTGTCTTAATGCTCAATTATACAGCGCGGAATCTGGGTCGGGCTTTCTATCATCTTGGATGTGTGGCAGAAATGGCCTAGCTCTAATTGCTCTACATGGGAATGGGTTCATTTGTGTTTGGCGGGTAACTCATGCTGATTGACAATTAGATTGTAGGGGCCTCACAGAGGATCACAGGCTCAGACAGCTCTAGACCTTGAAAGAGATCTTAGGAGTGACCCTCGTCAGATCTGCTCCTGCGGCAGATGGGAAAATCAAGGCTCACAGAGAGGAAGTGACTTGCTCGAGGTCATCTGATAGATATCCATGGAGGCTCAAGTCAGGCTACTGATTCTGAGTCAAATACTCACTGTACCACTCCAGGCACATTCTCAGGACAGCCGCTGCCCTTCCTATGTCTTTGGCAAACGCTGTGGACGGGACGGTGACATTTGACTCTGAAGCTGAACCGGAAGAAGCTGTGCCTCATTTACTTGAATAAAAATGGACAACCGGTTAACAAAACAACAGACTTCCATATTTTACGGATCCCTAGGGACCCAGTGAACTCATGCTCCCAGATTAAAGGAAAGAGGAAAACCATACCCTCCTTGCTGAGCTATGCTGCCTGCTGGTTCCCCAGTGCCCTAGTGGTCTCTGGAATGGAGACTGTCATGTATGACAGCTGGAGAGCATTATCGCTTGAAGGGCTTGCGTTCTGGCTTTTATATTTGATTTACATAGATCTGCATACTGTATGCTCTGGGCATTGTTTTCTGTTTCATTCCATCTTCACAGCCTTCCTTCTCCAAGCTCAGTGGGTATTTTGGCTTCCTCAGCTCCTCTGGGTGAGACAGGCACTTGGCTAGAGTTTGATCTGGAGAAACATCTGGAAGGTCCACCTCAAGGAGAGGCTCTGGGGCAGAGTGGCTGCTGGGCCAGTGGTATATTGGAGTTGTGTGGCCTTCATTTCTCTTAAGCTTCCATGTTAGAGGCCAGTCCTTATTTATCTCCTGTCTCCCAGGCTGTCTCTATGTATAAAGGTCTGGAGGGGTAGCTTTGAATCTCTGTGTCTGGGGCAAAGTAGCACCTTCAAGATGTCATGGAGAGATGACCACATTTTGGGCACCTAGATCAGTCCTAGATGAGAAATAGTACCAGCTGAGAAAGGAAAATTAAAACCACAGTGAGATACTACTACCCACCCAGTAGGATGGCTAAAGTGAACAAGACTGATAATACCAAGAGTCAACAAGGATGTGGGTCAAGTAGAACTCTCATACATAATGAGAGAAGTGTGAACTGGCACAGTTGCTTTAGAAAATCCCTTGACAAACTTTCCAGAGGTAAACATACCACTCCTGTGACCCAGCAGTTCCATTCCCGGGTCTTTCAGCAAGGGAAGTGAGTGCATATGTCCTCCAAAATGCACATACAAGAATGTCCATAGCTGCTTCATTTATAACAGCAAAATATTGGAAACTACCCAAATGGATAAGTCCATATACTTGTACTGTGAAATAGGGCATGGCAACATAAAGGGATAAACTGCTTATAAGCAACATGAATGAATCTCACAAATGTAATATGCAGCAAAAGAAAACAGACACCAAGAATCCATACTATAGGATGCCATTTATATGAAGTTCAAGAACAGCAAAGCTGGTCTATGGTGATGGACTTCAGAACTGTGGTTACCTTTGGGGAAGGTGATGGACCAGGAAGAGGCATGGGGGGAGGTTTTGGGGGTGATGGGAATGTTGCATATGTAAAAATTCACTCATTCACTTAAAATGTGTGTACTTTACTGTGTGTCTGTTGTATTGCAATAAAACTGAAGAAGATAAAAGGACTCAGGGAAGAAAGCCTCCAGTTCCATTCTGGTAATGTCCCATGTCTCTAATTTGCAGGACTTGGACTCTATTTCCAGACTCCTGATACCAGTTTGCTTTCTGGATTATGGGCTTCAGCATTTCCTACCTGCCTACAGGTAGGTGTTCAAACATGCCCTAAGCTGGCTACCCGCCTCTGTCTTACTACAGTAAAGGCACACCTTCAGGTTTGCCCAACTTCGAGTTGAGTTGATGGTATCAGAGTTTGCCTGCTGTAAAAACAGCTCTTCCAGGGCCTGCCTTCCCTACTCTCCAGCACATTTAGTAGTAGTCAGTGCTTAGTAGTCAAGATGAGATGGGCCAAGGATTTCCCATACTACCTCCTCCATCAGCTCCCTACACCACCACAATTACAGATGCCAAGGGGCATCTGTAGAGGAGATACTATCTTACTCGCTGGATAAATAGATCCCGGGTAGTCTCGATGAGCTGGGTTGCACAGACCCATCAGGACTCCATTGGGCTAAGCTAATGGCCAACTGAAGGCTTGGAATAAAAACAGAACCCCTCTCCTTGGGCCCTCTCCTCTAGGATAGGGATGGCAAATGCTTCATACGTGGACCAACCCATCCTCTCCTGGCTCCTTCCTACTCCATGGCAGACATTAATCCTTGATTATAGCACTTTGCTAATAAACTTGGATAGAAAAGCTCTCCAAGGAAACATGAGAGACAAAGTGTATGCTCAAGTGTCTGGAGATGGGCTTCCCTCTTAAGGCCTAGCCAGGGGAGCATTTCCTCCCAAACAAAAGGTAACCCTGGACCTGTCTTGCCATACCAGCTGCCAAAGAAATAAGAGAGATGAAAACTCTAGGTCTGGTTCTTAGAAGTAGATGTTGAGAGAAGGGTTTGTCTACAAGGGACTTAGGAAGGAAATGTTACCAGGTTATGGAAGGGGATGAAGGGGCAAGCAAAAGTAGTCTCAGGCCAAAGTCCCCTAGAGGTGGCTGGGCTCAGATTGGTAGGAGCATTCTAGAGTATAAGTTACTCTAGGCATTGTCCAAGGGAGCTGGGCTTACATACCTCTGCACGTGTCCATCATTGATCAAGGGCCTCTGGGGAGAGGTAAGTTCCTAGGCACTCCTGGCTGTCTGTGTGTGGGGAGGGCTCCAGTGGCTCCAGGACAGTCCTCCAAAGATGAACCTTAGCTGTGGGTGTGGAAAGTAAAGGTGCACCCAAACTGAGGCACACAGAAATAGTAAAATACAAATACTCTCTACTACTAAAGGCAATTCAGAGAGACAGAGTGCACAAGAAAGACTGTGCCTAGCAGCAGTGTGGTCTTGAATCCTTCCCTACTACGGGGAGGAGTACAGGGGAAGGAAGAGGGTGATTGTGTGCCTCATGATCAATCCTGACCTGACCCCCACCATAGATGTCCCTCATGGCTGGACAAGGGGGGAAGGGGCAGGGTACTGCCTCTCGACGCAACCACTACAAAGGCACAAAGGGATCTCCCCAGGAGAGGTTGCCAGCTCCTAACCCTTCTGCAAAATCCGCTGGCATCTTCGTCACTTCTGGTTTCACAGCACCGGATGATTTTGGAGTGGTTTCCCGTGCCTGACTTTATTTTCATTCCTGTGAGGTGGGCAGGGACTTTTGTTTCCAGCAGTCACATAATACAAAGGGTTGATGTGCTTTCCGGTACACTTCTTTGTGCTGCTTCTCCAATTAGTTTGTATTTTTGTCCGGAGCTGACCCTGATTGTCTCTCTCCACAGCTGAACCGGCAGGGTTAAGGAGCTGTGTTAATTCCCCACCTTTAAACAGTCCTCTCCTCGCCCTAAGTAAGAGAATGATTTTTTTTTTTTTGTCTTTTGTGCAAAAAAGATTGGGACCCTGGACACCTGGCCCCCGGTGTTGCCTTGGCCCACCTGCTAGCTGTTAAAATTCTTTAACCTCTCTGGGCCTCCGTTTTCTCATTTGCAGTATAAAGAGGTTGGCCTAGATGACAACTCCAGTCCTTGCTCTGAAATTGTGTGCACACATGGCTCCGGGTTATGGGAATTGTGTTTCTTTGTTCATTAGGAACAAAGAGCAGGACTCAGATTTTAAAGTTGCTACTATATTTTGATTCCAATACCTTACTTTTTAGGTAACGTTTTTCTTTAAGAGGTGGGAGCTGGCTTGTGTAAGGGGACCTGTTTTTTTTTTTTTCTTTCCTTTCTTTCTTTTCTTTTCTTTTTCTTTTTAAACATTAAAGCCCCTGTCTTCAGGGAAGAAGAGGCTGTTGGATGTGTTTTGAATGTTTCAAATCAAAGCCTGCCAAGGGAAGGGGAGCTATGGGTTTCAATAAGCACCTTCTTTCAGCAATTTTAAGAATTTCACTTATGAGGATAATGAAATCTTCAGAAACTGTAGGAGACATACCAGGAAAAAAAAATATGATTCATCAGTGGAATTTCTTTAGACATGCTCTGTCCCTACTCCATTTGTCCATCAGGAGGGTCTTTTCTGAAGTCTTTCGCCTCCTCCCTGTATCTTTGGGAGCTTGAGCGACCAGTGTCCCTGCTCGCTGTTGAGCACTCCAGCTCCTGCGGCCTGAGCTGCCGCTCCGTACTGCTGTGTGCTGCTCACAGCAAATGTTTCCCCTGGCAGCCCAGGCCTTCCGGAATCAGTGCTTGCTTCTTTGCATCCTGCTTCTTGCAGTGTTGCTCTAGTAAAAACAAAGACATGGATGTCCCGGTTCTGGGACAAGATGTGCTGACTTGTTTTGGATGTGGAATCTGTACCCACCCTGGGGTTTCGGTGGCTCGGCTGGGTGCTGATCACTCAGAGGTCCGTCTGGGTGTGCGGGCCCTGACAGAATGCGTGCCACTTCTAGTTTGGAGAGAAGTGGGGGAAGCTGGGTTCTTTCCTTTTATAGGTTTCCTTGAGATTTTGCCAAAATTCATTCCCAGCTATTTAAAGATTAAGAAAAGGAATACATTTTTCGAGAACTTAATTTGATGTACTTTCAGGAAAAAAAAAAAAACCCACGTACATTTAGAAAAGGCGACGTAAAATCCTCAAAGTCTCCCCTGAAAGGACGAGCTGATGTTTAATGAAAAGCAGTGGGTGTGGATAGATTCTGTACATTTTCGAGGATCAAGTTACCTGCAAAGAAAGAAAAATTGTGGGATGGGTATAATATAAACAAAAAGCAGAGTTCAAATGAAGACTTTAAGAAAATTAAAATCAAAAGGAACTCTTCAAAAAAAGTGTCCATCTTGGGTATTAACCTCCAACATGGAAATAAAAACAATTTTAAAAGGCTCTAAATAAAAAGGCAACCCACATTTGGGCATACTTCAGATCTTTTGGCCTCTAGCTTTCTGTGGGAAGCTATGGTTTCCCCTCATTTGCTTGCTGGGTGTAGCATTTGTTTTCTGCGATGTGCATCTAGGATTTCTCACCGGCTCTCCAAAGCTGCGCTGGCTTGAAAGAGGAGGGCATTTTGTGGTTCTTGTATGTGAGGCTCTCACAATGTGTGTGTCCAGTGTCATGGTGGCAAAACACAGAGCAGTAAGCAGGAGACTTAGCTTTTTGGGTCCCATTTCTGTTTCTCACACTCTGAGTGACTCAGGGGAAATTACTTTCTTTCTCTGAGACCCTGTTCTCTTGCTGTAAGATGCAACCCTGTCTGAAAGGGTTTTCTAGGATGATGGAAATAGTCTCTTTCCATGCTGTCCAATATGGCAGCTACCAGGTGTATGTGGCTACCGAGCCCTAGGAGAGGTACTAACATGGCTGTGGAATACATTTTAATTTTATTTAATTTCAGTTGCCACACATAGCTAGTGGCTAACACATTGGACAGAACAGTTTTATTAAAAATTTTTTTTTTCCTATGTAAGCTCTATACCCAGCATGGGGCTTGAACTCACAATCCTGAGATCAAGAATTAAATGGTCTACCAACTGAGCCAGCCAGGTGGCTCTGGACAGAGCAGTTTCAGACGGTAGCTGAAATCCCTCTGGTTCTAAAATTCCATGATTCCATACTCCTGCGCTCAGGCTTGCATTGCTAATCATTCACAAACATTCATCAAATCATTATTTGGGGCCTTGCCTGATCCAGGTGCACTTTTAATTCCTAGGGAAATAAAGATGAGTAAGGCAGAGTCCTTGTTCCTTAAGGGCTCATAGTCTCGTGGGAAAGAATCATAAACTTCTAGAAACCGTAGGCTGTTGAGGGCTTGAGACTCCTGGGAAAACGGAGAGGAGAGCCAGGCTTCGTCAATATTCGTTACACATGAGTCTTTAACATTTGCTGAGCAAGGATGTATAGGCAGGCAGTTTGTTCCAGCTAGGTCTGGCCCACTTTTCCTCCCTAACCTTAGCAGCTAAAAGTAATCTGGACATTCGCCAGTTGCTGAGTCAAAACCTGGTTATTTTTAACTTTGGGAACCTTGAAACCTAGTTAGGGTAAATAACCTAAAAGAGTGGGACTGAGAGATTCACCCTTTCATTCAGCAAATAAGGACTGCATGTGTGTTGCATGTCAGACATTGGGCTAGACATTGGAATGTGGCCACGCAGGAGACAGGCACGGGTCTTCCTCTCTGGGAGCTGGCCTGGCATTTGAGGGGAGGAGGGAGACATCACATAGGCAAATAAGGACAATGATTTTAAATAGTGTTCAGAAGACAAAAAGATGTTGGTAACTAATAAATATAATAATAATTTTTTAGAAAAGATTTTATTTATTTGAGAGAGAGGGATAGAACACAACAGGGGAGAGAGGGAGAAGCAGGCTCCCTCCTGAGCAAGGAGCCCGACTTTGGGCTCCAACCCAGGATCCTGGGGTCATGACCTAAGCTAGAGGCAGATGCTTAACCGACTGAGCCACCCAGGACTCCCCAATATAATAATAATAATTAAAAAAATCATTTATGACAACCTAACCAAATCTGTTGGTCTCTCCAGCTTGTGTCCTGAAGTTAAAACAACAACAACAACAAATGGAAAAAAAATTTCCAGGCCTGGCTGTGCGGCTCACTTTGCTATGAACTTGGGGAAGCTCAAGGTTGTTCTCGGGATGTGATAATATAATGTGGGTGAGAGGGGCTGCATAATCAGTTAAGCACTCAGTAATGGTTAGGCTTCATGATTATCGCTTAGGCTCCAAAATCTCTTGGTGGATAGTAATTGACTAGTTGAGGGCCTCTGGTTCAGCACCTGGGAAGGGAGACTCAGGAAAGGGACCGACATTGTGAGGGACATTTGAGGGGTGCTGTGGTTCAAGTGTCTTGGAACAGTGTTCTCTGTAGCCCTTGGCATCCACCGAGAGGCTGGCTTGGTGGGTCTGACTCTACGTCTGATCCGAATTATTCCACATGTTGCATGTATGTGTAAAGTGTTGATAAAAGTTTCTTTTGGATAAAAAAATGATTTTGGAAACTGGCTGGGTGGATGCTGAGAATGGCTGGGGGCACCAAGGCTAGCGGGTGCTGAAGGAGTGTGGGCAACTCCCAACCTCACCACTGTGAGGTTTTGCTTCCGTTTAGGACCAAAAGGGTGTGAGCTGTGTGATCAATAGGAAGCTGGGAGTATCCTTGGGGCAGGATGAGAAAGGAGCAATGGTTTCACCTGGTACCTGAGCCTTATTTACAAAGCATCTGGGTTCCCCACCTTCTTGTCCCTGTCATGCAGTTGATGGTGTGTCCAAGAACAGGTAACTAGGGACACGCAGTAAGCTATTCCTATATATTGAGTGGGTGCTCTAGGCTCTGTCCCACACTGGTTCATGGAATTCCTGGTGCTTGGTAGCTTCCATTTGCCCCTGCAATTCATTCTGCACCCTTCCCTACCCTGCTCAGGGCTCTGGATGGAATGAATTCGGGGGCTCCCTGGCCCTCTTGTCTCTTTTGGTTTCAGCAGATGGGAAGAATGGAGGCCCCGAGAGGGGAGGAGAGTGAGGTCAGTGCATTTATTCATGTGTCTCCTTTCCTGAGCTGGCTGCCCTGAAGGTCCTAAGTCACAGCACACCCTTCTTTGCTGAGCTCCCACTTTCTTCAGGTGAAGGTCACCACGTCTGACCCTGAAGGTGCCCCTTCAGGTCTAGGCATGGTAACGAAACCCACTGTTGTTAGACTTGGGGCACTGCATCCTCTCCTGTGGTTTTGCTCTATCCTCCACACTCCTTTGTAACCAGTTCTTTTACTAAACCCTCCTTGGATTATGCAAATTTGAGGGAGCTTTCCCGCCTGGCGTTCTGATGGGATGTGCAGCCCAACAAGACCACAAGGTGTGGATACTTACTACTGCTCTCTTGAAGAGGAGGAAATTGGGAAACAGAAAGGTTAGGATTTGTGTCCAAGGTCACACAGCTAACAAGCCAGCCTGGGGGATTAAACATCAGGCGATCTGATTCCAGAAGCTGTGTCCACTGAGCAATACATTGCAGTGCCTCTCAGAGAAGGGGAAGTGGGGCGGGATGTGTGTGTGTGTGTGGGGTAGTGGGGGGCCAGGGGGCTGGGCGGGATGAGGGGAATGGTCCAGGGCTTGACTTTCATCACAAAGTCTAATGTCCCTTTGAGATCCGTTGCTTCCTCATTAGCTCCTCCTGCCTGTCAGCGGGGCCAGGGCCATTCGGTGCCGGGCAGGCAGCCTGGAAGAGGTGACCATGTGGCGAGGTCCACAAAGAAGTGGACAACCAAGTTTGTCTCTGTGGTTGGAAACAACACAACAAAACAACACAGGACAACCCTCATTAATTAAACGAGCAGAAAATCGTCTCCTGGATGCGGCAGGGGCTGACAACTTCCCCTCGATGATTTCATTCAGTGGTGATGGTTTTGTCAATACGACATGCTGCCCGGAACCACACACAGTGTCTTATTCTGTCTGAGAAGATTTTTTTTTTTTCCTTCTGAGTTGCACAGGCTCCGGCTGGGAGTGACAGAAGCCAGCCTGTAACTTCGCTGACCTACTTCCCGGCTGGCTCTCCAGCCAGCAGCCCACGCATCATCCATTTTAACCAGCTTTTCAAGGTCACGACTTTTCAATGCAGAGGCTGGCTTTTTGCTTGACACAAAGCCAGGTACCATCAATTGTCCTGTTTACGAAATTTTCAGTGTTCCCTTTCTTCAGCTGAGTAAAAAGTATGGGTTGGGCTCCTGTTTAGGACAGATAACAAATGCAGTTGCTTTGAGCCTAAATTGGCCACTTGGTCTATACTTCAGGTGCTTAAAAAGCAGGTTTTCCACTATTACAGAGCACCTGGGCCAGACCAAATACAAACAGTGAAGGATTTAAGTTGTCCTGGTAGACGGTCATACTCCCCCCCTTTTTTTTGTGACGCAGACAAATGTATGCTCCACATAAACACAATGTCTTATTTTTCACTCTTATGAAAGGACCATATGAAACCAGCTCTTCACAGATAAAAAGCAACTGCTTTGTGTATCTATTACTGTACCTTTCATCTCCCAAGTCTTTGTGAGAAACTTCCAGCTGGAGCTACATTCTTTTCTGGTTTGATAAAGATAAATTTTATTCAAAGAGAGAGAAAGGGGAAACATTTTCTTGATTATTCTCTAAATAAAAAGTCAGGGGAAATGGGATTTTCTTTCCCCAGTAGTCGAAGTAGTTAGTTTCCCTTCAAAGTGACCCCAAATTTTCTGTGCTGCTCAGCATTCTAAAACTGTTTGATCTTAAGAAGCTTGTTATCTATTGGGTCCTGGGAGCTCATTAGAGAATAAAGAGGGCACATAGCTTTCTCTGCTAATATCTGCTAATCATCAACAGCTAGCTGTAGGCAATATGGTGCAGTGTTTACGGCATAGGCTCCGGAGTTGGAATCTTGGATTTTCCCCTTGCTGATTGGGTCCATTTTGGTAAGTTAAGTTGCCTGTGCCTCAGGTTCCTCATTTTGGGCATTAGAGATAATAATAGCACGGGCATAAAATGTTGCCAGACATAGACATGGAAGGTGTTTAAAATTGTGCTTGCCACATAGTTGGCTTTTAATGAATGTTAACAATTATTAGCTATCATGGGAAGGCTGGAAAGGCAGAAAAAAACTGAGATGTCTCTGTGTGTGTGTGTGTGTGTGTGCACGCGCGCGTGTGTGCATGTGCGTGTGCATGTCTAAGTGTGGAATTGAGCTGCCTGGGGATGGGAGCCTGCAGAAACAGAGCAAAGGAAGAGGGGGGCATGGCAGGTTTTCTTAAAAGGACAAAGTTCGATCCAAGAATTTTCAGGCCTGATTCTCTTTCTCTGTTGGCTTTCAACACAAGCAAGAGGACAAGAGGAGACCGACTGCCTCTGGAGTTGCTGTCCCTACTTGGGCAGTGCCACCTAGAGCTCTGAGCGAAGGGTTTTGCTTCTAGGGCCTACACTTGGGGTTTACAATGTCCTGAGGCCAGTCGGAAGGAGGCGTGATGGGGTTGACTCCAGATTTTGGGTATCTGCATTGACCTTTCATTCTCTAAAAGGCCCTTTTTCACTGTGCCTAAAACCCATCAGAGGCCAGGAGCTGCTTGAATGAACCAGGCAGGCTGCAAGTGCCGGGGTCTCATGATTTTGGGGTCCCGGATATTTTGACCTTGCCATCTTACATTGTGAACAAAAGAATTTTTAGGGTCATACCAGCATCATTTGCTTTTTGTTGAACATATATTTTTCTTAAGCAATTCCATTAATTCAGTTTGGTTTCTTGCATAATCTTCTAGCTTACACAGTAAATACTTTGTGATCTTTTTCTGCCTTTAATGAAATGATTTTCATTAGAATCAGATTCAAAAAGAGAAAGAAAGGAGAACAAGGAAAAAAAGATTAGGAAAAGGAGACTGAGTGAAAGGTAGAGAGAGAGGAAACAGAAACAGAGGAATATACACAGAAACACATATATGCAAGGACAGAAAAATATAAAATATAGACTTAGAGAAATTGGGGGATTTGCAGAGGCAGTCACACAAAGAGAGAGGGAGACAGAGAAACACAGAAAGACAAAGACACCACAAACAGATGAAGACAGAGAGCAAATGTAGAGAAAATGCCCAGATATGTACCTATATACACACACACACTCACGGAGCAAGAGAATGAGAGAAAAGGCACCCTCTCCACCCACCATAACCAAGGAGACTATAGCTGTTCTGCTGTGTGGGTTGCCAGATTTTGACTATAGCAGGATTAAAATGCAGTTTGGGTTAAACAATGGGGTTGATCTATTTTCATGATCAAAATGGCAGAACCAAGATCAGGTATATAATGTTTTTCATGGTTCTTAATAAATAGAAGTTATGAATTTTAATAGAATCTTTAAAAAATTTTTTTAGTTCAGGTACTTGCAGAAGAACTCCCTTTCCTGGTTGTAGGACCACTTTTGGGTGACCTCATAGATATTTTTCCTTTCTGGGGTAGAAGCATCCTGGCTTCTGAACCTCCTCTTCTGTTGACATACCCCCACTCCTTTCTGTTTTGCTCCTGAGATTCTTAATGGGGAGATAAGATATAGGTGTTGTTCCCTTCTGTCTAGGAAGCTGGCCAACCACGCAAGGACTGGAGGCCTGGGGGGTAGATTTGGTAGAACAGACCAAAATAAAATGTTGGTGCCTAGGGGCACCAAATACTGTGAGACTCATACTAAACACTGCTTTATATGGCTGTTTCAAGATCTCAAAATCCTTATAGTTTCTTAAATCCCAAGGAAATGGGCCCAAAGACACAGAGAATGTAAACTAGATCTTTGAAATTCCCTTTGGTTAGTCTCTAGAAACTTATTTTTGCAGAAGTGCCTTCTGATTGACAAAAGCTCACTTTTATATTCACAATCTCACCCTGTCAAGGTCTAGTCTAAAATCACCCTCAGAGAATATTGTGCAGTAACTTCTAAAAAGCCCCAAAGCCTCTCGATTTATGCATTTAATTTATTGTTTTTCTCTTTCAGAGCTTTCCTTTGTACATAACCAAATCCTGATTTTGAGTACCTATCACACACGGCTAAGCCATGATGTTGGAAGGCCGTGTTTGAATTTAGAGCTTGAAATTCTTAGTTTACTATCAAGTCCCTTGTCCTTTGAAAATTCATATAAAATTTCCCACCCCTCCTAACCTCCTACTTTCTGCTCCCTTTGGAAGCAGTTAATTAATTTCATGTCTCAAAGATGCTTTGTTTCCTTAAGTAGTTCAGTCTGGCTTATCTTCCACTGGGTATCACTTTTCGCCAGCACTTGACACAAGCTCATTCGGAAATAGCTCATTGTGGGCCAGTTGTCTGGGTTTGATGGGACAATTGCTTATGAGGTCAAGGTCTTTATGCATCACTCAGTCATTCAACGAGTGTTCATGAATCCCCTATAGGGGCCACGCACTGAAGATATAAAAGGACTGATCTTTGTGAATCCTGCTCCCACCCCATAAAAGCTCCAGTGACTGAGCGGGTTGGGTCCTCCTAAGCACTCTGGGGGATTTCATTCTGAAAGTAGAAAACACAGGAGCTGATGAGCAAGACCAAGACAGCACCTTTGACAGCGAGGTGAGAGAGCAGGAGAATACATGCGTCTGTCAAGCCAACAGGGCTATAAATGGGAGTTGGAACCAAGAGTCAGTAACCAGACAAACAGCAGATTAGAAAGGGATTAGGGTGAGTAGGTTATAGGATGACTGCCATGAGCACTGTTGGGGTGTTGACAGCTCAGATTTATGGTCCCGAAGGTGTATAGCATGTGGGTGTTTCTGGCTGGATTAAAGGTACAGGATCTGGATGGAATCTGTGCCCCGTCCACCGTCCCTCAGGCCTTCCATGCAATATGGGCTGGAACTGGGCAGCCCTCATTTCATTCAGTGAAAGAACAGAGGGATACTCTGGGATACGCACACTACAGGCCTGATTACTTTGATTTATCTTCTGGGTCGTCTCCTTTGCATGGTTACAGGTATTGGAGCTGGGAAAGGTGTCTGTGATAATCTGGTATTTCTTTATCATCTCTGGCTTCTTGACTTGGGCTGGAGGCCAGGGAGAGGAGGTATAGGGGAGAGCACAGGTATGGGCAGGTTGGGAGAGCGGGGAGTGGTGGTAGATAAGGTGAATGTGTGCAGATGGCATAGCTTGTGGTCAAAGTCAACATGGTTGTTTGTGTGACTTAATGGTGAGTCTAGGAAGTCCCTGTGAGTTTTGGGGAGGGGCAGATGGTACAGACTGAGATGTAAAGAAATGGGTGGACTGATGGAAGCAGCAGAGGGCTAGGGCAGGAGAAGTTCATCATTTTGGTGAGTGTACCTACCATTATCAGAATTATACTGGGCCTTAGGAGGGTAGTAACTCCATTATAAGTTCTAAAATTATAATTTTTCAAGTTGTATTCAGGACTGAGTGTGAGAGAGCTTATCCCTAGGGGGTGTTATATCAGTGAAAATTGTACTGGACTCAACGTTGTGTGTGGGCCTCAGGGAGCTCTCTGCCTTTGTTCGCTGCTCTCCCCTGCCCCTCAGCCACTTGTAAGCCCCATTATGTCTGCCTTCCCCCATGGCAGACAGGGCCAGATGTTTGAGTAGAGCTGGGTCTGTTGGGAGGAGAGACCTACCTACACTCAGTCTAGTAGGGGATGCCCAGAATGTCTCAAGCCCTGCCAGATGTGATTGAGAATAGGCAACCTCTGCCTTTCCCCCTATATTGCCTTAATTAATTTTACCTGTGGCTGGATGGCGGCACCATTTTCTGGGCAGAGAAATCCATGGAGCAGGAGGTTTTGTGGCTGCCCTGTAGGGTGGGCAATCTGCTTAGCTGTTTGAATGTGCAGCATTAAAAATTATTTCATCTCATTCAAAGGTCCAGAAGTAAGAAAGTTGACATTCTGACATAGGCCTGCAATGGGCACAGATGCCATGGTTATAGATGACAGCTGAGGGAGGAGAGGCTTTACCAGTAGAATGTGGCAAAAATGACAGTGCTGGGCCTAAGCTTTAAAAAGTCAAAGTAGTTACCTTCTTTGTACTTTGGGGAGTCCTGAGTTGCTATGTAAGGAGGAGAGGAGAGGCACAGAAGCTAGGACTTAGGTCTTTGCATGGTCCAGCTGAGTCTAGCTTTCTGGTGAATGCTGCCAGTGTGCCAGGCAGCTGGGTGAACCATCTGGAATGTTCCAGCCCAGTTAATACCCCTGATATCTGCAGATGCAGCCAACATTACATGCAGCAGAAGAGTCATCCATCTACCTAATCCCAATCAATGCACAGAATCATGAGAGATAATAAAATAATTATTGTTTTAAGCTACTAAGAATTGGGCTGGTATGTTGTGCAGCAACAGGGAACCAAAATGAGAGGCATAAACTTTATAATTTTATTTATCACAGAAGCTGGCAGATTATGACTCATAGACCAAATCTGACTCCACCACCTACCTTTCTTTTTTAACTATTTTCTCCTTACTCCCATCTTCCACCTATTATAACCACTCTGTTTCTTGTATCTATGAGATTTTTTTTGATACCACACATAAGAGAGATCATACAGTATTTGTCTTTCTCTGTCTGACTTATTTCACTTAGCATAGTGCCCTTGAAGTCCATTCATGTTGTCACAAATGGCAAGATTTCATTCTTCTTCCATGACTTTTCGTATGATACAAATATTTCTTTATCCATTGATTGACACTTACGTTGTTACTCTATCTTGACTATTATAAATAATGCTGCAATGAACATGGGGTGCAGATATCTTTTCAAATTTATGTTTTCATTTTCTTTGGATAAATACCCAGAAGTGGAATTGTTAGATCATAGGATAGTTCCATTTTTAGTTTTTTGGGGAACCTCCATACTATTTTCCACAGGGGCTGCACCAGTTTGCATGCCTACCAACATTCCCTTTTCTTCACATTCTTGCCAACACTTGTTATTTCTTGTCTTTTTGATAACAGCCAGTCTAACAGGTGTGAGGTGATATGTCATTGTGGTTTTGATTTGCATTTCCTTAATGATTAATGCTGTTGAGCATCTTTTCATGTATCTGTTGGCCATCCATGCATCTTCTTTGGAAAAATTCGGATCCTCTGCCCATTTTTTAATCAGATTGTTTTTTAGTTTATGATTCTTATGAGCTCTTTGTGTATTTTCAATATTAGCTCCTTATCAGATACATGATTTGTAATTATTTTCTCTCATTTAGTAGATTCCTTTTTCATTTTGTTGATGATTTCCATTGCCACGGAGAAGCTTTGTAGTTGGTGTAGTCCCACATGTTTATTTTTGCTTTTGTTGCTTTTGCTTCTGGTATCAGATTTAAAAAATCATTGACAAGATCCATGTCAAGAAGCATGCTCCTTATGCTTTCTTCTAGGAGCTTTATGGTTTCTGTCTTATGTTTAAGTCTTTAATCTATTTTGAGTTAATTTTTGTGTATGTTGTATGATGGTGGTCCAGTTTCATTCTTTTGAATGTGGCTGTCCAACTTCCCCAATACCATTTATTGAAGAGTTTACCCTTTCCTCACTGTATATTCTTGATTCCTTTGTCAAAAGTTAATTGACCATATAAGTGTGGGTTTATTTTGGGTTCTCTGTTCTGTCCCATTGATCTATGTGTCTGTTATTAAACCAATACCATACTGTTTTAATTTTTTAAGACTATAGCTTTGTAATGTAGTTTGAAATTAGGGAGTGTGGTACTTCCCTAATATAAAAACATGAAGCTTTGCTCTTTCTCAAGATTTCTTTGGCTATTTGAGGTCGTTTGTGCTTCCTTACAAATTTTAAGATTGTTTGTTCTGTTTCTATGAGAAATGCCATTAGGATTTTGCTAGGGATTGCATTGAATCTGCAGAGTGCTTTGGGTAGTGTGGACATTTTAGCAATATCAATTCTTCCAGTCCATGAGCATAGGATATCTTCTCATTTATTTGTGCCTTTTCAGCTTCTTTAATGTCTTATAGTTTTCAATGTACAGATTTTTCACTTCCTTGGTTGAACTTATTCTAGGAACTGTCTTCCTTTTTATGCAACTATAAATGGGATTGTTTTCTAAATTTCTCTTTCTGATAGTGCATTAATGTAAAGAAATGCCACAGATTTTTTTTTCTGATTCTTGGGGGATTGCTTTATTTATTTCTTTAATTTTGTCTATAATGATGTAAGATATCTACATGGTTCCAAGATTAAATCTACAAAACAAGTGATAGTCAACGGAATCCATCCTCCATTGTTGTCCTTTACCCAGTTCTCTTCCCTCCTCTACCGGTAATCTTTTTTTTTTCTCTAACAGATTTTTGTGTGTTGATTTTGAATCTGGCATCTTTACTGAATTTCTTCATTAGTTCTAACAGTTTTCTGATGGAGTCTTGAGGGTTTTCTATTTATAATACCACGTCATCTGCAAATAGTGACATTTTTATTGATTTGCGAGTAAGTTTTTGTTGGAATATAGCTATGTCCATTTGCTCAAGTATTGCTGGTGGTTGTTTTGCACCACAGTGGCTAGACGGTGTAGTTGTAACAGAGACCAGATAACCTGAAAATTAAAAAATGTTTACTCTCAGATCCTTGATAGACAGTATTTAGTTTGCCTAACTCTGGTCTATTATACTAACCTACAAAAAGGTGAAAGATAAGCAGACTGATCTCTTTTAAAGTGGTACGCAGAACCTAGTATGCAGAAGTCAGTGGTGTATGGGAAATAACTTGTCTCCATATGAAAATAGTTGTAACATTCCCTGAGCTGCAACAGTGGGGTGCTTTCTCAACAACGTATCTTCCTAATACTGCAGAGTGCTGTAGAGTAAGTCTGTGTCAGGCTATGTTACTTTTTTAGCAAAAAGTCACTCTCCCTTTCTCACCTCTGTGGGAGGAGGTCACGTCCCTACCTCCTCTGATGTCCTTGGTTGTGAAGTTTGCTTTGGTCAATAGAAGATGAGTTGATGTGACACGATCAGAGGTTTTAAATTCACTTGTGTGCTTTGGCTTAAGTTCTTGAGCCCATGCTGTCTATCATGAGAAAAACGTGTTTTAGGTCTCTAGAGCTGATTTTGCCTGGGTCTCAGAATGAGGGACACATAGAGCAGAACTAAACCTGACCTGCAGTCTTGATGGTAAACTGGTCCAAATCCAGCAGAGCACAGCAAACATCGGAGACCCATGGAAAGTAAACACTTATTTTCTTCTTTATTCTTTTACTCTGTGACCTACAATAGCAGCCCTGCTGTTGTCAGTCACTGAAATTTTTTGAGTTGCTTGTTACATGGTGTCTTTGCAGTTATGACTAATACAGAGCCCAAGAAGTAGAGAAAGAAAGGGAATTGTCTTTATCTTAGGATGCTACTAGCACGACAGCACCTTTGTGAAAATTAGCAAAAGGTGGCTCTCTGTCAAGGCATTTTATTTTCCACCTATCAGAAAATTGCCATATAGTGGTTAACCATATAGTGGTTACCATATAGTGGTTATATGGTATAACAAGTGGTTATGCTGTAACAAGACACTTGATTGCTAACATCAGGCATTGTCATACCAGATAAATGAAATTATGGGATCCACGATGTGGTCACCCAATCAAATGGGTCTTCTGTGTGCAACATATAGCACATACGACCCAAAGTGATGATTCTAGACTGCAAGAGAACTCAGTGAATTGGGTCCTCCTGAATTAACCCTTGTGATGTTAGAGGCAGATAGAAGGATGGGTATCATTCAGGACATTAGCTTGCTGCATAACAGCATTTCTCAATGACTGAAGTTGTAACTTATTTTGCATTTGTTTTTGGATCGCTTCATGGGTAAATTCTAATCTCCTTCCTTGCAGATGGTTGCAAATGTGGACCAGGGCAAAGAGGTGTACTCAGGAAGGAAGAAAAGTCCATGAAAAATGTTAAAATTTTACTGTGATTGGTCACCTGGGTGGCTCAGTGGGTTAAAGCCTCTGCCTTCAGCTCAGGTCATGATCTCAGGGTCCTGGGATCGAGCCCCGCATCAGGCTCCTGGCTCAGCGGGGAGCCTGCTTCCTCCTCTTTCTCTGCCTGCCTCTCTGCCTACTTGTGATCTGATCTCTTTCTATATGTCAAATAAATAAATAAAATCTTTAAAATAAAAAATTTTTTTACGGTGTTTACATATGCCACTCCTTCCATCTGGGCAAATGCAAGAGGGTAGGTCCTGTATCCTTGCCACCAGTGAGGACAGGCTATGGTGCAATTCATGCTTGATTTATGCTACGGAGTTCCCTGTGGGATGAGGTGGAGCAAGGTTAGATCTTTTCCATTCCCGTCCTGCTATCTCACTCCTTACGGGTTCTTGTGAGTGCTTCTGTCACAAACCAGTTTTACAAGAGTCACCATCACAGGCTCTGCTTTCAGTCCTTTGTCCTCTTTCTCTCCTTTATTCCCCTTGAAGGCCAGGAGGGACAGGTTGACCCCAGTTTACCGGTGAGTCAGGATTGAATGGGGTGTGATTGGATTCGCTTTACCAAGTGATTTATCTAAATTAGTTCAGGCTAAGGTGTGTAACTTTCCCAACTGCTTCTGTTACCTAACTTAAATCTGTGCATCCCAAAGCCCTGGAGGTACCCCAAAGACAGCGATGGAAAAAATCAAGGTTGTATGGTAAAAAAAAAAGATGTGCTTTGAATTCTGGTCCCTCAATTTATTAGTGACCCGAATTTCAGTTTTCTCATTTAGAGAATGGTGAAACTAATTCCTGCTGCAAAGGGTGGGTAGGAAGGTTAAGGGCGGTAATGGGCGAGAATCAGCTAGAAAGTGCACTACGTGGTTGGCATTTGCTGTTGGTATTTTCTCCATGCTCTTTAGGCCAAAAGAAAGAAATGCAAAGTAAAAAACATGTCTCTTTGGTGTCTCCTCATCTGTCTCCTGTTCACCAGTTTTCGCTGTCTCCTTTCTCGCTACTTCTCATGAGTGTCCAGGGTTATGTAAAGTCATCGAAGCAAGCTCATGATTGTGGCATGGGTGCTCTTGTCTGTATCTCTTACTAGATGATAAACTCCCTGAAGCCAAAGGCCTGCGAATCTTATTCACACTGTGTGATGCACAGGGCCCAGCCAGCACCGAGCATCTTCTGTAAGCAAGCAGTGATGCTTACAGAAGTCAAATTGCAGGGCTTAAGTCATTCACCTCCGTTCCGCTCATCACGGAGGCATTTTATCATCTCACATCATCACGGGAAGAGGGGTGAGTACAGTATGATATTTTGAGAGAGAGAAAGACCTTCACACATAACTTTTATAATAGTATGTTATTATAATTATTCTATTGTATTATTAGTTATTGTTAATATCTTACAGCGCTTAATTTGTAAATCAAACTTTAGCATAGGGAGATGGGTATAGGAAATAACATAGGATATACAGGATTCAGTACTATCCGTAGTTTCAGGCATCTGCTGGGTCTTGGATGGAATGAGTCCTCCCATCCCACACTTTGTCAGAGGAGGATTATCTGCCTCTGGACCTAAGGGGGGTACTATTCTGTAATGTGGGGACATATAGGTCCTGCCTCCTCGCCACAAGTCAGGACAGGCTATGGTACATTTTATGCTTGATTTATGCTACAGAGCTCCCCATGGGATTAGGCGGAATGATGTTAGACTGTTCCATTTCCTTCCTGCTACTCCTTACAGATTCTTGTGAGCACTTCTGTAACAAACCTGTTTTATAAGAGTCTCCATTGCAGGCTCTGCTTCTGGGGAACCCAACCTAAGATATAATAAGCTTTCAGCTTGAGAACGTGAAAAAGGTATCCCCTTGAAACTAAACCAAAATAAACATATAAACAAATAATAGGAGAGTGGAAATTAGTTGAAAGGGGAAAAAAGTGAGCTTGATAAATTGAGCCAAGGACTTGAACTTTTGAGGACTTCTGCAATAGACCTCTTGACTGACCTAGACTTCTCTGACCCCCTGGATTAATCACTGCTCTCCCCAGTAGTTTTAAAAGTCATTGTGCTTTATATGAAAAATGAGTAATTTGGAACTCCAAATAGTTGATGTATGGTCAAAAAAAAGGGCCTTGTCCCCACACCAGAAGTTGTAAAGGTATTCCTGTGTGTGTGTGTGTGTGTGTGTGTGTGTGTGTGTGTATTGTTGGGATAAAATTTAAAAAATTACATTGTGCAGTAAATGAAAGTATAACTATATCACAGTATGAAAATGCTTTATCTGGTCACTCAGTGAATATTTGTTTCTTATTCACTGTGTGTCTGAATTTTATGGCTATGAGTAGAAATGATGACATCGTTGAAGATTTGACTTGGAAAGCAAATGCTTCCTAGCACTCCTCTTCAAGCTTCTGGGTCAGTGTAAGCCAGCCTGGAAAAAAGTTAAATGAAGTGTAAAGAGTATTCCAATGCTGCTTTGAGACTGCACCTAAGCTTTAAGAACTTGGTATTTTAAAATTTGGTGTTACTCGAAACTAACTTATTGATTGAATTTCCAAGCAGTAAATGTTACATAAATTTGAATTTATAAGATGCAGTGTTAACGATATTAAGCTTGTGTCTGTTTCGTATGTATGTTGGGGGACCTGGGAAGATTTAGTTTGAAGGAACAGCACGACCGCTGAGAAATCTACTTTGGAGAGGAGATCAGCATCCTTTTTCTGCAAAGGGCCAGATATGAAATATTTTTGGTTTTGTAGGTCATGTGGTCTCTGTTGGAATCACTCAGCTAGGCTGTTGGAACATGAAAGCAGCCACAAAAATATGTAAAGGATTGAGCGTGGCTGTGTTCCAATAAAACTTTATTTATAAAAGCAGTCAGGGGGCAGGATTTGGCTCCTGGGCTGTAGGTTCCCAAACCCTGGTCTGGAGAGAGGATGGGCTTTGTAATCCATAGACCTGGTGGATGGATCACTTATTCACTCTCAGCTTCAGTGTTCTCATCTGAAAAGGGGACTAGTTGAATCTACCTCATAGGGGGTTGAGAAGATTAAATAAGATAGTATATAAAAACACCTAGCATCACCATAGTTTTCTTTCTTGATATTCTTTCCCAAATAACCAAAGCTGCAATTCATTCCTCCCTTTTTTATGGCCCTGGTCAGAACAGTTGAATTTCTTTGATTAAGCTACTTGAACTAGTACTTGTTATGATTTCATACTAACAAAAAAGAGAACTAACACTTATTACTCCCAGTGGAGTTTGTTACCAGTTTAACTGGCCCTCCAGGGAGAAGATTCTGGAGCCCCAGTCCTTTCTCCATTCTCCCTTAATATCCTTCTTTTGGAGTAAGTTATTTCTTCACCTTTGATCACTACCTGCTCACCCTACTCCAATTAGTTTTCCCAAACACAGACTCATATTTGCTTTGTGCCTGGTAGAGTCAGTCCAACAGTACTTACCCACTCTTGTCTACAGAGCAGGAAGTTTTGCAACCCAGGGACGAGGTGGGCATAATTTTGGTGCTCAACTTGAACTGATACAAGTAGAGTTTTGGAGGTAGACAATCCTGGGATTGAATTCTGACTCCTGCCCTAATAAGTGATGTGATCCTGGGTACTATAAATAACTTCTCTGAGGCTTCATTTCTTCATATAATAGGAGCGATAATAATACCTACCTAACAGGTTTGTTGATGTGAACCGTATATAATGTGTAAACAAAGCTTAGACTAGGGGCTGGCACATGGAGACCCTGTGTTTCTATCACTGCCTATCCCCCAAAGCTGGATTTGTGCCAGAGACATAAATATAGTTGAATAAATAAATGATAATCATTATCATTGTTACTGTTTGTATCATGACACATTTGTAACTGGGATATTAATTCCTGTTATCAGCACCATTTACTGTTGTTTTTGATCTTCTTTTTATATTATCACCATCACTAGAAACAAGTTGTACATAATTAAAATAATGCATTACTATTTGGGTACCCAATTACAAATGTCAGGATTTTCTGACTGTTTGGAACTGCGGGACTTGGGAGTCACTGAGCCCTGGGTTTAGATGCCTCCCCCTTTTTTAAATGCCAGCAGTGTGTGGACTCTTAAGAGTCTGAGTGAAATGAGTTTGGTACAAATGAATCTCCAGGTCAGGTGGGAGGATTAAGTCCATAGTAGTGGCTTACTACATGTTAAATAAATAAGTAAATAGCAGCTTCATAAAAATGAGGAGTCATTCCCCTTCCCATTGTCTTTGAGGTAAATATAGAAAATTGGCTAGGTCTATGATTGGTACTCTCCCTCATCTTCCAAATTGTGTCTGCTTTGGGTCATTGGATCATCAGAATGTCACTCCCATCATTCATACACACCAGCTGTAAAGGGCTGTTGATGACTTATTCTCTCTCAGTTTCAGTGTTCTCATCTGAAAAGGGGCTAGTCAAATCCACCTCACAGGGGGTTGAGAAGGTTAAATAAGGTAGTATATAAAAGTGTGGTCACTCTAGCATGGGAAAATAGGGTAAATGGGGTGATGATGGTGATTATAACGTGTTTAGGCCAATATTACAGACTTAGGTGGCTACAGGGACCAGGCAGGAACCTTAAACTAGAGATGGGTGTTCACTTCCAATTTCGTAAAACATGCCACCCTCTAAGAGCATCTTTTATTTTTCTTCTTTTGATAAAGAAATGGACACAGAGAAGTATTTCTCTACTATGGCAGTTCTCAGATGTGATCTGTGGACCCTTGGTGGTGCCTGAGATTTTTTTCAGGAGTAGTCATGAGGTCAAAACTATATTCATAAAATACAAGGCATTACTTGATTTTCTCACTGTATTGATATTTGCTCTGATGGTGCAAAAGTAATGGTGACTCCACGTGAATCAAGGCACCAAACCATTCTACTAGTTATTGTACTCTTCACTGAAATATAAGCACCTTTAAAAAAAAAACTAGTTTCACTTAAAAATGTCCATGATGGAACATTAATTTTATGAAACCCATCAATTATTTTATTAAATTAAAATTATTATTTTATCAGTGATTAATTTTATGAATGATTTATTATTTTAATTAAATTTCAACTCTTATTGAGTAATGTAAAATTATTAATTTTATCAGAATTTAACTCTTGCTAAGTACACATCTTTTTTTTTTT
>LNAC01000285.1:239403-279382 GCA_002007465.1 Ailurus styani | reverse complement strand
GAGAGAGGAGGAAGCAGGCTCTCCGCCGAGCAGAGAGCCCGATGCAGGCCTCGATCCCAGGACGCTGAGATCATGACCTGAGCCGAAAACAGAGGCTTTAAACCACTGAGCCACCCAGGCGCCCATACACATCTTTTTAATATTCTGTGTGACAAGATCGGAAGTACACATCAAGCCCTTCTGCACAATCAAGTATGGTGGCTGTCTTAAGGAAAAGCACTTGAGCAATTGTAGTTGCAAGCTGAACTAGCCACTTTTTTTTTTCATGGAACCCCATTTTTTTTTCAAATTACAGTTATGCTAACTAAGGTATCTGACGGACATTTTCTCAAAAACGAATGAAGTTAGTCTTTCACTTCAGGGAAAACCTGTCAGAATTTGTTGTCAGTGATAAACTTGGAGCTTCCAGGCTATATTAGAATTTAGGAAAACTCATATCTACCATTGTGAGTTTGATAGCATCTCAATGTTTTAAAGATTTTTTTCTGATGAGGTCACATTGAAAACAATGGTGATTTTCTTTCTTTTTAAAAATATTATACAATGACATGTGTCAACATTTGGAAGATCTGCATAATTCAGTGACCCAATGTTTCCAAATGACCAATGCATGATGTTATAAAATCTTGTATGGATAGAAGTTACATTCAAAGTGTAAGATAGACCAGTGGATTTTATTGTAATAGAGTAGGAGTTCCTTGATATGGTTTCAGTTTCTACATTGCAACTACCCTTAAAGAAGTTACCACTTGCTGAGTTTTAGTGTAGTATCAAAGAATAATATCTGCAACTGTACAAGATGGCTGTGAAAACATCGATCCATTTCCCAACTACTTATACCACTACGTGAGGCTGAATTTTCTTCATTTGCTTTAACCAGAACAAAATATCACAGTAGATTAAATGCATAACAGATAGGAGAATCCAGCTGATTCTATTAAGCCAGACATTAAAGAGATTTTCAAAAATATAAAATGATGCCATTTTTTCAGAATCTTTTTTTGTTTTGGAAAAAAATAGTAGTTTTTCATAAAATATGTATTGATATTAGCATGAAATGTCTTTAAATTTTAACATTTTCATTTTAATTTTTAATATAATAAATATTTATAGCTGTTAGTACACAGAAACAGAAACTCTTTGAGTGCTTAATGATTTTTAAGAGTGTGAAAGTGTCCTAAGACCAAATACTCAAAAACCACTACTCCACTAAATGAAGTACAAGAGCTGGAGAATGATAATAAGTGGTAGCTAGAGCTTGGCTTTGCTGAGGGAGTGGTATAGTCTGGGTGCCCACAGACTGCCTGCTGTAAGAGGGGCAGCTGTCCCTCAGTGCCTGCTGATTGTTGCTATGGGGAAGGGCAGGCCCAGAGTTGCCAGATGTTCTTGTTTTTAGAGGAAATCCAGAATTCCAGACTTTATGTGAAATCTGTCCATTTTAATATTGGCAGTACTTTCAAGGGATTTTTTTTATTTTATTTTATTTTATTTTATTTTATTTTATTTTATTTTATTTTATTTTATTTTATTTTATTTTATTTTATTTTATTTTATTTTATTTTATTTTATTTTATTTTATTTTATTTTATTTTATTTTATTTTATTTTATTTTATTTTATTTTATTTTATTTTATTTTATTTTATTTTATTTTATTTTATTTTATTTTATTTTATTTTATTTTATTTTATTTTATTTTATTTTATTTTATTTTGAGTGAGAGTGTGTGTGTGAGTGGGAGAAAGGGGTAGGGTGGGGAGGCTGAGGGAGAGAGAGAATCTTAAGTATCTCTGGTGAGTGGGGAACCCAACACAGGGCTCAATCTCATGACCCTGTTATCATGACCCTGAGATTATGACCTGAGCTCAAATCAAGAGTTGGATGTTTAATCAATTGAGCCACTCAGGAGCCCCCCATTGAGGAGATTATTTTATTTTTTTTTTTTTTTAAAGATTTTATTTATTTATTTCACAGCGGGAGAGAGATCACAAGGAGGCAGAGAGGCAGGCAGAGAGAGAGGGGGAAGCAGGCTCCCTGCCAAGCAGAGAGCCCGATGCGGGCCTCGATCCCAGGACCCTGAGATCATGACCTGGGCCGAAAGCAGAGGCTTTAACCCACTGAGCCACCCAGGCGCCCCCATTGAGGAGATTATTAACGCCCTATGTGGGTTGAAGGAAATCCACCTAGTAACATGGTGTTTTCCATGGGACATTCAGTGCAGCTTCTGGTACAGGCTTGTGGGTTTGTAAAGCTCTGTACTGGAGGGAAGCACTATATGACTATGATGAAAATATGGTAAAGATTTAAAAGTGGTAAGACTTTAATGAATTATTATTATTATTTTTTATCTTTCTGCAGTCTTGTTCCCAGCATTATAATTGTCATGTCCCTTCCCAAATCAAACTTTTTAGTAATTTCCATCTTGGAATAAAAGTCAACATTCTTACAGTGATCTGCTGGAGTCTACTTACTCTGGACTTACACCAGCCTCTCCATATTTGTCTCCTACCATTTCTCCTCTTGCAACCCTGTTGTCATCTCTTTGCAGTTCAAGTACTTCAGAAATGGCCCCCAACTGAAGGCCATTGGCCTTGCCATTCTTTCCACCTAGAGTGCTCTTCTTCAACATTTTACCATAGTTTACCATAGAATTATTGAGGATTTCAGAATTCTTTATAGATGTTAAAGAATTCTTTTAAAAATCACAAAAAGCACAGATTGCCAGAAACTTACCAGACAATTGTGTTGTACATGGCAGACATTGTGCTCAATCTATTGGGAGGCATGGACGAAGAAGTGAGGGCTTTCCTTTCTTTCTCTCAGTTCCTTTTCTGCAAATAAATGCTGTTTGTCTCTACCCCTCACTGTAAAGAAAACCAACTCCAGATAACATAATGGCTCTTTGTTTTTTTATAGTGTAGTTGCATTTTTCTGTTCTCAACAGTTTCCCTCATTATAAATTGGCAAAAAGAAAAAAAAAAAAAGAAATGAGTTGATGCTGGATTCCTTTAAGTTCAGCAGCTTGTAGCTCCATTTGTGACAAAAATGAAAAAAGAAAAAAGAAACCCTCAAAAGCAGTAGAATTGGGAAATTTGTCAGGATTGTCTGAATAAAAATGCTTTTAATTTAATGTAACAGACTAATTTCAAGAGCAAACCAATTCACATAAAATGTGCTTTTATGCCCCTAAATCAAATGATTCTGGATTTATAAAGAGTATGAAATTACAAGTATTGTATACGTGTAAATTTTCTTCAATATTTTTGATTTTATGTTTACTTAAACAAATGAAAAAGCTCTTTCACAATCCAATTATGAATTTTTAGCCTTGACATAATCCATCTTTTTCATTTGTGTTTTGGGATAACAAAATCCATTTTTTTGAGTGGGGGGGGGTATAATGAAAAGAAGTGGGGTGGAGTCAACTATTCGTGGGGTTGAATTTTCCCTCTATCCTTCATCCTAGTTATGTGATAAGATTTTGAGCACATTTGGAAGCTCTGTGAAACTCATTTTGTCCTTTGCCACATGGCAATTTTAAAGCTGGCTGAGAACTGAGGGAGTTGTTGGTGATATGCACACAGCCTGGCAGATGGGATCAACAACCACAAGGACAGAGTGAGAGCTGACCTTCCCTGACGTTATCGCCATGTACTAGGTATTGATCTAAACACTTTATGTGAATCAACTCATTTAATACAATGGCTTCCTGCGAGAGGTGCTATCCTTATTCCTGGAGGTTGAGAAATTTACCCACGATTACACAGCCTGGAAATGGAGGATCCTGAATTTGGACCCTGGAAGTAGCAACTTCATAAATTCTTTCTCCCTTTCTTCTGTCCCTCTGTTTCAGTCAGCCCCCTGGTGAGGCTACTGGGTCTGTGATGCACATGAGTCACAAAAAAAGAATGGTGAGCGGGAGGCGGAGTGTGTCTATGATGGGCCTGCCAGGAACACTAGGTTAGCTGATGCAGAGAGTTGTTTCCACTCAAGCGCCATTATGATTATCGCTCTGAGTTTAGTACATTTTCTGGAAGTCAGTTTTCAGGGACTCACTTTAAGGAAAGGGTGCAAAATCTGCTCAGAGTTGAAGTTATTTAGAATGAAGAAATCATCTCTCTTTAAAAAACCGATAAATAACACAAGCACTACAAAATCCAGAAGAAAAGAATATATATTTTCATGAGACAATAATTTTATCGTGTCATTTTTCATAATGAGGATATAAAGATAATTTGGTTTGCTGGCATTTAAAAAATAATACACAGTTTAGAAAAGTTCCTTTGGACTTCGTAGTTTGTTCTGGAGAATGCCATTTACCTTCAGGTCGGCTGTCAGGTTTGAGAAAACCACTAGTGACTTTCATTTGTAATTGAGCTTTTACAGATGATGTACTGAGTTTGTGGTACCGCTTTGGGTTTTCCTCAATAGCTCCAGGAATTTTGATAACTTTATTTCACATGTTTCCCATCAAAAAGAAAAAAAATCAATAGTACATTTATTATTGCCTATGCCGCATGATTGAGTATATTTCCTTAAGAAGAAGGAACTTCTGTTCTTATTAGGCATTAACGAGAACCAAATCTCCTACTTACAATTTTAAGTCTCTGATGATTGGAGGAATTTTCCACAAACTGGCTTCTGGTTCCACACATTTCAAATTAGGTTTCTTCACCATTACCCACACACTTCTAAGCTGGGTGCCATAGGACCTGTGCGCATCCTGATAGGACTTTTGGCACTGGTCCTGGTGCCAGGTAAATTGGTACCTTGGGCAGTAGGGGTGCTCTGAAAAGCTGCTCCTACCCTGGGACAGCTAACAATCACTTCATTGTGCCCCAGAAGTGACTGTGAGCCACCAAAATATGAAATATATCCACTGAGCTCTTACTAAATACATCCCAACTCAACTTTCCCCTCAGCCAGATCTCCAAAATGCCTGTGGCCATTCCAAAACACCTGGCACAAGGAGAGAGCCTAATGGAGAATAAGTTAGAACTTATATGTATAGTGGTCTTAACACATTGAAGTTAAAGTATCTTACTTTTGTAAATTTTGCAAATTTGGTTGACCATACAAACCATTGCTAGGAATCCTCAGGTGAGTTTTGTGGTAAACTCACCAGGTAACTGGAGAAAGACCATATCACTGAATGGTAGAAAGCAGCTTGAAATGCCTTAGGTTAATGCTAACTAATCACCTAAGTCAATAGGTTAAAAAAAAAAGCAGTAATTTTCACACAATTTAGTAATTGATCCTGATGTTATGGTGTCATGATTTCAGACGTTGGATATCACTATAAACCAGGCCTTTTAAAGACCATTTAAAAAAGCAATAGAAGGGTGCCTGAGTGGTGCAGTTGGTTAAGCATCTGACTCTTGGTTTGGCTCAGGTCATGATCTCGGGGTCATGAGATCAGGCCCTGCATAGAGCTCCACACTCAGTGTGGAGTCTGCTTGAGATTTCTCTCCCTCTCCCTCTGAGTCTCCTTCTTGTGGTCTCTCTCCTTCTGTCTCTAAATTAAATAAATAAATATTAAAAAAAAGTCAATAGAAATTACATTGTAAGAATCGTGATGGATGAAAAAAAAACCCAAAACCCACAACTCCCAAAGTCATCTTCTGAGACTGGCTACTCATGTATTGGGATGAAATTTCCAGTGTGAAACTGGACAGTCTAATTTCTTACACAACTTGGCTGAAAGCAAAAATGGTGTGCTCTGGAAAATGGTGTCACACGAAGACACCACGGTGTCAACTGTGTAGGTTTAATCCAATTGTTTCAAGAAGTGTGAGAATGGAAAAACCCTGGGTTCGTGTGTTATGTTGTATAAGTCTTGAAGGATATGCATAACTAAATTAATTATTTAACTATAACTAGATCTGATGATTTCAACTGTGTCCCTGTATCACAAGTAGCCGTAAATTCTCAGTGGGGCAAACAGCAAGCAGGTATTTATCACTCCCATGTTTACAGGCCACTTGGGGTTGAGCTGAGCTAGCCTGAGCTCTCTCGACTGAGGTCTGGGCTGCAGGCTTTGTTCAAGTTGGTGCCCAGAACTTTCATTCTTCTGTGACCAGCAGGCTCTCCAGGGAATGTGCTTCTGTGATGGTGGCAGAAGCACAAGAAGACAGGCCCAACTACACACGCCCATATCTAGTCTCTGCTTGCAGCACATCTACTAACATGCCATCAGCCAACACAAGTCATGGGGCTCAGCCCAAAGCCGAAGAGCAGAAATGCATGCTCCATTCACCTTGGGGTGACAACAGATGTCATGGCCATGCCATTCTTGCTGAAGTAAAAGGGAGGAAGGGAGTAGGTACTGTGTTCATTTCCTGTGGCTACTTGTAACAAATTATGACAAACTTAATGGCTGAAAACAAAGAAATTTATACTCTCACGGGTCTGGAGGCCAGAATTGCTGATATGCGCTGGCAAGGCTGTGCTCTCTGCAGATGCTCTAGGGGAGAATCCATCCCTTTCCTCTTCCAGCTTCTGGTGGATGCTGGCATTCCTTGGTTTGTGGTCACATTACTCCAGTTTTCAAGGCCAGCATCTTCAGATATCTCTGCTCTGTCATCATGTTGCTTTCTCCTCTGCATGTGTGTCAGATCTCTCTCTGTGTCTCTCTCATTAGAACACCTGTGAGAGCACTTAGGGCAATAATAATGATAATCCAATAATCCAGATAACCACCCCCATGTCAAGATCCTTAACTTCATCACATCCACAAAATCTTCACCATATAAAATTCTACTGGCAGTTTTTAGGGATTAGGACCTGAAATCTTGGGTGGCCACTCTTCTGCCTGCTACAACCACAATTCCTACAAAGGTATATATTCGGGTTGACTAAGAACTAACAAAATATCCTTTCTTGGGAAATAGTGGATTGCTATATATTTGGAGTGATTTTACATTTAGGGATTTAATTTGTTAGGTGGGACCAAAAGATTGGGGATTAGGGCTAACACTTTCCTTTAGGTGGTCAAGTCTAAAATCCACAGCCTTTAGCACTTTACCTGTAGGCTTGGTCAGCTCGGGCTGCCAGAACAAAATACCACAGACAGGGCGGCTTAAACAACAGAAGTTAATTTCTCATGGTTTTGGAGGCTGGGAAGTCTAAGACACTGGCTGGTTCAGTGCCTGGAAAGAGCCCTTTCCCTGGTGCAGACGGCCACCTTCTTGTTGGTTCTTCACATGGACAAAGAGAGAGAACTCTGGTCTCTTTGTGTTCTTTTAAGGGCGCTGATCTCATCATGGGGATCTTCCCTCATGACCTCATCTAAACCTAAGTACCTGCCAAAGGCCCCACCTCCAAATACTACTACATTGGGGGTTAGGGCTTCAACATATAAATTTTGGGGGGGGGGAAACATGCAGTCTATAACACCTGAACAGCCTCACTAAACCACCCACCAGCCACCTTTGTGTTGCCCTTGAACTTTGACATTCCCTTTCTAATAAGATATACAAAAAGGAACAATGAGAGATTGATTTCAGGGTGATCACGTGGGGCTACTAGGTGTATACAAAGAGGCAGTGTATCTCATCAGTGTTCAGGCCAGAATTCTGCCAGGCATCTCTGCCTGGGGGAAAGAAGCTGAGTAATACATTAGGAATGATAAATAGCTGATGGCTCTCTAAGGAGACCCTGGAAATATAGAATCTAGATACCACATCTCTTTGATGATGTCTAAATGAAGAGGGCATAGAATTATCCCCCAAAATGAGAGGCTCTTGAGGATGATTTCATAAAGACTTTTGTAGGTGGGCGCCTGGGTGGCTCAGTGGGTTAAAGCCTCTGCTTTCGGCCCAGGTCATGATCTCAGGGTCCTGGGATCGAGGCCCGCGTCGGGCTCCCTGCTCAGCGGGGAGCCTGCTTCCCCCTCTCTCTCTCTGCCTGCCTCTCTGCCTCCTTGTGATCTCTCTCCCGCTGTGAAATAAATAAATAAAATCTTTAAAAAAAAAAAAAAAAGACTTTTGTAGGCCTACTATGGAGAAAAGGAAACTGTGAAACTTAGAGTTTTCAAAAGTGTAGCACCTGAAAGAGGTGCTGGCTAAGAGGGTGAACCTGTGTTTTTATTAAATATAAAGTAATTTTGGGAGTAGAATGAATAGGGTAAGTAGAGTCCAGTTGCTTAACTTTATAAATGAAACAACTGGAGTCACAGTTGATTAAGCTTTGTCAAGATCATATAATTAGCACCAGAGCAGGGATTACAACCCAGCTCTTCTGAGGTTAGGCTCAAGTGGTCTCCCCACTACAGTGACTCAATTGATGTACTTTGGGTGGGTTTCTGGCTTATAAGGATTTCTTTCTCTGGGGCCTTGGGATACATGGGATGGGCCATGATCATATAGTATGGTCCTTCCTCCCTGATGGTGGAGGTTGATGGGATGTGGTGGAAAGTGGTGGAGATTTTTCTTCCCATGAATATGAAATCTGAAACAGTGACACAGGGAGAATGGTAACTGGGCAGTTGATGGAGCTGAGTAACCTTGTGGTCATGCTCTAGAAAAAAGGTGGCATGCAACAGTAGCATGGAGTTTTGGCTTTACCACTCATTAGTTCTGTGACTTTGGGCAAGTTGCTTAACTTCCCTTTCCCTAGGTTCTTCGCCTTTAAAATGGAGAGATAGTGCCTACCTCATGATATTGTTTTGAGGGCTAAGTGAGAATACATGTTTAAAATATGTAGAACAGTGCCAAATGCAAGTAAAGATTTAATATATATCAGTTATTTATTTCCTGCTGAGGGTCAGGAGATGCTCTGGCTCCTTTGCTTTCTGAATTTATCCAATGTTCCTTTTCATTCTGGGTAGTAATCTGGGATCTTTTCAATAACTGTCTTTTCTCCCCTCCTTTATTTAAGCAAGCCACACTCAGCTTTTGTTTCTTTCTTTTTTTTTTTTTAAAGATCTTTATTTATTTATTTGACAGATAGAGAGAGATCACAAGTAGGCAGAGAGGCAGGCAGAGAGAGAGGAGGAAGCAGGCTCCCCGCCGAGCAGGGAGCCCAATGCGGACCTCGATCCCAGTACCCTGAGATCATGACCTGAGCCGAAGGCAGAGGCTTTAACCCACTGAGCCACCCAGGTGCCCAGCTTCTGTTTCTTGAAACAAAAATAACTTAAAAAATATTGATGTTCATGCCTATCAGCTTTTACATTATTAGGCAAATGACATGTAATGTAATGGCTCTTAGCTAGGGGTGTGTGTGTATGTGTGTGCGTGCGTGTGTGTGTGTGTGTATCCTGGTAGCACAAAATGAGAGCACACATTCTGTTTGACAAAAAAATTAAAAATCAATATTTGAGTGAAGCAGTACCAAAAAGTAATGTGTACTGATGGTACTTTACATCTGTGAATGGAATTCGAGCCAGTTAGATCTATATAAAGAAGGGATAGACAAATTGATCCAGATCATGATGTGTAGTAAAATGGATCATCATTAATATATTCAAGAGCTGGTTATCGATGCTTAAATTACCAAAATATTGACTTAAGTAACTTTATCTGCCAATACTAGTAGAGAAAATTGCTGCATCCCACCATATTTATTGGCTTACATAGCTCTTAATATATATAATATGCAACTATAAATAAAGTTCAGCTATTACATTTAGGAGAGAAAGATCATTTTGATAGCCTATATTCCATAACATTAGAGGGAGTGATTCCTAATATTATGCACCAAATACACTTTTGTTTAACAACTTGCTGTCTTTGTGCTTTACATAAATTAGATATATAGCAGCAGGTTCAATTAACTCTACAGAATAAAAATAGCAATTTCTAAAAGCAACTTCAGGACATTTCTGTGTAATTCTATAAGATGCTTCTGTGCCACTCAATGAATGTAATAAAGATGCTGGTAAAAATAGCATTTGCATTGAATTTGGAGTGGAAAATAGAATCAGTGGGGATATTAATAAATACTAAATCTCCAAATGAATCTCCAAGTCTATTAAGAGTTTTAATGCTGCATTTGAAGCTCATAACTCCAGGCAATTCCCTGTCTAACTTAGCTTTGGCAAATGTTTATTTTGAGAAATGCTCAGTCATCTGTTTTATAAGCTCATTCTTTTTATACCTGAAACTTTCCATAAGAAAGTTGTCAGTCTAAAAATCGACTCCATTTTTAAGAAGGGTCGAACGTACCTGCTATATACACAAAAAATATTGACTATTTGAACTGGAAGGAGTCTGAGAGGATATCATATCTAGTTTTGTTTTTTTTTTTTTTATAGATTGTAAATGGAGGCCCAGAATGGTAAGGTGCTGGTATAAGGTCACACAGGAATTTGGAAGAGCCGAGATCATGCCCAGTCCTAGTCCAAGGCTTTCTACTGCCACCACATTAACTCCCATTTTACACCTGACGAAGCCAAACCTTGAAGACGTTACATGACTCAGTAGGAAGGTTACATGACTTACTTACTAAGAGGATTAATGGCTGATGGTGACCAATAGGCCTCTTGATGCTTATCTAGTGGTTTTGATCTAAGTCTCTAAGCATAGGATCCCATAGGCCCTAAAAAATGTCCTGTGATCTAAAGATTACTTCTCCTATGTTTACCCAGGGATTCAAAGTTTTATCATAGTTAGAAAGAAACTCCTTTCATTCCTAATCAGACATTAGGCTGAAAAGGAAAGTATTCTTGAGAAAGGTATTAGCTCAGATTTGTGCCAGAGAACCCTGGATTTGTCCAGACTTCATCAGTCAGTGGATACAAACAAGATTTTAATAACATTAGGATCCATGTTTGTTTTTGGCTCATGGCCCCCACTGGGCCTCCAGTGGACAAAGTGCTAGTTAGGATACTTGGTATGAAAGTGAAGTGACCCTATGTAAGGATGCCCATGGACTCATGGCCTTGCTGCTTGTGTTAGAGGCTTAGAAGGAGAAAAATTGGAAGATCAGGGACAATGAGGTCTAGTTGGATCTAGGGCAATGGGTATGAATTTTGTATTGCATGTACATGATCACAAGAGGATATCTGTCGAAAAGGAGACACAAAACAACAAAGTAGTAGAATGACTGAGGCAGGTGACATCATCCCATCTCTGTCATGGGCCACCTCAGTGCTGGCACGATGGATAGAAGAATAACTGGTGTCAGAAACAGAGTGATACAGTCCAATAACATGGGCTCCCACTCACTGAAGCTGATCTAACTACTTCCACTGCCCGATGTGCAACTGGCTAGAAGCAGAGACCGAAACTGAGCCCTTAATATGGCAACATCTGTCGAGGAGACCAATTAGCCACCTGGTGGCAAGTTGAATACATTGGATAATTATCTTGAAAGAAACAACCATTCATCTTGACTGGAATTGACACATATTTCAGTTATGAGTTTGCCTTTCCTGCTTTCAGGCCCTTAGTACTACTACCTGATAACTTACAGAATGTTTAATCTACCAACATAGACCCTATATAGCATTGCCTTGTACCAGGGGAGTCATTTTATAGCAGAAGTAGATAGAGCAGTGGGCACATGGCCATGTGATACATTGGTCTTATCATTTATCACACTACCCAGAAGCCACAGGAATGGTAGGGTGATAAAATGGTTTATTAAAGAGGCCTTTTAGATGTCAGCTTGAAGATGATATACTCTAGGGATGGGGTACCACCCTCCATTTAAGATATGTGCCTTAAGTCAATGACCACTCTATGGTCTTCTTCTTTAATAGGTAGAATACATGGGTTTGGAAACCAGGGAGGTAAAATTAGTAGTGACCCACTTGAGGAATTACCACTTTTCTTTCCCACAACTTGGGGTTCTGTGAGTCTAAAGATCCTGGTTCCCAGACGAAAAATACTTCCATAGTGTGGCATAGTAACTGTCCCATGACTATGACTGCCTGCCACCTGGTCACTTTGGGTTTCTTATACCGAGAGACCCGCAATCAAGGAAAGGAGTTGCACATTGTTAAGGGTAATTGATCCTCATATTAGGAAGGCATAAGGCTACTAATACACAAAGACAACAGGGAAGAAAATGTTTGAGTCCTTGGCAATCCACTGGGTCACTGGGACACTGGGACACCTGGAAGAAAATGTTTGACTCCTAGGTGATCCACTGGATCACTGGGACACCTGAGGCCTCAGGAATGAAGATCTGTGTCATATCACCAGTTATACCATTTAGACCAGCAGAGGTTCTAGCCAAGAGCGAAGGCAATCTAGAATAAATGTAGTGAAGAGGAGAATGATGATTATCAGATTCAGCCTTGAGATCAACTGGAACAGCAAGAATTAGTCTTTGTACAAGTCTTCGTTTCTTCTGGAAACAAGGTCACCCAGAATAGTAGAAAAATTGTTCTTTTGATGGAGTGGACTTACTATAAAAAACATGTGCATAAGAGAATACTGTTGTGTTCCATCCAGATCTCTCTTCAGAACTGATGCAACCATCCCTAGCTCCTGGGAATCTTGGCTTTTAATGCTCACAACTTGGTCCTTCAAGGGAATTGCTTTCAGCCACAGAAAACTGCCTCACAGGAGCTATGCATCCCCTCCCGGAGGACAATGTAAAGCCCATAACTGAGTGCTAAGAGGACTAAAAGACCTGGTCTTATCTCTCATTTTGGGGCAACTCTTATAGGCCATCCCAGCTTTAGAGCTTCCCACCGGATTGCCTGAAGTCTTTGTGGCAACTGCACTGTGCGTCAATTTTTCCCTCCGCCCAGTCCCTCTTTCTTTACCTTCCTATATCCTGAAAGCACTCCCCAGTAAATCTTCAGCGGCAACTTTTCATCTTAAAGTCTGTTTCCAGGGGTCCCAATTTAAGACACTCAAACCAATTCTTTGATACTTGTACATGTAGCAAAGGCCTAGAACCTTGATTGGATGGAATGTATCTGTCCTCCTGGGAAAAGAGTATAAAAATATGTTAACCATTTTGCTCTGAGCTATTTGCATCTGGAACGCAGACCTCTGTTGGGGGTTTAAATTCTCCAGCAATCATTATTACATGCCTAAGGGGAAATGCATTGGTTTGAGAATAGGGGAGGCCGAGCTGGGGGATGTAGAGAGAACTTGGGCTTCTTAGAAAGGGAAGTATGGCTTGTAACATGGGGGCCATGGTATAGGGAATTCAGAGTGAAGGTGAGGGAGAAAGAGGAAGAGGGATTCCCCATCCAAGATATGCTGGGCTGAGTTTATTTTAGGTTTTATTTTTAATAAGAGTTTTACTCTGTATATTCAGGTAGCTGAATAGTTGTTGAAGAAATACATCTGGGGGCAAGGACCCCTTCTTGAATCTCATAAATCACACATGCCTTTCCTTCTGAACTGTAAGGTATGGCTGCTCCACTTTCTGCCAGCTCCGGTGGGAGGGTAACCTTTCTCACCTCATTCACCAGACTTTCCTGACTGCGGTCAAGCTGGATAAACAAAGGCTGCTGGGGGTGGGAAGCATGGGGGAATATTCAGGGCAACTTTATTAAGCTCACTTGCAAGCTCTTGGTAGAGGAAGCCTTGTGGCTGAGGAGGGGCCTTGGTGTTGGCTCTACTTCCTGGTGGGCTATGGGTGGCCAGATGCCATGGCCCGGGGCTGGAAATGCAGCTGGGCACTCTCACGTGCTTCATTCCAACCTTCTGGGTGGTACTCTGCCCCAGAGGCCATGCGGACCAGTCCAGCTTGTGCAAAAATGGGTTCCCTGCGAAATTCTGTAGATGGATTGCCAGGCAGAGCAATGTGGTCTGCAGCAGGGTCTGCCAGCTGCAGCTTGTGGGTTGGGGGGCGGGGTGGAGGGAGGTCTGCTGGATAGGCAGGGGGTTGTCATTTTTAGACCATGACTAATAAGAAATCTGGATTTTCTCAATTGTAAAAAACTCTTCCCACTCTTCCCTTTCCCTCTCCATAAGGTAATTGCAAATGTCTAGAGCTCTGGAGTTATTTTATGTTCTCTTTTGATGGCCTAAAATGAATTAGAAGCTGGAAAACATTGTACATGGGAAACAGTATATGTGTATTGTGTATTACATCTTGGGCTGAATGTTACATGAGAACAAATGGTTTAAGGGAGTTTGAGCACACAAAAGACGTTGGCAGTCATTTTAAGTCCAACATTTGGCCCAAATTAGCAATTTTCAAATATTCATGTTTATATTTAAATACAAAGATTTCTTATTTCAAACCAATTGCTGCTGATCAGTAGCATGACTTCAAATTTGTTACAGCTTACAGGAATGGGGAGGGGGGCAGAGTAAGATGGAAATTTTGAACTCGAAGTTAGAAGACCTCTATTCTCAGCCCTCCCACTGACTAGCTGTATGACCTTGGGCAACTTATTTAAGTTCTCTTCCCCTTAGTTTATACATCAATAAAATGAATGTAATAATTTTTATCCTATAGGGATATGGGAAGGATCAAGAGAGATTATGAAATTGAAGGTGTTTAGAAAACCATAAATTCTACACAAGTGCTAATTATAATTAGTGGCAATGTATATGGGGTTGGTGACAGAGCCTAGGAGGATTCAGGTGGCTTTGTGGAAAGGGTCAGGAATGAGTGACAAACAGGAATATATAAAGCTCTTGGAAACATGGCTGTAACTGAATCCAATTCCTAGTTCCAATGAGTATTTTTCCATGAATCTTATATCCCCCAAAAATGACATTCTTTTCTCTCACATTCTATGATTTTTATGTAGTTATGCACCTCTAATGTACTGGCACTGAAGAAGACATACTTTTGCTCCATTGTATCCTTCCCTTGGAAATCATTATTGTAACTTCCAGGTTTATCTCATAGGATTTTTTTAGCTTCTGGGACTTCAAGCTATGCCAGTGTGCTTAAACACACACACACACACACACACACACACACACACACACACACACACACACCCACCCAACAAATTCAAAATTCACTTCCAATTCTACAATGGCCAGTTACACAGAATACTCTCCTAAAGCCATCAAACACTGAGTGTAGTTGCAATGTTAAGAATTTAATGCAAACTAAACGCTTCTACCTGTATATCTCCCATGACACTGCGCACTATGCTGACAGGAATCTGTGTGTTAGGACAAATGAAGGAAAGAGTCACATGGCCAAGTTAAATCCATATTCTAAAACCTTATGCATTTCCAAAACTTTTCTATTTGCTATAGGAATCTTGTATCTATTACGATGTTTCAAGCCATAAGTAACAGAAGAATCCCCATGTAATCTGGACTGACCATAAGAAAATTTAGTATATCAGGTAGGAAGAGTCTAGAATGGAGTCTCCAGGTTTAGTTTATCATGGCCTAGGCTTGACTTCTCCATGATTTTTTTTTTTTTTGGACTCTGCCCTCCTCTTTGTTGATTCCACCCCCATGTTGTTAAAAGATGGCAATAGCAGCTCTGGGTCTAAACGGGACATGGAAATCTCCCAAGGGAGAAAAGAGACCACATCTCCCAGTGTCTCCTTTGAAGTTAGAAGACATTTCTTTGAAGCCCCAAGTAGATTTTGTCCCTTGTCTCATTGGCCAGATTGGGTACCTGCCCATTTGCAGACCAATGCTTGGCAAGGAAAATAGAATCACTGTGTTTGGATAAAGACAAATCAGGATCTACCCCTGGAGCTGGGGGTGGGGCTGGTCACCTCTCTCTGAGTCAAGCAGACACCTGAGTGAATTTGGGTTCAGAAAGGAAGGAAAAGAAGGAGAAATGGGTCAGGAGGGCAACCCAGTATATCCACTCTTGGTCTCTTGCAGAGCAGATCATAATGTGTGGCTTAGAAAGTGGAAGATTGCTAACCCATTGCTGAGAAAAGTACTACTGTATGCAAAATGCCATAAATAAGAGCTCAGAGAGAAAAAAACCAACATGGGCGAGGAAGGAGTGAGGATGAAGGTAAGATGAGGTGAGAGAGTGGTCTTCCCACCCCCTTTTTAAGAGCAGAACTGGAAAACACATCCTTCAGATGGAAGTGTCCCCATGAAAGTTTGGTAGAGGTTTTGATGTAACTTTCTTTTCTTTTCACGGACAGAAGAAAAGTAGCACTCTGAGAAAACATGGCTAAAAGTTGTGAGAAGTTATTTCAAAATTAAGTTGTAAAAGAGGAGAATCACAATTTCCTAGGCTGAAATTACCACAGCTGGCAGTTGGGAAAAGCAATATACGTTTTTGATTCTACCTTGGCTTAAAGTCCAAATCAATCCCAAGGAGGCTTTGGCTTGGAAGTAATTACAATTCTGGGTGATTTGGAAAGAATTCTAAACAAATTCTGAGAATAAGGCTAAAAAAAATTCTGTGTTTCATAAAATAGATATTATTTACTCTTTTTATATGCCCTTAAATGTGGCTTATATAAAAGCTTGATCCATGAAAATCATGGATTTTATTTGTTGCTGTCGTTCAGTTGGAGAATTCATGTTGTATTCTTATGAAGAATAGTTTGATAGAAGGATCCCAATTGCAATGCCATCTAGGAGAAAAAGGACTTTTCCATCTGGTATTGTCACACAGTCCCACAGTTGGGAGATGAGGTGGGGATCATAGGGGTGAGTGACACCATGGGCTTCTCTCTTTGCGTAGGTGTTCCTGCCCCTTGATTTGGGAGTGTGATACCTCTGCAGCAGAGGTGGTCTGCTTCTGCTTAACAAGGGTCACCTCCCCAATACTCCCTGCCCCTGCCTTGATTTCTGTCCATTTATTGCTAAATCTGCCTCACTGAAGGTGACATCAGTGGAACTTTGAAGCCTCTCTTCTTCTTACCTCCAATCAGAGTCACTCCATAAATTGTCCTTTTATTAACTTAACGGGAAAGGCCCTGAGATGTCTCTGCTTTGCATAGGTCTTTCTGTGTAAAGTTGTTTTCCCACTTAGCCCCATTTTTTTTCTGTCTATAAGACAGACCTCTTTCCAGGACCTGTTGTTGGTGAGCTAGTCTTGATACACCTTGTCATCAGACTGTGCTTATGATACTTCTCAAGAAGACAAATGGGACATTCAGATCCAGCCGTGGGCTGGCCATGCATATGGCATATTCTGAAGGTTCCAAGGCACTTTGTGCCCCAAGAAGCATCAGGGGATACTCAGATTTTAATGTTGCAGGAGTAAGTGTAAATAAACTCTAGCAGTCCTTAAGCAGGGTCCCAGCGAAATTGTTAGGTATGCATGCTTGTATTCTAAGTCCTATTCCTAACCAGTTGTTGACTAAAATAAAGTCCCCTGGCAACGATACAGACTATGGAGTGGGGAGACCCAAGGAAAGGGTTAGAGTTCAACACCATTTTGGGTATTCATGGCTAAACTTGGGTCAGCCAGATGAAGATGCCACACACTGGGGAGTGGAAGAGCCATATGAGTTTTAATAAAGTAGCATTAAAGAGGAACTTGGCTGAAGTTAAGTTTTGTTAGTGATGAGCTGCAAGGCTATGGTCTTGTCATGGGTGTTAGACACAGGCTTGGTAGGTATTCAGAGAGGCGTGTCAATGGAGGCTGCATGTTTTTTGTCTGTCTCCTAATGATGATACAGGAATTTGTAGATTAGTTCATTTTTTCATTCTCAGTGAGGACTCTGTTGGGAAGATTTCACATCTGTTTACTGTGAGGTTTCCTTATGGAGGTTGTTTGTACCACAACCTAGCTCTTCCATAATTTCTAAATATCATTACTTTCTTAATGAGTATTCTTTTGCTTTTGATAATATTTAATAATAATAATAATGATGATCATAACATCACTTATTGATTTTCTATTTTGTGCTAAGTATACCTTATATATCATATTTATTTACATCTTTTTAACTCTCAAAAAACCCCTACAAGATATTATTATTCCCATTTTATGAGTGAGGAAGTTGAGGCTGAAGGATTTGCCTGAGATCCAACAGTGAATGGTAGAGGTGGGAAGTAGACACAGGTGTGTGATCCTCTGGAGGCCCGATCTACTCAGTATGCCTTGCCAGCCACCCTGACCCATGAGGTAAAATGAGCATCGAGTCCTTGCAACCCCCTCCAAAGTGACATAAAGGACAGCAGATGATGGTTATGTCAATGAGTCTTTCGCAATTTAAGGATTCCCACATAACCCACAAATGGCTCATAATTTGATTTCTTTTATGGAAGATAATAATTCTACCACTTTAAAACATCAACATTTCTATATGAGAAATATTGTTTCACTCCAACCCTTGTGGCTGAGGGAAGGTCAAATCAACATAACCTAAATTCTATTTTAAAGTAGTGATTAGATCTGATCCTGTACAGAACAAAAGAAAGTGAATTTAAGGCTGGGATTGATGGGTACCATATGGCCTGAAAGAGGAAAAAAAACAAAACAAAACCCAAAAAACCCCCCAAAACTAGTAACTTGTAGCCGGAGAAGTTTAAGCTTGAGTGTCATCCAAAGTGGTACAAACCAAAATTTTCATTTTGACCACTGCTCTCATGCAGATTCCTCTCTTTTTTCTCCCCTGTAATTAATTAGTGTTTGGGCCAAGAGAATGAGGGGGGTGGATGGGAAATACCAATGGAGAAGAACAGATGAGAAGTTGAGTGGAGGCCTTGCTGAGGTTTGAGTGAAATTTTGGCCCCAAGTTTCTTTACATTATTTGTGTTTTGTTTCAGACTTCATGGTCCTGGAATTAAAAAATATGTATGTGTGTGGTGTTAATGTGTTTAACAGCATGATTGATTTAACAGATACTCAGTAAGACCAACCAGAGGACCACTCTCTCAGTAGCACCACGTCAAAGTTGAGGAACGCATTTTGTTTCTAGTAGCCAGTGTGTGAGTAGAACAACAACCTCCACAGCCTTGCTCCTTTCCCCCCATCCCCCCAGCCCAGATTTGCTGATGAGCTGTGTGTGATGCCTGGCAAGGGCGCCATTACGAGAAAGGGTAGCTAGGGAACAGGCAGCACCATTACCCATATTACTCTAAATTGAAGTATTGGAAATATAAATAAAAGATTGTCATGGCTCTCTTGGTTTTGGAAGAAAAAAGCTTTTCAACAGCAATGTTATTCAGTTCAACTCCTGCTTTCTTTGCCAGCAGCTCGTTGAGGAGAATGGGTCTTGAAAAGGGGTGGGGTGGAAGTGGTGTAGCCAGTGGAGTCTCATTACTCAGCAACTGGAATCATCTGGGGTCAATATGCGGTGTCCCCACACCATGTCTCCATTGCAACAGGAGTACTTGGGGCCCCAAACACGTATTGAACTCTCAGATAAATGCAGAGGAATGACTTGTAAAGCCAATTTCATTGCACAGAGAAAGACTTTACTCTCCTTTAGTGAATAGGTGATGTTTCTGTGGTTCAGGGGGAGCCATGGGTTTTGCTTCCCATTTTGGAAGTGAGATCATCAGAATCATTCAGCTCAATCTCCTGAAATCTAAAATATATTTCTTTAGGCAGAGGCAGGGAGGAATAATTCTGCAGTGTGCTTAAACTGCACTTGGTTTCTGCATGGGTTGGGAATGTCCTGGGCAGTGTGGTGGGGGGCTGGGCAGGGACCGAGTGCTCAGCACTGGATTGAATGTGGCAGGGAGGGCTGATGGGTCCCAGTGGCTGGAGCCAGTATTGCCTTACCAACTGGCAGGGAACCCGAGATCATTATCCATGCTACTGGCAGAGCTGTGCCATTGTGAAAGCTAGAAAGGATTTTGGAGATTATTGTAGAACATTCTTTTCACTTTATGGGGGTGGGAATGCAGGTGCATGGAAGATGAATGACCAGTCTAAGAACACAGGGCCCTGGGTGCAGAAGCAGGGAGTGGCCTCTGATCTCCTGGCCTCGGTTTCTGGTCTCCATCCACCACGCTGCTCCTTCTGGGCCTCCTGAAGTGCTTACTCCACAGATCCCTGGGATTTGCTGAGTCCTGGTTGTGCAACAACAGAGACTGGCTGAGGGCAGGGGGTCCTCAGGAAGGAGCTGCCTGAGATGGACCCCTCTGAGTAGCAGACAAACTTGTTTAGCACCTTCCAGGAGGTAAAAGGGAATGGAACCAATTACTTGTCCAAATTATTGGACCCTTTCCCCAGCCTCCCCCACCCCAACTCGATTCCCTGGTCTCCCATGGTGTATGAGTTGCTTGTTAAATTAATGTTTGCCTGTCTGGAGTGCCAGAGGAATAGACATTATAGGCCAATTAGAGATAAAAATCAAACCAACCAGAGTTGTCCTTTTAAAAATTAAAAGTCCTTTTTATGTGCTGTGGAGGTGTCGGCATTATCATAAAGACTAATTAGGACATTTTACAACATCCTGGTAACGGGAGGAAACAATATTGTTGGTAACTTTAAAGATTATTAACCATCTTTAGCACTTCAGGTCAGATATTTAAGACGCTTTCTGTGCTCACCTGCTGTTGCCTCTAGGAAGTATTTTATTGTCTCATAAGAAGAAATGAGCATTTTGAAGGCATAAATGCCCGGCTGTAATGGACGGTCCTTCACTTTGCAAAGCCCTAAAACAAGGTCTCCAGGAAGAGCTGGCTGTGACTCAAGATGAGATTTGTCACACAGGATTCATTGGTCTGCGCTGAGGTCACTTTCCATCTTGGCCACCTGGAGAAAAGAGATCTCGAAGGCAGAGATCACGAGGAAGGGTTGTTCTGGTGTTGGCAGCATGAACAAGCGAACCAGACAGTGTGTGTTCCTATTAAAAATGCTGCTTTTCACGTATGGGCAGATGCTTCCTCTACATTCTAGAAGACAGGTTCAAGAGCACTGAAGGAAGGAAAGATGGAAGGGGGGAAATGAGGGGGAGTTCATGGAGCGTTTTTTGGGGGGAGAGCTTGTCTGTGATTCGCCAATTCCTCATAGAAACCATTGTGAATTGGAACACATTCTTTGGAACTTGACTGAAGACAAAAGGGTTGTGGCAGATGCGAGTTGGATGCTTAAATTGCATGCCATTGTCATTTAAAGAATTGCATATTGTCTTGAAATTCAAATGTCCTTTAACAAATAAGGCAATTGTATCAAGGTCAGACAAAGCAGAAGGGTAAATTTAAGTGTCACCAAAGTATCTAAAGCTCTTAAGATCTATGTACAGAGACTTCCAGAATGCTAAGGAAATCTTCAAAGTTCCCAATGGAAGGCTGTGCATTCAAGTGTTATTTATCTGCGAGACTGCTTAGAAAGGCTTTCACATTTTCAGCAATTTTAATTGAGACTAAAACCACACAATTAGGCTTCACTTAGTTATCAGTGAGAACAGTAGCTATTTACTTTATAGTCTTAATGATATAACAAGTGTAAAGAAAACACAGGGCAGAGTTAAAATTTAATTCTCGGCTTTGTGTGCTGGGATTTTGCCACATGAACTATTCACATTAATCGGGGCTTTTATAGTTAGATTTCAGAATAGGGTTCTGAAACTTTACCATTTCCTGCTGACTGGTGTGCCACACTCCAGTTTTCAAACAACGATTTCTCTTTTTAAAAGGCCATTTTTTAAATTGTAAATATAATGCAATCTTATAAACACAGTCTGAAAAAAAGTCTCCAGCATATACCACCCACACAAACATTGTTAATGTCTTTGTGTATTTCTCCTCACCTTTTCCCCCTTATGAATCATTTTATTTAAGATTTACGTAATTGTAACCACAATATTTACACAATTTTATATCCTGCCTTTTTCACCTAATATATTGTAACCTTTATCCATGTTAGTTTATGGTATTTGTAAACATAATATTTAATGGCCTCATAATCTGTTATTAAGTGAATATGTTATAGTTTGCTTAACTAGTCCTCTCTTTTAGACCTGTAGGCTGTTTCCAGTTTTTTGGAGAGGTTGCACACCTACTAAGAGGAGAAATTTAGTTTGAAACCCTTCCCTAGATTTGTGTTTTCCTACCATTCCAGACTGTGCTTAAGTTTTATTTAGCCTGCATGAATCCTATTTCATCTTGAAAACCCTTGGCTAATTTGATAGATCACAATGGTATTTTAGATTAACTTGCATTTCTTTTGATTACAACTCAGACTCTTTTTTCCTGTGTTTTGTCAACTAGTTCTGTATTTCTTTATACAGACTTCTCAGTTTATCTCTTTATTTCAGTTATGTTATCTTAGTATACATGCAGGCCTAAGATTTTTATGCTGTTAAGTCTGGGTAGCTTCTCTTTGTGGCTTTTTCTAAGCCTTTAAACTTAGAAATTCCTCTTCACCCCAGAGGTCTGATAAATATTCAGTTCGATTGCCTTTTAGTTTCTTTCTGTGGTTTAATTCTTTTATGTTTTACTCTTTAGTGCATCTGGTATTTATTTTGGTGTGTGGTGTGAGATACGGGTATAAACTGTTCTTGCTTCCAGATTGCAAACCTATTTTGTTGATTGAATCCCTTTTCTTTTTGATTTGTGATGTATTCTTTTTCATATATCAATTTTTTTTACTTGGAGGTTTTAGGTATTTTTCATATGAAATATACCAAAAGCCCTTGGGATTATTCACTTTTATTTATGTATTTATTTTTGCATTGTGGTAGGTTATTTGGACCAGGTAATTATGTGATGGATAATTGTACACAATAGACCACGTAACATAGGGAGCCCCCTCAAGTTCTAGGAAGAAAAGAATTTAGATCACTCTTTCTGAATGAGGGATGCTTATCCGAATCACTTATGGAATCTTAAAAGATATACAACTTTGGGAGCCATCACCAGAAACTGTCATTCTGTAGGTTTGAGCATCTCTGTTTTTAAAAAGTTGCACGGAGGATTCTGATGTGTACATATTTGAGAACCATGGTTCAGGGTAGGGGTTAGCACACTATGGTGCACATGTCAAATCCAGTCTGCTACCTGTTTCTGTATGGTCTATGACCCAAGAATGATTTTTTTACATTTTTAAATGGTTGAAAAAATAGGAAAAAATATTTCATGATACATGAAAATAATATGAAATTCAAATTCCAGTGTCAAAAAATAAGGTTTCATTGGACTACACCTGTGCCCATGTGTTTGTGTAATGTCTTTGGCCACTTTACTGCTACAATGGCAGAAGATTGAGTAGTTGTAACAGAAACTATATGGCCTACAAAACCAGAAATATATACCATCTGGCATATTGCATGGAAAAGTGTGATCTTGGCTTAAGTCATGAAATGAGAATCAGAGTTTCTTGGTTCTAGTATCTAGGAGGTACTGTTCCTGAATGGTCAGTTGTTCATTTTAGCAAAATTACTATAGTTATATAAGGTTCTAAGGGCAAGAGACAATGTTGAAAGAGATTTTAAATTGCAGGTTTTCCATTTATTGCAACAATGTGAATCTAACATCTTGAAATTTTGTTACAAAGTAGCCGAAATTTCTGTTTTAAATAGAATAAACCATTCTAAATGCATGGCTGAACTGGAAGGAAAGGGTAATTTTCAGAGGCTTCAAACAGCCAGGTAGCTGAGAGTATATGGAGGCTGCATTTGCCCTAAGGGAGTCTTCTGATCCCTGGTGATCACTTGGGAGAACAGGACACAAAGCCTTGGGCCAATGCAAAGTAAAGAGTTGAATTGTGCACCCCTCTCCCCCACTGCCAACACTGGAACTCTTGGACGACAACATCCTTACTAAGAGAGTGACCTAGAACAAAAAGACACACAAAAGCAGACAACAAAGAAACTTGCTATCTTGGTCTTTGGTTCAGAGTACGGAAAAATTCTCCCCTGAGAATTCATAGCAAGTATAGCTCTTATGCATATTTGGGTCCTGAGCTCACACAATGTGCAAGGTGTGAAGACACCAAGAATTTAGCTTCAAGCAGTTTCAAGTTGGTGGTGCCTGACAGCACCAAATCTATATCCTCTCTGGAAGAATAAGCCACTCAACAACACATGCCTGATGTAATCCCCACATATGAAGTTCCAGTGGACATGAACTTATACAACAATAGATAGACAAATAACAAAATGCATGAGGAACCAAGGTACCATGAGTGAGGGTCAGAACAAACAACCAGTAGCAGAAGTTATCCTGTAAAGACTTCAGATAAAGGAACTACTAGATACAGAATATAAAGTTGCTTTGTTCTCTCAGTTGAAAGAAATAAAAAAGCAAATCAAAAGTCTGAGTAAGGAGCAAAAGACTATTCAAAATGACCAACAGATTGGAAGAAGAATGAAATAGAAATAAATATTCTAGAAATAAAAAAACATAATTATTAAAATAGTATACACTGTCAATTTAATCCACTGTCTACTTTTAGGAGAACAAATTGACCACCCTAAATAGGTGGTGTAGGTGTAGGTAAGAAAGTCTTAGAATGAGCAGTAGAGAGCTCTGAAAGACATCCTAAACAGTTTGGGACTTCTTCTATGTGCCATGAAGAACCACTGACATCTCTTGAGGAAGGGTGGTGATGGTGGTCTTGTGGGGATTCAGGGTTCCATCATATTTAACCCCTAGCCTACCATCCTTCAGAGCACATAGATAGGTACCTTTTTAGGGCACACAGGAATCTTAAATGCAGCAACTAAGTTTCAGGTTGAAAATAGGGGGCAAGTGGCAAGTTCAGCCCATCACCAAAGGGACAAAGTAATAGATTAATGCATATATTATTGTTGCAAACATAGCCACTGAGAGGCAGGAAAAGGAATAACAAAAGCCCAAGAGGGGGTGACACAAAGGGCTAAGATAGTAGAGACGTTTCATAAGAAAACGGGGATTGCAGCAGGTGGGATAGGGAGGTAAGTTCCTAATGGATAAAGGGGAAGGTGGAAGGAAAAGTAGTTAAGAGTGAATACATAAAAAGGTTACTGACTGAACAGGAGGACATGGAGCATCAGCACCAGGGAGTTACCAGTAACTCCATATTTTATAGATCCTGGAACATCAGTGACTGGGAAGAAGAGAATTTTCTCTCATTCATTCTCTTCATTCTGAAGACTGAAGCCTTGATTTTATGATCTTGTCTAAACTCCTTCATTAGTATTATTTCTCTAATACTGCATATCTTTCAAAGTCCCTCATGAGCCCTTTATTAGGATATTCATTGTTCTAACTGATATTGTTACTATTTTGACATTGCATCTCCCTTGCACCCAACACTCTGTTCCCACCTTCTGAAGCCCAATTTTTTGAAAATTTGCCCTGCCAGCTCCAGGGAGAGTCTCTGATACTGCTTAAGTCCTGTGTTTTCTTCCTGATCTTCATAGGTTAATTTCATTGTGAGACAGCATGCAATTAATGAGACTTATTATGTTAACGAACACACAAGTTATTATTTAATAATTATGTTAGCGATGAAAGCAGTTATGGGTTAATTGTTAAAATTACTATTAAAATAACAAGCAGAAGGTTGAATTTATGCTGATAGTTCAATTAAAAAGAAATTTAAAGACAGAATGGTGTGTGTAGGAGACAAAGTATGTGTTTATACATGTAGAAGGTTCATAGCCATCAACTTCACCAGTAAATGTGGTATAAGAAGAATTTTGACACAAAGAGGCTTTGTGCAGAATAATCTTAGTCATCTTTTCAGAAACACGAAACTGTGAGAAAACCCCCCACGTTTAGAAGGAAACCAACGGATAAGAGTTTGGGACCTTGTAATAGATGCTAATGTTAAGGTCAAGAAACTAACAACATAGAACAAAAGCCATAATCAGAGCAGGTGACTTGCTTTCTTGGTCACTAAATAGCCATTGACTTTTGACAATTCATTTTACCCTCTTAGGATTTCAATTCCCTCATGTATAAAGAGGCTTTAAAATTCTGTGGCAGTGAACAGATGTAGAGGCACGGACTTCCACACATCCAAGAAATCAAGGCTATTCATCTTCACTAGAGTTGTCCTCCAAGTATCAGTGAATCATGTGTGTGTGTGCATGTGTGTGTTTGTGAGTGCTTGCACATAGACCCATGCAGACCTGAGACTGTAGGCAAAATTCTATAATTTGTCTCTTTGCAATAAGAAATCTTTGTCTGTAAATGGTTTGTCTTAAAATCTCCTTATTAAGAAAATGCATTGCAAAAAGGATTTGTCGCTAATGGCAGAGCAGTCTGTGAGGGCATGTCTAAGTTGGAGAAGGAGTGTCATGATCAATAAACTGTGTCTGTCTCGGCCAGCCCTTTACAGTCACTACTGACTTTTAAAGTTTTCTTTATTATTATTAAATTTAGCTTTTATCTTTTACAAAAAGATATCCATTTTACTTTGATTTTCTTCTTTTTGTTTGGCTTGGACTCAGATGTTGAAAGGGAAGGGAGTCTAAAGCTCATCTAGTCCAACCCTTTTATTTTACAGATGAGAAAACCGAAGACCAGAAAAGTGTAGTCATTTGTCCAGACTTAGAGAGTGAATTTGTAGCAAGTTTGGAACTAAGATGCCATCCTTTGACTCTTCGTTGCATGCCTTCTCCGCTCTATACTTTTCAGGACTTGCTATAAGATTCATCGTAAATATTGTTTTATATTGTTAAGCACTTTACAATTTTCAAGATGCTGTCCTATCTATCATCCCACTGGGGCCTTAAAACATGCAATAGCACAAACTCAGACATTTTTGTCTGTATTTTAGCAAGAGGAGAATCCTGAAATTCACTTGTCCGAGGTCGCATGATTAGAAAGTGTTAGAAGTGTCAGGAAAGACCACTCTTTCCGGTTACAGCTTACTGCTCTTGGGTTGCTCCAGGATGTGGTAGCATAATGGATGAGATAATAATGATTTATTTAAAAAATCCCCAGAACAACTTTACATTTCCCTTGTAAATATTTTTTTCAAACTATCGATTCATCACATCTGAGGCATTTCCTTTTGGCATATTTTGCACTGACCCTACACAATGTATGTGACGGTGAGGAGAAGCAGATGAGCACTTGAGGTGTGAACAGCACACCCCCGTAAAAACCGTTTTGTGCACTGTGCAGGGATCAGAAGTCTCAGCCCCATGATGCTAAGCCTGCTGATGAAGCCCTGAACCCTGAGGCTTAGAGAGAGGGGTATAAAAAGAACAGTGTGAAATATGTTGACTATTTAGAAGACTAAGAATGGAGAAGGGAACCCAGGAGACAGAGGTCGAAGAAGGGGACCCAAAGGCGGATATGGGTTTTGTGCCACCAGCCATTGCCTGCAGGGCTCATGGGGGGTGGGAGATAACTATGTCAGAGGCTCAACGCTGGCTTTTAGAATGACCCCTTTTCCTACCCTATTGTTTGATCTATGCCCTTTTCCATTTGGGATGGCCTATGGTCATAGCCCCAAATGTGGGACCCTTCACTCGGCTTCTTCCAGGTCCTGGTAGACATGGCCAAAATTAATAAAAACAGTTAATAGTTATTAAGATTAGCTCATAATGACAAAGCTGACATTTATTGAGAGTTTACCAAGTACCAGGCACTTGTTCTAAATGCTCTACGTTTATTAACGCAGCAAATTCTCACAAGTCTATGAAGTAGTTTCCTTTTACAGATGGAAAAATTGATGTGTAAAACGGTGAAGTATTTCGCTCAGCGTCACATAACTAGTTATTGGCAGAATTGGGATTCAAACCAGAGTCCTTGGGATTAATCACCAGGCTACACAGGTAAATGTCGAGTAAATATTAAATGATACTAGAAAGGATTGATTACTTGGCCCTCGTAATGACATCATAGCTTGCTAGGCTGGCTGCCGTGTTCATTGCTTGAGGTGTGAACTATGTGCCCAAGACTGGCCATTCCACACCAATATGTCGGGTTTCTGTGTTGCTGTGAAAAGCACCTAGCTGAGGGCTATGCAAGCCGCAGCCTCACCAGCGAGTGGGTCTTCACATGAAGGAGATTATGCCCGTCTCAACAGAAGTGTACTGCAGAGTGTGGGTGTGGCCTCTCAAGCCCTTCACCACCGGGTTCCAGGGCTGTGCAGTATTATACCCTTCAGAGGCAGAGGTAGATTCGGTCCTGTGTGTGTTAGAATCAGCCCAGGGTGATTGGCAGCTTTCTGTAAAGGAGGGAAAAGGGATTAGGAACAAGAGTAATTCTCTGTCCTCATTGATTTCAGAGGCTGTTTACTTGCAAGGATTTCTGCAACTTTTCTTGGCCCTTTTCAACAAATTTACAGTGGAGGGGAGAGGTTTGCTCCATGGTGGCTCCAAGAGAGTTCTGCAGAACCTTGAGCTGCCAAGGTCAGGAAATAGAACACGTGTTGTTCTTCAAGGCAACTTTTTTTTTTTTTCTTTTCTCATCAGATCAGCGGTCATGCAGGGAAACGGGCCATAGACAGGTCTAGAGGCAAGGTTAGTGGTGGGAAATATCACAGCTTCCAACATGTTGTAGCTATGATCAGAGCAGCTTAAAAAAAGTCTGTTTAATTAAAACAGGGGCTGGGCATGGACAGTTGGCTTCTGAGTGCTTGGCCTGAGGAAGGTCAAGTAGGATCTATGCCATTGCTTCTGCTGCAACTTCTACAAGTCATTATAGGGATCATGGAGCCAATCAAAGCTGAACAATAGGACTGAAAACAAGTGGAAACCATCTACTTTCAGAGTTAGAACACGCAATGTTCTCTTTGTTCTGCCAGGGTGATTTGCCATTTTATAGAGCCCAGGTCTGTGATGATGCTGAATACTATTTGAGCCTATCTAGCTGCCTGGCTCTTTTAGGAGACGATTGAGGAGGAAATACTCTTCAATTCATCCCTACAAAGACGTTTCCAATTAAAAAATTCAGCCAAACAAGCAAACGACTCAATAAACCAACATCTAAAGACTCTGAACATCTCTATCAGTAAAATCCCAATTTGTGGAAACAGGCATTTGGAAATTTGTGTTTTCCAGGTCTAAGGGAGTGGAAGGTGTGAATATTATTTGGCAAGTCCAGGACATTGTTATTAGCTGTAAATATTAAAAACATGGAATAAGTGTAGTTTCCCTTTTGAGTACAGCTAGGCATAAAGGGGCAGAAATCGGTTCTCCCTCCTCCAGGGTCCTATTTATAAGTGACTTCAGCAGAAGAGGTGCTCTTTGCTGCCCAAAACCTAATGGGCTTCTCTGCTGCTTTTAAGTCAGCACGACATAACACAGCTGGAGGGTGGCTGGCTTGGGGCAGGGTCTCCACAGCACTCAGGGCCCCTGGCTCTTCCTTTGATGTGCCCACTTCGGAAAGTGTTAATAGGAGCTACTAAAACCACTGGGGTGTATGTGGAGCCTGAGGGGGATGTGACAAGCTAAGCAACTATGTGGAGCTTGGTGCTTGAAAAGAAGTGGAAGGGTAACTGACCTTGGACAAGGACCCGTGGTTGTTGCTGACCGTTGGAACCCTGGAATTAGATATGTTTCTGTTTGAATGACATTCTCTGCTCCACACTAAAATATGTGGATGGCACCATTAGGGGCAGGGAAGAGCCAGCAGGTTCACAAGCCAGATTGCTTGTGATTGATCCAGTGCAAGGGGTGTTTCTCCAGGAGATTTGTGGGATTGAATGTCTCAGGGTTTTTGCTATTTGGAGAGCGTCCTTGTGGAGAGGTCAGCTTCCTATCACCCTGGATGCTGGCATATTATTTGGGAACAGTTGGGTACTCAAATGGCTTTGTCTGCTCTGACAGGGGGAAAGTGTAAGACTTTGGATGTTGAATTTGGTTTAAGACCTCGGAGGACCCGAGGTTCCTCGGTGTTTCTGAAATGGAAGCTCACAGATTGTTACCGTCTTGGTGATATATACCTGAGCATAGATGGACAGAAACTTGGGGTCTCTCCCAATTCCAGCAGAGGGAGAAGCTGGGGCAGAGTCTCTGCACCTGCTCCCGGGCCAGGAAACTCCCTTGCTGGTTCTTCTGGATCCCTGGCTACATTGCAGAGCAATCTATATCTATGCAGAAAGTGGGCTCTTCTTACCATTTCTCATGCCACAAATAATTTCTCCTTCTTAGCTCTGTTTATTTTAATATCTGGGGGAAAATGGCTTAAATTAAATCACATATATAACAAGTAAGCCTACCAATTTCTGAAAATTGAATTCAACCAAGGTGTTATATAATGGCTAAACTATAAATGAACCACATTTAAAAAAATCTAATGAATTAATTTGAGTTAGAGCTAAGGCAGTGCTGTTTTTAACTTTTTTATTTTGACATAATTGCACACTTTGAGTAAAGTTGCAAGAATAGTACAAAAGTCTGCCCAGGTCCCTTTCATCTTCACTCCCCAAATGGGAACATTTTACCATTTGTGTTTTCTATCTTCTGCTTTCTCTCTCCATCTTTCCCTCCCTGTCTCCCCCTTTTGATTGTTTAAGAAAAAGTTGCAGCCCTGATGCCTCTTTACCCATAAGTTCTTCACTGTGTGTTACCTAAAAGTAAGGATGTTCTCTTACATAACCATATTACAGTTATCAAAAGCAGAAAATTAATATTAACATCATACCATTATTTGATCTATAAACCATACTCCTATTTTGCCAATTGTCCTAGTGATGTTCTTTATAGCAAAATAAAATTTCAAATCATGCCTGGCATGTAGCTGTCATGTCTCCTTAGCCCCTTTTATTTGGAGACAGTTTCCTAGTCTTTCTTCAAAACAACCCATATTTAAAAGCATCTAGAGTAGATAAAAGGAGAGAATCAAGATATGGTGGCAACTACCAGCTTCCCTTTAATTTTTATAATACAACTGCATAGTAATAGAATTTTTAGTTGGCTACATGTTTACCTCCTTAAAGACTACATTTCCCAGGTGACCTCTGGAAGTGACCACATGACTACAATCCAGGGCAATGGGAAATGAGTGGAAGTAATGTGTGCAGTATGGGATAGAGATGTGCTGGTGGTGGTGAAAGTCCTCTCTTGGACCATGAGACTGATCAACAAGATAGCCCCGATAGTTACAAAGCAGTCATACCAGCCCCTGGCAACCTACTGGATTATCCCCTCTCCTTATTCCTCTGAGAAATTTAAGGACTTAAAAAAAAAACAACCCCACCATACTGTTATCAGACCTCAGAAAATTGGTTATAATTCTTAACAAGATCAGTATTCATATCCTGTTTTTTTTGCATGAACAAACTAAAATTCCACTAAATGTTATTATTTTGGGTCTTATTATTTTGGATTGCTTTTTTATAGCATTTGTACTACTAACCTGACCAATACAGTTGTCTAAACCACTGTTCAAGGCATTGTTCAAATTTCCTGGAAATATTTCTGCCAAAGGAGGGAGAAAAGTGCAGGAGTTAATTTGGTAACAGTATAGCAGTGAAGATTTTTTTTTGTTCTTGGTAATTTTATCAAGACTGGAAAAATTTCCGCCCCTTTATGCTTTTACTTAGTTTTTTAAGTAAGTCATTACATTTTCTCATTTGCATTTGTGTCAGTCAAAGCTGTATTCTCCGAAATTACAAAACTGGCTTTGTTCTGTAAGTTTAAAGTCTTGGAGGAATTTTGGGTTGAGATCTGTTCCTGCAATTTCCACATGTCAGCATCAGGTGGCAGTAGAGTTACATATGTTCTGAGCAGCTGGTTAACAGGAGTTTCACTGGTGACCTCAGTATGAGTTTCTGAGCTAAAACATTGGACAAAAATATATATTGATTTTAAGAAAGGCAATACAAACTGAAGAAAATTAACCTCATAGAAAATACAGGACTCTTGTGTACATTTTTCATGTGTACTTTAGCATAACTAAGCTAAAATGATGGTCATGATGTTAAACTTGCGAAGACTTTATTTCTTGTTTTCTATTTCTCACAGGACTCCTCCTAATACACCTCTCTCTTAATTGCTTTCTTCAAGTAAGGGAGTTCTCTCCTTCTCATAGTCTAGACAAAGTGTAGCCTTTCTGGTCAACTAAACTGACTTAAAATTAAACTTTTCTCTTTAGCTTCTTGATAAAATTCCTTTCTTATTCTTAATATTTAGGAAGAGGGAAGAAATTGTAAATAGTATCTTTAAAACTTATTCCAATCTTGTGTTCATGGGTTAAACTACAAATGGTATTTTGTCAGTTAGAATTCCTTCCAAATTTCCTCCTCCCAAAATAACACAGCTTGGGAAGATACCTGACCTATTCTGCATACAACAGTTTTATACCTAATTAACAGTCTTGTTTAGTATCTGGGTTATCAAAAGTGACACCCAGAAGGAAGCCAGAAAATTGAATCAAAGTGAAAAAGACCTGGGTTATTTTTTGTTATTTGTATAAAGAGAAGTGATCTCATGCATTGTCCTCTTACCCACCAACAGGGGCTACAGACAGATTGAGAAGGGTATTTTCTGTATCTTTAAGGGAAGATGTGAAAAAGCCAGGAGGGTCTTGGTTATAAGGGAAGATACGACTGGTGTCATGATGTTGCTTGATCTCTGTCCTGTGGGCATCGTGTCATTGGAGACACCATTAGGGCCCTTTGCTCCCTGATGCATTTTGTGTGGAATTATCAGTGTCAGTGGGACTAGAAATTGTTATCGGTGTTCATAAGTTTGGGTTCTGAAATCATTGCAGGAAATTAGAAAATAAAATGTGCAGTTCTTTGTCCCACCCAAAAGCAAAATTGTCCCTGGAAAGCTGCTTCCAGTTATAGGTAAATTTGGACCTAAAGCTCTATCTAAAACCTCCATTGGAGTCCCTTTTGAGCTTTTTGTTCTTTTTCTATACCAACGTCAATAACATGAAAAAGCATTGCACACACTCACACACACACACACACACACGTGTATGTATATATGTATCAGTATAATTCATAGCTTTATTTACATCAAGGAAATATATAAAAGATATGTAAATATATAAAAATAAAATGAGCTATTCATTTATGAAACACTTATTGAACACCTACTGTGTGTCTAATGCTGTACCAGGTGATATGCCATCAAAGATGAAAAGATACGGTTTCTATTTCACAGGTTAGTGGTCTCCTCCATGCAATACCTATTTTAGTTTTTTATCTTCTAGAGAGAGAGAGCAAGCGAGTGAGTGCATGCGTAGGGGCAGGGAGGGGCAGAGGGAGAGGAAGAGAAAGAATCTCAAGCAGGCTCCATGCCTGGCATGGAGCTGGAGATGGGGCTCCATGTGGGGCTTGATCTTACCACCCTGAGAACATGAACTGAGCTGAAACCAAGAGTTGGACTCTCAACAGACTGAGCCACCCAGGCACCCCCATGTAATACCTATTTTAAAGTGTTGAGAGTAGCCTAAAAAGAGACTCAAAATATTACTGAGGCTTTTGGTTTTCCTTTAATTCTCGATTTTTAGTGGTATGAATCACTGAGCCATGTAACAACTGCTTAGTCTTTCCTAGAATTTCTCTTTAATATAGAAAAGTTAAGAGAAAAACTCTTAAAGCATGGGACTGAGACCCACCTGCTGTGGGCTACCCCAGAATGGGCAACTTTCTGAACATGGCAAATCTACTTATAACAGGAAGCAGTTTTCCTAGGACATTTTTTTGCCCCTGGGCAGAACAAATCCGGCAGAATTTCCTCACTTTGGGTACCTCCCCCCCAAGTTCTTTTCCATATAGTAATACATTTAGCAAACCTCACAACTGTGCTAGGAAGCGTTATTTCTATCCTCATTTTATAGAGAAATGAACAGAAAACTGGTACACCATGTGGATTTGTAACTTGTCCCAAGGTTACACATCTAGTCAGTGCCAGCAAGGGTCCAAATGCAGACAGTGAGGCCCCAAGATCTGCATTTTTAACCACTTCTCTCTATATTTATTTTATTTATTTATTTTTAGAGAAAGCGAGAGAGTTCAAGTGGGTGGGGAGGAGCAGAGGGAAAGATAATTTTTTAAAAAAGATTTTATTTATTTATTTTAGAGAGAAAGATCATGAGCAGGGGAGGAGGGATAGAGTGAGAGAGATTATTTTTAAAGATTTTATTTTAGAGAGAGAGAGAGAGGGAGAGGAAGGGGCAAATGGAGTGGGAGAGGTAGAGAGAATCCTCTCAGACTCTGCGCTGAATGTAGAGTCCAATGCAGGGCTCCATCTCAGGACCCTGAGATCACAACCGGAGCCCAAATCAAGAGCCAGAGGCTTAATCAACTGAACCGCCCATGTACCTCTATCTTTATGGTCTTAACTGTGGGGTGAGAGGGTGCTCATGATAAGAAACACATCGCTGGGGCACCTGGGTGGCTCAGTCTAGGCATCTGCTTTTGGCTCAGGTCATGGTCCCAGGGTCCTGGGATCAAGGCCTACATTGGTCTCCCTGCTCAGTGGGAAGCCAGCTTCTCCCTCTCCCACTCCCCCTGCTTGTGTTCCTTTTCTCGCTGTCTCTCTTTCTGTCAAATAAATAAATAAAATCTTTAAAAAAAAAAAAAGAAACACATCCCTTATTTTGTAATTTCACTTCAATCCTACTGATTAACTCAGAGATCAGCATACCTAAGTAGTGACTTAGTCACCAGGGACTCAGAATTCTCCTGAACTTACTATGGAGTAGAGGAGATAGACATACCTGCACATAGCTATGCTGAAAGGCAGAAACAAGCAGCTCTGGACAAAGCTGTGAGTATGTGTCAGCACAAGAGGAAGCAAGAGAGATTTGTCCTGATTTTAGGGTTGGGAGATCTTACTTGGAGATAACTGTTGGTTCTAGCCATGTTTAATAGAATTTTTGTTGCCTCTGTTATTTGGGATAGGCAATATTCAGTCTATCTTGGGATAGACTATCCTTGCTGGGTAGTCTTTTCTCCCCATTAGGCAATAATAGAGGGGCTAATGTCTATCAACAATCAGCAAATTCATAGATTCATACTTGGGTTGACATTTTAGTTCTCATCCTAATGGCTATGACTTTATTCTACCATCTTTATTTGACCCGAAGAGTTTCAGGATCTCGTCATCTCATTATTGGGTGCCTGTGAACTGGCTTATATGGCTTACCCATTGAGCTTGAGCTCTTTTTGGCAGAGGGAGAGTCTTTTGCCTGGAAACTGCAGACCTAGCTTAGGACCAGGCATTCACATAGTAGGTACTCAAAAGCAAATGTTTATGAAATGAATAAGGTGCAAACAATTAACCCTGTCAATGAGGAAAAAAAATCTCATTACCTGTTTGTCATATTGCCCAGTCCAATATACTTTTGACATCCTACCCTCTTAATGAGGACAGAAGCTGTTCATTAAATAAATTAACCATTAAGTTGAGAACACGAATGTCAATATAGACACAGGCTGTTAATTTGCCAGTCACTGATGCATCCAGTTCCCGAAGGACCTCAGACCCTGCACGTATGTTAAACAGCAGGCAACTGAAACATGGCTAGGAGGGACTAAACCAACATGGGCCTCACACAATTTGATAGAATTGTCCAAAATGAGATACCCTTCCCTCTTGAAAGATGGATACTCCTTGGCATCAAAATTTGCAGCTATCTAAGTGATTAGGCCTATCTCTTCCCTTTGACTATTTTATTTCCATTTTCAGGTAGATCGTACTATTTCTTACTTGTAACTTGGGCTAATGTTGCCTTGAAATAAGAAGGTGATAAAGAAAAGGGGAAGAAATCTTTGATCATTCATCATACTGTGGAAAATCTGACAGTGGCTTTTATTAACAGATGGGACCCCAGAGAATTTCTCTGCCTGATCTTCCCCCAGTGCTCTATCTAATTGAGTAGAGGAAAACAGCTTAGCAGGGATCTGGACAGCTTCCGAATAAAGCCATTGGCATTTCAGTGAGGCTAAAATCTCTGCCATGTGCTGAGGTTGGTGGTGTGTGTGTGTGTGTGCGTGCATGCATGCTGCTTCTGTAGGCTGCAGAAACATACATAGCAGTTGAAGGATGATGGTATTAGTGAGATGTGGTGGCAAAAGCACTGGCATGGGATCCAGGAGACTTGAGGTCCAGCTGGTTCTGCCGCAACCAGACTTGAGAATTTGGAGGGAGTCCTTCCCTTCTCTGGGCCTCAGCTTCCATGTTTGTAACATGCCTGGATCAGAGTAGATAATTTCCTGGGTCTTACTCAGTTCTGACATTCAGTAGTCCTTCTTGCCATGGAGAAAAGAGAAAAGGAGCTTAAAATGATAGGTCTGGAAAATTCTTGCTTGGGAGCATACACAACTGTTATCCGAGAAATGGAATTTTTCCAAGTGTGTTTGGCCAATATGAAGGCAAGGGGAGGCCCACAGGGAGGATGGAATATGAAGATGTCTTTGGAAATGCATTTGGGAAACTGTTCATCTTCCTCCCGCTTCCCATACCCACCTGTTCCCCACACAAATGTTAAAGGAATCTACCTAAAACACAAATTCATTAATGTATTTTTTTTCCTTTGGAACTGTAAGTGCAATCAGGACAGGGACCACATTTTTCTGTATCCCTAGTACTACAGTGCAATGCTTTGCCCAGGACGTGTTGAACGTGTTGAACGAATGCATGCATGCATGTTGAAAAATTTTCAGTGGCTAACTATAGAGATCAGTTTTCATCTATAAATTCCTTTATGATATTGTCTCAGTTACCTCTTTATCTTCATCTTATATAACCCACCTGAATACATTCTTCCCTCCAAGTACGCTAAATCATCTATATTATATTATACTATATTCTCCAAGGCTACTGCAATATTGATCATTTCTGTACATGTTACATTTGCCATGGATGCTTTTTTTCTGAGGGTTCTTCTAGTTAACTAGTTCATCAAAACTCACATCCAATCCTGTTTACTCTGGAAAGCCTTTTCTGATCTCCCTCCCCCATTATTACTTAAATGTGTTTTCACCAGGTTTCTGTGATAGTCAATGTGTACTCTATCTACTTATCATGATATCATGCAGTTATTACCATTACTGGCACACTGTCTGAAATATACTAGATGCTCATTTAAAGTTGGTTTAACGAGTGATTCAATGAGTTAGGTTCTCTGCTCCCATTTCAGGCTCATATTGTGTCCACGTTTTCTCTTTGCCTTTCGTGCATGAGGTCCCAGAGTTTCAGCTTTTTCTTTGTCCTAGGGTTCTGCCAGCCCTCACAACTTGGCTATAGAGTGGAAGTCCATTTTCTCCACTCATTCCTTTTTGTTGGCTCAGTGAAAAGTCCACAGGCCCTTTTTGTGTTATGTTTTGACCACTTCATGGAAATAGAAGATAAAACTAACCAGCTGATTCTAGAAACTCACAGTAGCTTTCTCCCACTGTCCTCTTCATCCCCTTCTGTGATGATAACTAGAATCTCAGCTAGACCCTTACCCTCTGATTCATGCTCAGAGTTGGAGTCCCCCAATCCTTTTCATGCCTTTGACCTCAACTTTAGATGTCTTATGAATCCCAGTCTTTGTGATTGGTGCCTCTTGGGGCTGAGTATTTGGTTAAGGCTATCTTGCTGCATAGCAAATGAACGCAGAACTTAGCAGCTAGCAAACATTTATTATCTCACACAGTTTCTGAGGGTTATGAATCCAGAAGTGGCTTGGTTGCATGGTTTTAGCTCAGGGTGTCTCATGAGCTTTCAAGCTATTGGCTGGGGATGTAGTCTCAGCTGACCGGTCCTCTTTAAGCTCATTCATACAGTTGTCGGCAGGCTTTAGTTCTTTGCAGACTCAAACTGAGATCCTCATTTCCTCACTGGCTATTGGCTAGAGACTTCCCTTAGTCCCTTGCCATGTGGACCTCTCCATAATGCAGCTTACAACATGGCAGCCAGCTTCCTCTAAAGTGACAAATCATCACTTCTGCCATATGTTAGTGGTCATACTGACTCAGTCCTGGTACAGTGTCGGAGGGCACTACACAAGAGTGTGAATACCCGGAGGTGGGTGTCATTGGGAGCTATCTTGGAGGCTGGCTTCCATAGGCAGAATTGGGGCATTTTGTTTTGGTGGAAAGTAGCATTTTTGAGAACGTCCAAGCTGGGATGGTTCTCAGTTCAGGTGGCCTCTGGTGTCTTTGGGAATGATTTTTCTCTATGTATTTCTTTACTGATGTATTGGAGTTTAAATTCAAACTCTTTTTACAATTTTAGATACATCATTTCAGCTGATGCAACTTTTGACTATTTAGAAGAAAGATGAGCATCCCATAGAATTAGGAGTGTAGAATGCACTCTTGGCCTTAAGCCATCATATGTCCTAGACTCTAAATGGAAATTAGAATAAAAGTTTCTAATTTTTGCTTTATAAAGAAGGCATTATTTGCTGCACACTGAAGGTAGGTGTCAGGAGGGCAGAGAAGTGCCTACGGCATGCTGAAATGATATATTTTTTAAAAAATAAAATCACCTGCTTTGTGGTTACTTCTATTGCTTATAAACTATACTTATGTATTATTCACCGAAGTGATTTTCTAATTTGTTATCATAGAAATCATCAAGGAAAGACTGCTGATGTTCTTCAGAACCTGATAAATACATTGACATGACAGGAACATTTCCAAGGGAATGTATTATGGGGTCAAAGGGTCAGAATGTGTGGTTGGAATAGAGTCCGCGCACGACCATGTGAGGTCTCCTGGTCCGTGCAGCTCTGCCCTCATCACGGCTCAGCTACTGGACGGTGGTTTTCAAGGTAACACTCTTAGAATCCTAGGGAGGAGGGAGTGGAGAGAGAGGTAGTGATGGCCAAGGCTGGTTCTGCACAGGGAAGTTTCCAGATCCCCCTTCTACCCTTTCTGCAAGCAGAGTACCTCTACATTTTTTTAATATTAGATTCCTGATAACTACAATATCATTTTTGAGAAAAGATTTAGCAGCTTCAAAAAGAAAGGCATCTGAAAGCCTCCAGCCTGGGAGACAATGTAATTGAAGCATCTCTGAAAGATATCCCTGAGTGCATGTGACTTTTTTGATAACCAAGAGAGTGAGCGGAGAGATCAAATGGGTGGTTTTTCGTCAAAATTCTCCTTTGGGGAAAACGAATCTTTTTTTTCTGATGATGGTGCTTTTGTTCAAAATGCTGTTTAACTGTGAAATTTACTATCAGAAGACTCAGGATTGATTAACACCTGCATCTTCCAAGGGAGGCTTTGCCATCTGAAGTCAGACGTGGAACATAGTCAGGGTTTCTCAACTGCGGCACTATTGACATTTTGGGCTGGATAACCCTTCGTTGTGGGGGACTGCCCTGGGCACTGTAGGATATTTAGCAGCATCCCTGACCTCTCCCCACAAGATGCCAGTAGCCCCCTACTCCCCAAGTGTGACAATCAAATATGTCTCCAGACATTGACTAAGGTTCCTTGGAGGGAGAAGTCACCCCTGGTTGAGAACCGCTGGTGTGGTGAGTACAATGGACAACTAAGGGGACAATGCTGTTTTGGGGCCCTAGAACTGTGTTTGAATGTGAGGCACCATCACTGCTTTTCACGTGATTGGTTCAGAACCAGCTCTGAAGGCATTCTCCAAAGAGAAGTGCCAAGGTATTTTGAACAAAGTTCTGGCTTTCCTGTAATGAGTGTCACACCTCCCAACATAAATTCCTAGGAAGTAGCAGACTTGTTTAGTTGTACAGTTCTGGTGGGTTTGTTGTAAACTAGGCCTGCTTCATCGTAAGTTTGCCTTGTTTCCTACCAAGGTATCTCCCTCACCCTGGGAGAAACTGAAGTAGGAAAAAAAAAAAAAGTCCAGTGCTCTTGGTCTCTGGTAATTCTGTTAGTAAAATTTGGGAGGGAAAAGTGGGGGGAGAAACTGTTTTGAAGTCGGGCATTAAAGATCACATTTGGGATTACCGTAGGTTGCTACCCTGCTTCCTCCTAGGAGTTCCCTGGATGTCTCTTTCTTCCCAGATATAAATGCAATCTCCTGTTGTCATGGAACCACGAAAGAGGTTTTGTTGGCTTACCTGACACTTGAACTAAGTTTGCATCCCCTCCCACGGCCCCGCAGCAAGTCTCCAGGCACAGGCACGAGGAACAAGAGCAACAGCAAAAGAAAAGCTTTCCTTGAAAAGCGTTTGCCCCTAATGGATTGCAGCTGTAACAGATGACGCCCCCAATTAAAACACCCGGGCTTTGGCTCTGCCCAAATGAAGAGTCCACGTGCTGACCTTACGATCAGTCACCTTGGGGGCACTGAGGGTCGAGGGGCATCTGTTTGAAATTTCCTGCCACAACGGTGCCATTGCAGAAATGGCTAGGGAGCAAACAAGGGCAGTGTGGGCTTTCTTTTCTTTTCTT
>LNAC01000285.1:125639-239015 GCA_002007465.1 Ailurus styani | reverse complement strand
TTTTTTTTTTTTTTTTTTTTTTTTTTTTTTTTTTTTTTTTTGGTTTTTTTTTGGAGAGAGGCCTAGAAAAGAAGGTGACTGCTTAGTGCTGAGCACCAGGTCTCTGTTAGGAAAGAGGACCCCAAACAGCATATGATCTTGGGGCTGGAGTGTCCCTGGAGGAGAGGCCTGTTGTTCCCTCAGTGGGAACCAAAGGCAAGAACAGAAACTCCACCTGCCAATGCAGGTCATGAGACTTACTGAAGCCCCCAGAACTGGTGTAAGGAATAAATGGACAGAAAAGCAGAATTTGTATAAGTTAGACACTGCTAGTGGAAAGGGCTATATATATGTCTAGAGGAATAAACTGATTTTATTTTTAGGTTACTTTTGTTGTAGGCTAAGATCTTCAAAAGGTGGTATTGCTAATGATGCCTGTCTGATAGGAAGCAGAATGGAATAACCTGTGGATGTGACCAGAGCTTGGTACCTAGTAAATGATGGATAAAGTGCTAAGAACAGTGATCATCATTATTATTAATTGCATGGGGGTATTACATAACCCTGTACACATCCAAAGTGAAGGAGAGAACCAAGGTAGATATTGAGATGATTTTGGCTTTTAAGAGAATTGTGGCCTCAGTTACTTATTTTAGACAAGCTGTTAAGTTATCCGGATAATTCTCTCTGCCCTTGTATTGGCTCCTTGTGGCTGTGTGACAAAGGACCACAAACTGGGCGGCTTAAAACAACAGAAATTTATTCTCTCAGTTCTGGAGGCCAGAAGTAAAAAATCAAGGTGTCAGCAGGGCCAGGTTCCCTTTCATTTGCCCCAACGAAAATCCTTTGCAATAGCCTGTGTCCTTGAGGGCAGAACAGAAGTGTGTTGGGAGGTGGTGAAGGCTAGGGCTAGCATGGTGATGTTGGTCAAGGTATCCTGGCAACAGCATTACCTTGTACTTGTTGAGACTTACATTCTTCCCCGTGGAAGGGGAGAGGTTCACCGAGAGTCTCTCTGAGTGGGGATGACAGGCTTGGTCACAGATTGCATATAGGGGCTGAAGACCAGAGAGTGGCTGCTGATGATGGATTTTTTGCTTAAGAGACCAGTGGTATTACTGACATATTTGAGGAAGCTGGGAAGGCAACCCATGCCGGGAAAGCAGCTGGTGAATTTGCTTTTAAAGACTGGATTCTGGCTTCATGGAAGTGTAGGAAGCTCCTCCCCCATCCACAGAGTCCCCATGACTTACCACCAGCATGGCTATACTATTATGCCACGTGTGTGTTTGAGGGGAGGGTGGGTAAGGCGTCAGATTTGATGTCTCTAGGATGTCAGTAGTCAGACAATAAAAGCTTCTTGAAACTCTGTTTTTGGTAGGTCTGCAGAGCAATTTCTACCAGCTATTTAGAATGATGTGTGGAGCTTTGAATGATTTATTATTTTCAAAGCTAGGAAAATATACAACTTCTTACGCTTAGTCAATAATTAGCGGATAATAAACTCCACCAAAGAACTTCTATAATTTTTCAAGTACCCAATGTTTTACTTCTCAGATATCTGTTTTTCTCAGTCATTGACTGCTATTCAACCATTTAACTAGTTAATAGGAGCACCCAAGGTAAATAAATGGAGACCTTTTAACCCAGAGACTTTGAGTGACAGCTTGGGCTAAACCATCAGTCTTCCACCAAAAGAAAACACAAAAGCGACCCTTAACTAAGTGAATTGCAGACATGTTTTGAAGGTCAGGTAATTTATTTTTTTGAGGGAGCGGAAGAGTAAAGAATTAAATTTTATTAATTACATGTATATTTTCAGTCCAATTTAGTTTTCCAATACTGAAGAACTGCAGAGAGTGACTCAAATTATTATAAATTACAGGAGGGGTCTAGACATGGTGAGCTTTCTAAATTAAAGTTTTTTCTCTGCCTCCCGGGTCTTCGTGTTCTGTCCACAAAGATGCTTTTCTTTACAATAGTTTTGTACAATTTCAGGACTTCATAAACACCTGAAAAAAATACATAGTTTTTTTTTCATTCTCTCCACATAATTTGGCCTTGAAATGGAAACCCTGTCACACAGACTCCTGGTTTGCACAGTCCAGAAACTAGGATACTGAAATATCCTAGTTGAGGTGCAATTCTACAAACTACAAACACGCTCTTGCGTGAGCACGTAGATGCACTTATGTGCACTCATGTGACACCTGAGAAAGAAAATGTCTGGCAGGAAGTCTGAGCAGTAGAAGGAGAATAAAAGCCCCAGACACGCTGAAGAAAGCTCCCAGAGGCAGGCTGCCTCATCAGTAAAACACTTTCTTGTCATTTCCTCACCGCAATACTGAATTGCTCCACTGTTCTCATGAGATTGCATATTCATAGTATAGACTCTTATGCTGGAAATATTTCTCCTCCGACCATGCAGGTTTTCATTCTGCTTTCTCATTTGTCCTTTCCCAAAGTGAGTCATTAGAAGCGTGGGCTGTGATTCCACACTTGGCTGTGTTGAGGCATCAGCCATGAAGGGATATGAAAGGCGCTTTGTCCGGAAAGGAGATGCATTTCCGGTGGGAAAGAGGAAGGAAGGATTAAAAGGAGGAGGCGTGCCTGGTTTGCCAGTCGGCTCCCTCACAGTTCCTCAGAAGGGAATATCACTCAGAAGAGCCCAATTAATGGGCAGGCCCACTGGGCAGTTGTTGAGTGTTAAGACATTACTGGAAACATTGGCAATAATGTGTCTGTTAATTCAGATCATTACATGTAGCCAGAGAGGAAGACAGAGCCTCCCAATGGAACTGTGAAAATAAAATGCCTCCTCTTGCCCATGAAATAAATGCTGGACAGAAAGAATATAAGTCAGAAGTAACTCCAGACTGTTGCCCACGTGTCTGGATGCCAGTCAGCAGGTCCACTCACTTCTCTGACCGCTGCCGGTGACAGGCCACAGTGGCAGCCCAGGGGTGTCCAGAGCAGGAGCCGTGGTCTGCAGGCACTTCTCAGTTGTGTCCAAAAGGAATGTTTGGCTGTACCCCTACCTTCCAGAAATGTCAGTCCAGTCTATTTTAAATTACTTTCTCATTAAATAGCAATGACTTTACTATGCTTTTCTCCAGATCTGTGTCATTGTTTCTGCCTGGAATAACTGATGGTGATTTCCTACCTTTCGAAGTGTCCGTTCTGTGTTCATGCTGCTGGCCTCACCCCTGGCTTCTCTCTTACCTCTCTGTGAACCCCATCCTTCCTTCCTCCAGTCTGACCCCTCATGTCACCTGCTGTCCCCATCTCCACATGTGCCCCACTGGGGGTAGGATGGGTTCACATATGGGATGGAGCATCACTGGTGGCCTCTGGCCAGGATTCCATTTTAAAAGAGTTATATTCAGACCTTGATAAGAATCTGCAAGAGTAAGAGTGTGAGTTTTATTTTTATTTTTTAAAGATTTTATTTATTTATTTGACAGAGAGAGAGAGAGAGATCACAAGTAGGCAGAGAGGCAGGCAGAGAGAGAGAGGAGGAAGCAGACTCCCCACTGAGCAGGGAGCCCGATGCGGGCCTCAATCCCAGGACCCTGAGATCATGACCTGAGCCGAAGGTAGAGGCTTTAACCCACTGAGCCACTCAGGCGCCCAGAGTGTGAATTTTAAATGATTGTCTGTATGGCTAAAACGGTATGGGATTTTATATAAATGATTAACAAATATTTCCATTGGGAAACTTAAAAAAGAGATAGTCCCCAATTGATCAGTCAGGAGAAAAAAAAATGCATTCTTTGAGATTAGAGAACCCCTAGCAAATTACAGCAGGTCTGAAATGAAAGGGCCTGCTGGCCACTGAGTTAGGTGGGTCTCCCTGTCCCAGGACCTCTGCCTCTCTCAGCTTCCATTTAGGCTTCAAGGCAAGCATCACCCCTCGGTCACAGAGCAGTTTAAAGATGCAAATGGTCAAAAATCTTCTGGAAGTTTGCCTCTAAGAAGCTTACAGGATTAACCCCAGTCTGTACTTAGAAATATTCCCAGCAAACTCTCACTCTAAAGAAAAAAAAGAAAAGATTTTATTGGTATATTTTCAGGGGGAAGCAGACCTATGAATGGAAAGGAATGAACTGTTATTGAGCTATTGTGACTCAGTTTTATATGTATTTATTTTGTTTGATCTTTATCAAAAGCCAATATGTGGACATGTGTTAGGGAGACTCATAGACATCCTTCACTTCAAGGATGACTGGCAAATGTAGTCTACCTGATTATCCAGGAAGAAGAGGGACTGTGATAGCTGATGAAAAGCTAGTGGTCACTGTTATAGGTCCTAAGTGGTAGACTTTATTATTCCCATTTTACAGGTAAGGAAGTTATAAGTTATCCAAGGTAACTCAGCTAAGTGAGTGACTGAGGAAGGATTTGGGGGTAAGGTACAGAGTATCCTGGTACCCTGGCACCTTCCCAAATTCCTGGTTAAAACATTGCAGTAATTCTAATTGCCATCCGTGGAGCATTATGCCTTTCAGTTCATAATGGCACTAAGGTGTCAATGTCATTATTCTATAAGCACCGGGCAAGGGAACTGAGGGTTGAGGTTGTTCTGTAACATACCCAACTGGAACCAAGTAGGACTGAGATGCAGACTTCTTCCTTCCAGACCCCATACCCTATCTTTGACTGTCTTCCTATAATGCTTTCTATCCAGAGAAGCAGCTCTGGATTTGTAATGGCAGCTGGATAAAAGGGCAGGGTCAGTTAGGTTAGCTATCAACTTCCCTGGAGTACATCTTGCCCTTTATTAAGTACAGCTTTGTTCTACTCCTGCTGTTTTAAAGCTCAATCCTCCCATCTATTCATACAGCTTTGATTGGAAGTCTAAATGGCAAAGTAGGCCTTTCTTTCGAATAATATTTACAGTACTACTGTCTCCCATATATTCAGAGACATTTTTCTCCAAGGAAAGAGGGGATGGGAATTATCATCTTAAACAAATGTTTATTGATCACCTTATTACAGAGGAACTCAGGACCCTGAGGTATGCCATAGGGTCTCTTGTCCTCCCTGGCTCACAGATGGACTGAGGTGATGGAACATGGCTATGTCACAAGATAAATGACAGCACGGGGTGGAGTTTGCCGGGAGCCATAGGACCAGCGCCGGTGATGGGTGAGAGATGGTTTTTGAGTAGTCACTAATGTGCCAGCCTCAGTCCTAGATGATTTTATAGGTTATCACATTAACTCTACAGGAATTCAATGGTGGGAATAATCACTGGGGACAGGGATGGCCAGAACATCTTCAGAGAGGTGGTAAAGCTTGAGCTGGTATGAATTATGTAGTGATATTTTTCACCAGTAATGAAAGCTGGCTGAGCTGAAACCCAGAGCAGAATTTCTCACTGGCTGGCTGCTCCAGGTAGTAATAGCGTCAGTGTCCTCCAGAATGGAATTTTTCTGAGCCTGTGAAGATGTGTGAGGTGTGCCTGGCCGGTAAGCCTTCATTCGTTGCCTTCTACCCGTTGCTTAACTGAACACACTTTTCTTCTCTTGGTTAGTTTTTCCAAGCCTCCCGAAGTTCTAGAAGCAGCTGAACTAGCAGTTCCCTGGGTAGGAATTAGGCAGGGGGGGAAGGTCTTTTAAGTCCTTTTCCACATGGGTGGTGGGATTAGGCAAGGAGACAGTAGCGTCTATGTGAAATAAAGAGGGAGAGAACGATTCTAGGGAAGATTTCCTTTTATTTCCAAGTCCCTTTTCTGGTGTCATTTCTGCTGCTTATACAGAATTCAGTTAGGGTTCATGAAGGAGAATCCCAGATTAATGGTATTTAATAAGAGTTAGGAAATAATAGCAAACATAGCTAACATTTACTGAGGGCTTACTATAAGCTTAAACCCTTCCTATAGATCATTTGATTTAATTTTAACAATAATGTGGGTCCATTTTACAGATGAGGACACTGAGGTTTAGAGAGGTTAAATCAGTTGCTTCAGATTACACAGGTAGTAAGAGGTATACAGAGGGACTGGAACTCTCAACATTATTTTTAAACTTGTTTTTAATGTAACAACTTTATTAAGATATAACTCATATACCTTATAATTCAGCCACTTGAAATATGCAATTCAATGGTTTTTTTGTTTATTCAGATGTGCAACTATCACTGCCATCAACTTTAGACCATTTCGTCTCTTGAAACAAAAACTCTGTACCAATGAGCAGTCTCTCCCTATTTCTCCCCAGCCCTCTCCTACCAGGCAACCAGCCTACTTTCTGTCTGTCTAGAATTTGCCTTTTTCATATGAATGGACTCATACATTGTGTAGTCTTTTGTGACTGGCTTCTATCACTCAGCAAATGTATTCCAGGTTTGTTCACATTGCTGCACATATCAGCACTTCATTCTTTTATATGGCTGAATAATGTTACACTGTAGGGATATACCATATTTTACTTATTGATTCATTGATGGACACGTGGGTCAGTTCCACTTTTGACTCTTAGAAACAATGCTGCTATGAGTCTTTACATCTAAGCTTTTGTGTGGGTGCATACGTTCATTTCTCTTAGGTGTATACCTCCAAGGGGAATTGCTGGGTCATATGGTAACTATGGTTAACCTTGGAGGAATTGCTGGACTATTTTCCAAAGCAAAGGCACCAATTTACATTTCTACCAGTATGAAATCCTCTGTGTTGACCACAAACAAGATAATTTATACATTTGTCACTTATTTGCACAAAAAAAATTCCATACAACTTAGTAAAGCTCTAATAAAACCAATTAGAAACCATAGAGTTTTCTTAATGAGGAATCTTAAAATTGAACTTGGGTTTGGAGGCTTTGTGCTTTTTGATTTGAAGATGTCAATTGAGCCAAGTGATGAAGAGATAAATGACGAGGACTGCCATATATGTATTTCCCTCGATTCCCTGAGGCATTAGGGGGATTTTTCTGCTTATTTCTAAGGCTTAGTGTTTTCTAGCAGTCCTTGCGCAGGTGCTGCAACAGCTCAGGATTGTCTATTATTCTGAAAAGCCATTGACATTTGCTGAAAGACCGCACACAAAAGAAGACATGCATAATGTCTATGCATATGTCATGCTGGTCTTGGAAAGTTAGGTACTCCGGCACCAAGTTCACTGCCACTCGATTGCAAGTGACACAGACCTCAAGGCCATTAATAATAATAATAATAATAATAATAATAATAAAAGAGAAACACAGAAAGTAAATTTCTTTTTTCCTCTTGCAAGAGATTTTTGAAAGGGTCTCAAAAGGTGATTTTCAACAAGGTATACTTGAGTGAGTCTTGAGGCTTGCTGTCTGGGTATGGAAGAGCATTTCTTGAGTGCTTATTCTGAGTGCACTGGGCGGATATGAGGAGAACATAAGCCATGGTCTCTGCCCTCTGGGAATTTCTATCCTGTGTTATTACAGAATAGCTCAAGGCTAAGCTGTGACCATAAATGCTACAGGGGTGGAGAGAAGGGAGAGGTGGCGTGTGCTGGAGTGGCGGCTAAGAGAGCTGATGCAGGATGTGGGAACAGCCTTAAAATAAGCCAAGCCAGGACTTAAACTGGGAGGAATGACATGACTATTCCAGGTAGGGGCAGCGGTGCCCACGTGACAAAAGCCAGAATGTATGTAGGGGCCAGGGGACAGAGGGGTAGGCTGGAGAAGAAGGTATATGCCAAAGTCTGAGAAAAGGTTGGCAGCAGCGCATCATGGCAAGGGCCCTGGACGGTGGATCTGGACCTGATTCTGCTTTCAGTTCTGCTGCTAGCTAGTTTTCGATTCAGGCTCTGTGATTTAGCAACTTGGGGCTTCTGTTTCTTAATCTATAGACTATGAAAGTTGGACTGGTCCTGTTCTCAAAATTGGTTTCACATTACAATCTCCCGAATGTTTATTTAAAATACAGATTTCTGGATCCCAGCCCTGAAGATCATGTTTCTGTAGGTATGAGGTAGTGGTTCTCTTGGCTCCACATTAGAATCCCTCAGGGAACTTTTAAAACCAGTGATGTCTTGGTTGCTCCCCCAGAGATTCTAATTCAGTGGGTCCTCGGTGCAGCCAGACATGTTCGGAGTGTGCCCAGGTGATTTCAATGGGCAGTGAGGCTGAGAACCATGATCTCTGGTTGATTCTGAAGTGCTGAGGGCTGGCTAGAGACTCCATCCTTCTTGGAATGGAAGGGCTCTCACCCCTTTCTGGCTCTGAAGGACTTTGATTCCATGAAATATGTTGGGCTCATGCAGCAGAGGGCCTTCCCTGCTGGACTGAGGGATCTGTACTTTGTTTTACAAGTAGCAGGAGACATGTCAGATGTTTGAGCACAGCAATCATTTAAGACCTCTCCCCTGGGTACATTTCATTGCTTTGGAGCATGATCGCCACTATTGGGGGAAGAAAGGAAAAGAGTGAACTGCCTCTTTAGTCATGCTTCTGGCTCAAAAGAGGTGACTGGTGCCAATTCCACTGTGTGAGAGGGTCTTATATGTCTGTGAAACACAGACACAGCCAAGGGGGATAGATGCCCAAGACATGGCCTGGGGCAGCAGGGCATGGAGCATGACCTTCACTAAAGTCATCATCCTTACTGAAGAACAGGTGCCACTGGAGGACGGAAACAGTGGGAGATAGGGTAGATTTTAAATTACATTTTAAATTATACTCCCTTTTCAATTCTCCTTTTAATCCTCAGATGAACAAGATGAATCCCTGTTGACTAGTAGTTTGGCTCTGAGAGCTCTCTGACACTTGCCAATATATTGTTTTGATGAAGAGACAGCAGACCCCAGGCTTAGAGCCCCAGGCAGGTGATATATCTAGCTAACATTCAGCAAGAGTGTCCCTCCTTATCTAAATCGTCCTGGTCTCTGAGTTTTAGGGAGGTCAGATGGGAAGGGTTGGGTTCTTCTTATTTCTAGCCCCTGACGTGATCTTTCATTTACAGCACTGACTCAAAGTTTGCTTCTTGAATAAGTTCGAGTGAAAACATGAGTTGATTTAAAGAGAACTGTTAATAACAGAGGAGGAAAGGTGAGGCAGAAAGGAAATAAAATTGCGAAGGAGTATCCTAATAAACGACATTCAGGAAGCACTGGTGGGATCCTTCCAGAATGTGGAGGAGGAAGCCCTAATCCGTGCACTTAATGCTAGCAGGTCTCTTCACGTCTCTAGTCTGTAACAGTTGAGGACTCCACTAGATAATCTTTAACATTCTTGCCAGGTTTGAAATTCTATGTTCCTGTGACAATATTTCTAAAATACAGTCCCTTCCCCAGGAGACTAATCATACTTGGTTACTCACCAATGGTCATGGTACCCCCCACGCCCCATCTTCCATTAGGTGTGGAAAGCTTGTGGGCAGCTCCCCGGAAGCCTGGCAGGATTCACCAGCTCCAGATTTCCTCAGATGTGCAGGGTAGGAATATTTTAAGGAATGTGAGCCCTGCAGGCTACAGCATAAAAAACTTTCAAGGGGAAAAAACCAAAACAACATGCACAAAGCAAAACAAAACAAAACTAACAAAAACCAAAACAAACCAAATTAGCTTTGTAGTTAACAACTGAATATCCCCCCAACTTTCCATTTTTTTGGGTGTGTATGCATTGTTTCTTTTCCTAAAAATGTTTTGTTGGGGAACAGATGATGAATTCTATTTGAAATGTGCTTGCTGCCGCTGTATCTTTGCTCCGTTGGACCAACATGGAAAAATACCTCTTCAATCTCTCCCTTAACCATTTTCTCCCAGCCAAAAGCTAGTGCCCACAGGTATTGTTCTGTAGATCATTTGAGAGGAATTCTGTGGTTCTCTAAGTGTGCGATTCTCAGCTCCTAATGTATATAAAAATCAGTTGGGGAGCTTATTGAGCTGTAGGTCCTTGGGTTCCAGCCTCAGCAATCTGACTGAACAGACTGTGCCGGGGGGGGGGGCAGGAAGCAAGGATCCCAGGTGATTTTGATGTTGATGGTCTGCAGAGGTTCTATCCATAAGTCCTGTGCTAAGGAAGGTATGTGATGCATGCAGTGACTTCTCTGTTACCGTATGTCCTCAAAGTTTCTAGCCAGAGAAATGCATCCTTAGTCTTTCAGTGTATGAACCTAGACATGCTCCACTTTCTTCCCTCATTTTTACTCAGACTTCAAATGAATATCAAGGTCAACCTGATGGGATCAATATCCCAACAACAGAGGAAGGATAATGTAATGGTTTAAGGGCGTAAGTTCGGGCAGTTCAAAGCCTGCTTTCAAATCCTTATTTTCTAGCTTTGTGATCTTGGACAGGTTGCTAATTCTCCAGTCTCAATTTCCTCATCATTAAAATGAGGATCACAACAGGGTTAATTGAGTTAAGCCCTTCCTACGAGGTAAGCATTCAATGAAGGTTAGGCTTTATTAGTATGGTTGTTATTTGGGAGGAAAAGAAAAGGGCAGGAGATGGGAGTTGTCATGAGAATGGAGCTTGGATCCCAAGGGTTGCGGGTGACCAGGGAGAAAGGCAGAGTTCCTTCTGAGAAGGGATGTGCATGTGCCACTTCTCATCTTTTTTTTTTTTTTTAAGATTTTATTTATTTATTTGACAGAGAGAGATCACGTGTAGGCAGAGAGGCAGGCAGAGAGAGAGGAGGAAGCAGGCTCCCCGCGGAGCAGGGATCATGACCTGAACCGAAGGCAGAGGCTTTAACCCACTGAGCCACCCAGGTGCCCCTCTCATCTTTATCCCATGCGAACTTCTCTGGCTTCTTATACCCTTGAGAGGCAGCAAAAGTCAAGTGTAATTGGGGGACAGTGCAGGAGGGAGCTACTGTGCTGTCTCCAGGATTCCAAAGGGTGGGTCTCAGATTGGCATTCACACCACAAAGATCACTCTACGTCAAGTTTCTGGGCTTTAGTGGGTGCTAGGGGATATTATGTTGCTCACAGCTAAGTGTCCCATCTACAAACCTACCATGACTGTGTCCTGGGCTGTTCCCGACAGGACGTTCCCTGGGCAGCCTCCAGCGCTCTGGAGGGGTTGGGTGGGGTGGGATGAGGTGGCTAATGCCTCCTAGAGATGGTTTAATGAGAAGGAGTCAGCACACAAAAGGTAGTTGCTTCCAGAAAGCCAGTGGGGCTTTGTTAGCACTTCACTCAGGGTTCTGACACACACTCTGATTTGTTTTGTCTGCAGGTGCCTACCAAAGTCTGTGCATAAATAATGCAGGCATGAGGGATGAGAAAACAATTCTCCTTATCCTTTTGCTATGCGAAAGTACTGTACCTTGACTTTGGTAGAGAAGGCAGACCTTTCTTTCCGGGAGACTCAGGTGTGTCTGAATCTCAGGGAGTGAACTGAGTTTGTTTGAGCTCTTACCATGTTTTCTTTGAGTGGTAAAACCTGCTGACAAGGAAAATGGATAAATTTAAAGAGTAAAACGAAGGGGATCTTATATACAGAGGATGGAAAATTCAAGGTGGCCAGTGCCGCTGCTGCTCCCTCTGGGCATTTGGTGACCCAGAGGAGGAAGGACACTCGCTCTCCAAACTGGCCTCCCCTCCCTTTTCTGCAACTGTCATTTCCAGGAAAGGACGAGGTGGAAGGGAGCAAACACAAGGACAGAGCAAGGAGTTGCCTTTTTGGTACAAACTTGACGTTTAACACATTTGGAATTTTTTTTTTTTTGGGGGGGGTGTCACATTTGGAATTGTTTTTTCTTTTTAAAAAGATCTTATTTATTTATCTATCTGAGAGAGAGCAAGAGAGAGCATGAACAGCGGGGAGAGGGAGAAGCAGGCTCCCAGACATGGGGCTCAATCCCAGGACCCCAGGGTCATGACCTGAGCCCAAGGCAGACGCTTAACCTACTGAGTCACCCAGGCGCCCCACATTTGGAATTTCTAAACTCACCTTCTAGCCTTGGAGACCAAATAGTAGAAAAAGAATCTGACTACTGAAGTCAGGTGTTATTTTAAACACCAATAGTAATGACTTTTACTGGAGGTGCGCAGTGTTAAAATGTACAGATAAGCCAGAAAGTCCCCCCCTTCCGAAGTCCTGAGGCCCCCCCCCCCGTGCCACCCCCCTCCAATCTTGGCTGCTTTATTTTCCAGCCGCCAGGATACACTCTTTTCCTGCCTTGTAAGCAGCTCCAGCCTGGCCTCCTGCTGTCAACCAATATGAATCCAATAAGGGGCCTCCCTCTGTGTCACCAAACAAACCCCAGCTCCTGATGCAGAGGAAAGATGCAGAGACCTGACCCCAGCCAATAACAACAATGTTATAACATGTTCTAGATTTGCCTCTTAGGCGCTCGGCTTTGCTTTCCCCACCTGCCTTTAATTTTTCTCTTACCACAAGCCGATAGAGATATGCATCAAAGACTTATCAGATGAGTGCACTCAATAGAACTGAAATGCTCAGTCCATCTAATTTGGCAAATTCTAAATAGCTACCTTCAACTAAGTTCAAAGAATATCATTGTTCTTACGTTCTTTCTTTAAAAAAAGGTGGGGCGGGGGAGCTCCTTTGGCTAACTGAATCAAGACAAGCCACTGAGAAAATGTAGCAAGGTATTTAAGAAAAATGGAAAATACAGGAAAATTGAAAGTTAACAGAACGTTTTCAAGCAGTAATTTAAGTTTTCACAAAAGCTTAGGGTTGGTCCGTATTCTGATGTCACTGAAATATCCCTGACTTAAACATAAGTACTTTAATAACTAGTTAGGGAAAGAAAAACTTTCTTTCCCAGGCAAGCAGCAATAGAAACCTTTCTGTTAAATTCCTTTGATTACAATAGTTCTTTGTTAGTGGAGTGTAACTTTGCCCCAGGGCTGTTGATAAGCTCCTAAAGTCAAGAGGACCTGTCCTTCCCGTGAAGTGTTCACCTTGAAGATGGATTGGAAAGAAAATAAATGTCTAGCGCTTAAACTTTATTCTTATTTGTCTTTATGCATCTCTTTGCCTGAGAAGCCTGACAAAAATCAACATTAGTGTGGAAATAACATAAAGCTAAAGCATACTGAATGGAAAAGGTTATTCACACTTGTTGCTTGGGAGCCCTTCTGAAATTAGGAAATGATTAGGTGTGTCCTTGCTGCTCAAAGCAGAAGTTGGGCAATTATCAGATTCATTTGTTTAAGTGGGTCATCAGGAGGAAAATATCCACTTTGGAGACCTACATTATTTAGCCTGACTTTCTAATGATCAAATGAAATAAGTACTGGATCACTAACTCATTTGGAAGAGGGTAGCTAACTGCCTTTGGGTCTCATCCAGGAGTTGTTTCATCAGAGAATGAGCCAATTATTTTGTAATTCTATTATGATTATTATTTTGTAATACTAATATTTTGTAACATTATTATTTTGTAATACTAAGGATTTTGTAATGCTTTTTTTTTCCAGCTACAGAAATTCTAGGAGTTCATAATTGAGAAGGAACTTGAAAGATGATTCCATTTCCTCCCATTTTAAAGCCAAAGGCATAGAGACTCAAGGTTACACGCCTAGCTGGCCAGGATTAGAACCCAGAGGTATGAATTCCTAGGCTAGTGGACTGTCTGTCCCCTCCCATTGCCTTATTATTTGATGGGTATAGACTTTGGTTGGGAAGAGCAAAGGAACAGAGATGCACTGTAAGCTGATCTTGCTATCCTCTTAACCCTGCCCTGGGTCCTCCTCTCTGTGTCCCTTCCAACCCACTGGTTATAGTGATCAAGGGGAAAGAACGGAGAAGAAAGATGAGACACACGGAAAGAGAGGGATTAAGAAAGATTTGGTTAGAAAGCTAGAGAAGGAGTCCAGGGAAATGGCTAAGTCAGAGGGGGTGGGTTCCTCTCCCCCCAAAATGGGAGGAAAGGGCCAGCTCCCTTTCTCTCTTCCCCAGCCCCATGCCAGCACTGCTTGCTAAGCGTTTCTTCTACACTTCATCTCCCTTTCCCCTTCCAGTGGATGAGTGTTTTCATTCCTGTTATGCCTGAGAAAGTTCCAAAAATACACAGAGAAAGTCTGGTTAAATGGTATTTAGAATTGGCCCCAGAACAGAAACTGCTTTGAAAAGGAGCTTGTTTTCAGTGTCTGTTTGTTTGCCAGGATCCAGCATCACTGTGTAGGCTTGGGGTTTGAAATAAGTACTTGCATATCTATGTTTTATTCCAACCAGCCTCAAACATTTGAGTTTTTTCATTGCCTAGGCCCATTTTCATGATAATATTGCAGTTAGGAATCCAAGACTTTTAACAAGGCAGACAGGAGTTGAATTCTGGCTGGACTCCCTATGAAACTGTGGGCAAATTTGTTAATCGCTATAGGCCCTTGTCTTCTCAACTGCAGTGGGAATCATATTATATATCTCCTGGAGTTAATGAGGAGTAAATAAGATAATGTTAATAAGAAGATTCCCATAGTGTAGTCAGAGTTCAGTAAGTGGTGATTGGCATCACCATCATCATCACCATCATCACCATCAAGTTAAAGCCATGCCCCAGGACTTGACATGTTATTTACTTACAAAATGTTAACCTAATCAGAAGCTTTCATAGAATAATCTAGAATACCCTTTCTATTCTGGGGAGGGTATAGCTGTAAGTATTGGGTGAAATTTAATTTCCCTTAGATTCATATGTTTGAAGGATTTGGGCAGAAAGAGTTTCTGTATAGAGAATGGAACTTCCCAAGTGGTGTGATCAGGGATTTCTGGGAATGTATACTTTGCTATGCCTATGACAGGACCTGGAATTATACCATTTTTGGTTCAAATCCTGGTGTCTTCATTAACTAATTGTGGACCTTGGCAATCTTGGACTCCACTGAGACTGCTTCAGTGGGAACTGATTTATCAGGTTACTAGCCCATAAGAGGGCTGGCTGAAGAGTTGAGATAGGGAGCATAATCAGAAAACTTTAATACATATTGATGGCATTGGTGTTAATAATGGGCAGGCAAGAGATCCAAAGGTAGGAGAGGGGCACAGCCTGGAGAGTTTGCATAGCCGGGGTTCCTATAATTGTCCAGGATATGCAATTTTGCAAGAAAGCCAGAACCAGACAGATCTCCTCATAGCTTTTGAAAGAGTGACATATGGGACCCACGTACAGCCTGGACTCTGTGTTTGGGTCTGTAAGTCACCATGACATGGGACTAATTTTTTGACTTTTCTGATTCCCCGTTTTCTCGTGTATAAATGGGGATGCTAACCACTTCCCTGCTTTCCCTGCATTGTGTCTTGTGAGACTCAAGGTCATTGCATGAAAGCACTTTGTAAAGTTGACCTGAAATTGAGACATGTTCATAATTTTTTCATACCAGAGGAGATGACTGAGTAACCAAGATCAGACAAGATCAGGTGCCTTCAGTGTGGTCTGACCGTAGACAAATGTGAGTAATCCGCATCTCACTTCTTCCTGCTACCCTTTCCAATACATCCTCTTTCATTCTCCTCGTTTCCACTCACTTGAGGTTTGGGCAGTGTGCTCCTTAGTGCCATATAACAAAATTTAAGAAAAGCAGTTGAAATGATATATTTATAGGACTTACCAGCATGCAAAAGAAAAATGGCTCCCTTTTTAATTATATTAGACAAAAGGTAAATAAATAATTGAATTGAATTTGACATTTGTAGTCAGAAGAGGGTTTTACTGGGCGCCTGGGTGGCTCAGTGGGTTAAAGCCTCTGCTTTCGGCCCAGGTCATGATCTCAGGGTCCTGGGATCGAGGCCCGCATCAGGCTCTCTGCTTGGCAGGGAGCCTGCTTCCCCCACCCTCTCTCTGCCTGCCTCTCTGCCTCCTTGTGATCTCTCTCCCGCTGTGAAATAAATAAATAAAATCTTAAAAAAAAAAAAGAAGAGGGTTTTACTTTTTCCTAATAACCTTAAAACCAAAGGCTTGACAAAATTACCTGATTTGACAGCTGTAGGACAGATTTGTAATTAGGGCGGGGCATGATGATGGAGACTTAGAATTGAAAAATCAACTGGAGGGATTAAAGTCTGGAAAATGCATACAGAAGCTATTCAGTTCTGCAAAGGAAATTTCCATATCGGAACAGCTCACTTGACCATATGCATTATAGCTCTGCCTGCCCCTGGTTTTAACTTTTATTAGGTTATTCCATCTCACTCCTGGTCATCATTAGAAAGTATTGTATGTGAGGAATCTCCACAGACTAAGGTTTTAGTTCACTGAGTATTTTGATATTTCCACTTATCTTTATTGGGCTGCTTGTAAAGAGATTGAAGTTCTTTAACCAAACACTGTCTATAAGTTCATATGGAGAGAAGATGATGGCTAAGTGATTAAGCTGTTAAAATGGAGAAAATGCAGGATCCATTAATGGTCAGAAGGAAGATATCAGGTACTGCCCTGAGTTATTTGGCTGCTTGTCGGGGCTACCTAATAAGAGTGGGGTGTGTGTGTGTGTGTGTGTGTGTGTGCGTGCACGCGTCCATGATATCCACCTTGGGTAAAATTGTGATTGAGGCTAAGACATTTCTTCTCATTCCTCCCTCTTCTTTTTTGTGTGTTTCTTCTTCCTGCTTCTCTTTTCTGGCCCAATAATTATTCTCTCCCTGTCTGCTTCAACCTTTCTCTTCAAAGTCTGCAGTAGGAGCTTTGCTTTCCTAAACACCAAGTGTCATTGATCATTAACAGTGTAGAATGGTATTCATGGGGGTGTGGGAGGCACTTGCTTTGTCAAGTTCTTGCTTCAAAGAAACTCTTGGGCCAAGAAGGGTGGAAATGTTGACCAGGATATCAGGGGCAGAGGTCTAGTGCTTGGAAAAGTCACTTCACTCAAGGACCTGATGATATTTTACTTGGAGGAGCTCTTGAGACCAATGGAAGTGAGAGCCATTCTAGGGAGCAGGAACAGCGAGGAGGGGGAGGACTGGAGTGGGTTCATTGCAGTGTACGGGACTAATAGTAGTGGAGGCAAACCCCAAGGAGAGGATTTCATCTCAGCTCTTGGGAGAAGGGCCCCAGGATATGAAGGACTGAGCTTTGAGGCCCTGGCAGGACTATGAAGGGCGTTCTTGTAGTGAGTGGGAGTAAGGGAGGCGACACACTAAGGCCCCTCCAACTCGAAGTACTAGGACTTATCCATACTCCTTTAACCAGTTTTGGGCTGGCAGGGAGGGAATCAGCCCAGTAGTCAAAATAAGCCCGTATTTTCACTAGAAAATGCAGTTTTCCTTCTGCTCTGTCATTTTGGGAAAGGAATATCAGGCTTGGGACAAAGTTTAGTCTGTGCCCCCCGTTTTCCTGCCAAATTTTGGTTTTTGCTTCTTCACCACTGTTTCATTCTATATTTTTAAAGGGGTGGTCGGGTAGCTTGAATTTGCTAATTTAGACTTTCACAACTTCCTGGAGACTAAATAAATTCCTGCCTTGCAAGTTGTAGTTCTCAAGTGCAAGGTCATTCAGATGACATGAGATACAGTGGAAAATGGCATCATTCTCGTTTTCAATAAACATCTTGGGTTAGTATTCATTTGAGATATTAACAGTACTCAGAGTAAACACCAGGGTTTTATCCCCTCATCTAAATGGGCATTAGCTCAAGATATGTCCCTTCTGTTTTGTCATGATTCATAAATCACCCGCTTGTAAAAATCAAAGGCTGAGAATATTTGGTTACCTGTGGCAATGATGGACTTTCGATCAATGACATTTGCCTTCCTGCTCTGGGTTCTTCTTAAGTACTGGAGCCTTTCTCCCTTCACCTTTGACCTGGACTTCCTGCCCCAGCATAAACATCTCCCCTTTATTCTGACAGATGCCTGTAGAAGAGCAGTGAAATGTTACGAGATTTGGGTTTGTTTGTATTTATTTGGTTCCTCTGCAAAGTGGTCTGGCTCAATGTAATCAACGTTGTGCCTTTGCTTTGTTCAATGGGCTCTAAGTAATGATGTACAGATGCCAAACATGGCGTGTTTGGGCACAAGGTAGTTTAATTCTAGTCTTTATTTATGCCTTGTGACCTAGTGGCATTAAGGGTTTTATCTCCAAGAAGCCAGCTCAGAGAGAAAGCCAGCCACTGCTCAGCACACCATAAATGCAAATACATGCTATTAAAGGCTGGAGCACTCACTGAGCTGTCAGTTCCAAGTTGGAGCACTTCAGAACTGAGCTAAATCCTTGTGACCTCTCTTTCCTTTATTTTTTGTTTCTTTTCTTAAATGACAGTTATGAGTTTGTCCCTCAATTCACACCATTTGACATAGGGCATTTAAAAGGTTGGATTGTTTAAGGAGACCATTTCAAATGGTCTTGAAGTTGGGAGTTTGGACTTAAGCTCAGCCTGTAAATCTCTTGTTAACATTCCAATTATGGACTCTGATGGGTGGGAGGTCTCTGTGTTGCTCCCTGGGTGACCCTCTGGCATTAAGTGTCATTACTGTGAACAACGGTCTTCTTTGACTTCAGATGTCCCAGATATTGTGGTAAAATATACATAACACAAAATTTACCATTTTAACCATTTTTAAGTGTACAGTTCTATGGCATTAGTACATTCTCATTGTTCTGTGACCATCACCATCATCCACCTCGAGAACTTTTTCATCTTCCCCAACAGAAACTCTGTATCCATTAAACATTATCTCCTCATTCCCTCCTTCCTGCAGCCCCTGGCAACCACTCTTCTGTTTTCTGTTTCTATGAATTTGACTGCTCTCTTGTATCATATTCCTAAGGGACCACAAACACTTTGCTTTTACCCCAGGTGATCACCATTTCTATCCCTGGAGATGTCTGTTGCTGGTGGTGTGATGCAAATGTCCAGTTTCCTTCTACCCATTTCCATGCTTACATACCTCTATATATACATGTTTCTTTAAAAAAAAAAGCCTAAGATATCACAGTATTCCAACTGTCCTACAGTTTGTTCCTTCCATGTCACCACATGTCTTGGAAATCTTTTACGGTTTAATTCCTTCTTCTACTGGCATCGTACTCATCCATAATATAGATATACCATAATTTATTTAAATTGCTCCTGAATCGATATTTAAATTTTCAGTGTTTCACTATGATCCATGGTTGATAGCACTACCCAAGTTTTAACATCCTCCTTTTGTGCATATGGGCAAGTATTTTTTTTAAAGCTTGATTCCTAGAAGAGGAATCGCTCAGTTAAAAAGCATGTGAACTTACAATTTTGATAGATGCTGCCAAATTGTTTTTCAAAAAGGCATCGCTAAGTTACACATTCCCTAAATGAATGATGATGTTGCATTTCCTGGCATCCATTCCAACATTTGATATTGTTAGTCTTTTAAACTTCTGCCAATACGACAAGAAAACCCTTAAAATTTGCTATTCACATTTATTTACTATTGTGAAAGAAGAACCCAAAGAAGGAATAGAAAAGAGCTGAGGGTCAGAGGGGGAGAAGGGAAGGGAAGTGGGGAGGATTGTTCTGGAGGTGGTGGGACTCCCAGAGGAATGTGCAGGGCCTGGATGAAAGCCATCGAGAACAGATGTTCCCAGAGACATTTGGCTGGCTCATTTCTACTGCATCTACCACGTGGCCTCTTGCTGCATGGCCGGGGAGTGACCCAAAGCTGTCTACCTGCCATGAGTTGGCCACAGTTGCCTCTGTTCACAGCAGAGGCTGACACATGGGTGATCTCAGAAACAACAATGCTTTGAGCTATCCTGGGGCTTCCCTTGAATGTGCTTCACCCTCCATGCTCCCTCTGCCTGGACTGCTCTCTCTGCAGCTCATCTGACCAATCCACTCACCCTGAAGTCACTTTGAATGTCACTTCCTTAGAAGGACCTTCCTGAAGTCCTACCAGTACAGTGCTTTTCCTTCAAAGCACTTGTAATGATTGTAGTTGAATGTTTTTCCAGTGAGCGTCACTGTTGATAATTGTCAGGAAAAATTTCTCTTCCTCTAAAGTATAAGTTCATTGAATGTAAGAAACAAGTACATCAGAGTTACCATGAGAGTCCTGTGACTGGTGCATAGTAGGCACTCTTTAAATATTTGATGGATGAATCAAGGAAAGCCAGGCACTTGCAATATAGAGCATTACTACTCTTGGTTTGTGAATGAGAAAACTGCAGTTGAGAGAGGTTCAAACACTTAAATATATTGAACGATTGCTGGGTGCCAAGCATGGGTCTTAGCACTATACTCAGTGTTCAGAGCAGTGACTGATGCTTGTTTGAATCATTGCACCTCAAAGCAACCCTCCAGGTAGTTAGTATCTTTATCCCCATTTTACAGGTGGGAACATCAAAACAGAGCCTTTCCTGGGACTAAATTGAGACAATTTACCTGGCTCATAGCTAGGGTTGGTCCCTGACGGAACAGAAGACCTGTTTCTGCTCCTTTCCCTTGTAAGGGGGTTCCATACCCTGGACTTGCTTGTCTTGGTCCACTTCCTTTGAAAGCTGATTGGCTAATTGCTCTTGAATAGACCAAATGGGCCAGGGTATTAATGATCTAATTATCTTACTAGGGTCCTAAGGATTTATTTTAAATTATTAATTAAATAAAAATCATATTTATAATTATTCATATATTCATATTTATAATTAATAAACAGTATTTTTAAAAAAGATTTTATTTATTTATTTGACAGCGCATAAGCAGAGGAAGATTTAGGCAGAGGGAGAGGGAGAAGCAGACTCCCAACTGAGCAGGGAGCCTGATGTGGGGCTTGATCCTAGGACCCTGGGATCATGACCTGAGCTGAAGGCAAATGCTTAACCGCCTGAGCCACCCAGGTGCCCTAATAAACAGTATTGTATTAGTTTTAGGTGTGCATTATAATGATTCAACAATTGTGTACATTGCTCAATGATCATCAGGATAAGCATGTTCTCCATCCCCTTTATCTATTTCTCCCATCCCCCTACTCACCTTCCCTCTGGTAACCATCAGTTTGTTCTCTGCATTACAAGTCTGTTTTTTTGTTTATCTCTTTTATTGTTTGTTTGTTTTGTTTCTTAAATTCCATGTAAGAGTTAAATCATATGGTATTTGTTTTTTCTTTTGTGTGTCTTACTTCACTTAGCATTATACCCTCTAGGTCCATCCATGTTATTACAAATGGCAAGATTTCATTCTTTTTACGGCTGAGTAAGATTCTGTTGTGTGTATGTATGTATGTATCTATCTATCTTATCTATTCATCCATCCATCCATCCATCCATCCATCCATCCATCCATCCACACACCACATCTTCTCTACCTATTCATCTATTGTGGGGCACTTGGGTTGTTTCCATATTTCCGCTATTGTAAATAATGTTGCAATAAACATAGGAGTGCATATATCTTTTCAAATTAGTGTTTTCATTTTCTTTGGGTAAATACCCAGTAATGGAACTACTGGATCATCTGGTAATTCTATTTTTAATTTTGGGGGAACCTCCATATTGTTTTCTACCATGGCTGTCCCAGTTTGCATTCCCACAGACAGTACAGAAGGGATCCCTTTTCTCCATCCTAACCAACATTTGTTATTTCTTATGTTTTTGAGTTTAGTCATTTTGACAGGTGTAAAGTGATATCTCATTGTAGTTTTAATTTGCATTTCTCTGATGATTAGTGATGTTGAGCATTTAAAAAGAGGATTCCTAGGGGAAACAGTTTAACCAAAAGGAATAATGCTCCTAGGATGGAAATTCCAGGGTCTGTTGCAGACTGGGGAAAGATTATAGTGTTTCCTCGCCCTTTCTGATGTCACATCAGAGAGGGCTCGGTCCCCAACTCTCCTGCTGGAAGAATCTGGTCTTGCTTGTGGCTCTGTTTGTATTGTTCTCTGTCGAAGCTAAGAACGCTCATATGGGGAGATTGAGTTGTTTCATGGAGACAGATGAAGGGCCTGAAGACTTTTGTTTTCTCTCTCCTGAGGTCTAGAAGTCATTTAAAATCACATTCCCAGTCTCAAATAGAGACAAAAATCTACTTTAATTCATTTAATTTCCTTTTTTATATCCCAGATTTTCCACAAAGGGAATCAGCCAGAACCTATTCTTGACTGCTTTAAGTCAGCATGGGACAGTGCAAAGAGCATGGATTCTGAGATTCACGGGGCTCGAGTCTGAGATCTGGCTTTGCTGTTTCCTGTTTTAAGCTTTCTGATCTCCAGTTTTCCCATCTGTAAAATGGGAGTGGTGATTCCTACTCTGTATGGTGGTTGGGAGGATTAGAATCCTATCTGGAAAGCACCTAACAGAAAGTCTGGAAGATCTCAGGCAAACATCAAATAGTAGCTGCAAGTTTTGGACTTAAAGGGATTTACAAGGTCAAGTTTTCAGGCCAGTGAAATCTCCTAAATTCTGCCCTTATGAAATTTATTAGGTTTTGCAAGACTTTTAGAAGCATTGGTGTGCATATGATACACGTGCTTTATTTCTACCTCCTCTTAATTCAGTTTATATTATGACATTATGAAAAAAATGTGTGATTCATCTAATAGTCACATTGGTCCTGGAGAATGATTTTTAAAATTAGTATGCATCTTTCAGTTATTTATATATCTTAAAATTCCTATCTGTATTTTCTCTCTTTAGCTACCCATAAAGCCATTAAGAATTTATTGAGAGTCATTTTCCTAGGACTGTAATCAGGCTCCATCTCTGAAAGCATGACAATTGCCTTTTAAACTTTTAATGATGTAGGATGATTTTTATTTCTAACATTAGGGTTTTCAAATGATATATGTGCAATGAATGTAAATAGCATTGATAAGAATCACATAGTTTGAAAAATTTCAGTGACTGTTTATACCCAGGCCAAAGTAGATCAGAGATTAAATGTAATGAGAATAGGGGATATGGTTCAATAAGAGAATTCAGCCTGCAGAGAGATTAGTTGGACACCTACCTATCTTACGGATTTTTGTGTTCTCAGGATCTAGCACACAGTAGGTGCTGAACAGTTATTTAGTGCATGAATCCGTGGATAAGAATTGTTTTCCATATCTCCACGCCATAAATCTTAAGCCGTATCTCCACTATAAATCTTAAGCCTTTTACTAAACTTTTTGTTCATTCTACATACTCTTATTGAGTGTTTACTGTACGTCAAACACTGAGTTTAGGGATACGAGCAAAACCAGATACAATCCTTCTTTGCTCTCTCGGAGTTTAGGAGGGGTAGGCATCATGTGGATAAAAATAAAATCAAGACCAGTGCAGTTCGGTAAGGGAGAAAACCAGAGTAGCTGGAGGGTAGAAGTAAGGGAGTAGTTAGTGGCCTGTGAAGGCTCTGCAGAGGTGAGCAGAGGACAGGCCAAACAAGGCCATTGTGAAGGACTGAACTATAGTCCCCCATATTCCTACTTAAAGCTCTAACACCCAGTGTGACTGTATTTGGAGATAGGGCCTTTAAGGAAATAAACTAAGGTTAAATGAGGTCATAAAGGCAGGACCCTCATCCAATAGGACAGGTGTCCTTATTGGAAGAGAGACACCAGGGATGTGTGTGCACAGAGGAGAGCTTACATGAAGACACATGGAAAAGCCTGCTGTCTTCAAGCCAAGGTGAAATCAACCTTATGTCAGTACCTTATTCTTGAATGTCCAGTCTCCAGACTGGGAGAAAATGAATTTCTCTCATTTAAGTCACTTAGTCTGTGATATTTTGTTATGGTCTTGTAAGCTGATATAGCCATATAGGCCACATTGAAGAATCTGGCTGTTACTCCAACAACAATGGAAAGCAGTGGAAGATTTTAAAACAAGGGGATCAGCATGATCAGCTTTGTGTCTTGGAATGATTACTCTGGCTGCCATGAGAAAACCTATTGGGGGGAAAAGTGTCAGGAGCCCCAATCTCAAGTCTAATTCTCTTTCCATCATGCTGCTGAGAGTTGGTCTCACAGAGTTCCATCCATGGTGGGTTCTGGGAAGGATGATGATAAAACCCCAGGGTCTGGTCACCAATAACAGCTGTTACAGTTTATGGAAATCTCTTCTTCAACTCTGAAACCACTGAACAGAAGGATTCCTGCAGCAAAATAGGGGACACTGATGGAGATCTGGCTCCTTTCTCTCTGTTGCTCAGGTTATTTTTGGTTGACTTTGCAGGCCAATCAGAGAAGGGGAGGGAAGTAAATTGATTTCAAAGCAAAATGTTGCAAGATGACTTTCTTGTCCAGTCTTCCTACCCTCTTCCAAGGGTTTATTTGCTTCAGCCCTGAACCAATATTTCTGGGACCCTAAGAGCAACTTTGATGAAAAAAGTCCCCAGAAACACTTGGGAAACTGCTATAATTATTAGTCAAAAGAAACAAAATTGATGAGCTTGTGTAGGTGGTAGTTTTAAACATCTCCTGTTTTTTTTCCGCTCATTGTTCTGCATGTTGACAGTTTGGGCTGGGCTCAGTGGGTGGTTCTGCTGATCTAAACATGGGAATTAGCCAGCTGGTCTGGGGTTCAGGTCATGTGTCTGCAACCAGCATCCGGGTCAGCTTAGGGCTGGCTGATTGTCAGCTGGTTGCCTTGGTTCTACTTCATGGGGTCTGTCATCTTTCAACATAGTAGCTGGGACATGAGGGGATGGCTAGTAAGTGTGCACTTTCAAGTTTCTGTTTATGGCATATTGGTTGATGTTCCATTGGCCAAAGCAAACCCCAGGGCTGGCCAGAATCAAGGGGTTGAGAAATAGATTCCACCTCTTGATGGAAATTTTCTGTAAGGACACACTATATAAGGATGTGGGGACAGGGAAGGGAAGAATTTGTGGCCAGTTTTACAATCAACATCCCCCTCCAATTTCAGTCATTTTGTATACAGTACTTACAACTTTTGCCATATTCACATACTATCCTTGTTAGTTTTCTTCAAATCAACCTCAACTTTAAAAGTACCTATTTTAGGGGCACCTGGGTGGCTCAGTTGATTACGTGTCCATCTCTTGGTTTCAGCTCTGTTTGTGATCTTGTCATCCTGAGATCAAGTCCTGCGTTGGGTTCTGCACTCAGCATAGTGTCTGCTTGTGATTCTTTCTCCCTCTGCCTCTCCCACTCATGCTCTCTCTCTCTCAAATAAATAAATAAATAAATAAATAAATAAATCTTAAAAAGAATAAGCCTCCACCTAAGCAAACTTATCTTTGAAATCATGACTCAATGTGTTATTATCGAGTCTCTCCAAAATCCATATGGTAAAGTCCTAACTCCCTATAACTCCAAATGTGATCTTATTTGGAAATAAGGTCATTGCAGATGTAATTAATTAAGATGAGGTCATACTGGGCCTCTAATCCATTATGATTGGTGTCCTTATAAGAAGATGGCCATGTGAATCCCAAGGCAGCAGAACACCATGTGATGACAAAGGCAGCTGCAAACCAAGGAGCGCCAAAGATTGTCAGCAAATACCAGAAGCTAGGGAGAAGCAAAGGCTTCCCCACAGGTTTCAGAGGAAGCATGGCCCTGCTGACATAATTTCGAATTTCTAGCATCGAGGACTGTGAGATAATGAACTTTCATTGCTGTAAGCCAAACAGTGTGCAGTATTTTTTATGGCGGCCCTATATATAAATAGTTATATAAAAAATTAGCTTAAAGCATATGAAATTGTCACCGTTGTATTTTTTAGGTAAAAAATGCTTGCACAGCAGCAGTTTCAGATTCAAATAAATATCTGGCTATTGAAAAAGTTTGTGGACTACATAAAGTGAACCTGTTTGCTGTCATTGGTCTATCATTACACTTTGGAAGACATTGACTTAAAGTGTTCTACGAAAAAATAAGGCATTTAAACTTCAGTGGGAAGGTCTGGCTCCAGATGATGCTTTGTTTCCACAACATCATCTTTTCTGGCTTCACCTACTTGAGGTAGCATTAGCATGAAAAGCTATATAATTAATTTGCACGTGCTCTGAACCTAAAATCAGAAGAAACTAAAATTTTCTTAGTACTGAACCTTACTTTTCAAAAACAAAAACAAAAACAAGAAAACATGAATTAGTCTCCAACCTTGAGATATTAAAAAAAAAATCAAGGGGTGGATTTTCTAGACAAGACAAAGTATGCCATTTGGCTTCTAAATGTGTAGATTGACTCAAGTTTCTTTCTTCAAGACAGTCCCAATCAACTTGAAACTAGTTCATAGAATTCCATTTCAGTCACTTTTGCATGGAAGTAATAAAAAAAAGGGAATGAAATTTAAAATTTCTGAATCTTGCAAATACTAGCTAATTAAGAGTCTATCTGTCATGATTATTTTGAGCACCTGATCATTTCCATCAATCACCCAAGCAACCCTGATAAGCCAATCCCTTTTTTAATCGATGTTGAGCCACTGAAAAGTTGCCATAGATACCAAATTCTACAGCCATCACAACAGAAAGTCAGGTTGGAATTGGAAGTGACAGGTGTATTCATCACATAGTTAACAAGCCTTTGAAGGGAAAGAGAGAGTTTGTCAGAGTCCTTAGGCTGGGTATAAAAGATTGCAAAGAACACTCAAACAATTCCCAAAGAGCACTTCAAAAGCAGGGGGGAAAGATCCGTTTTTCATTAGAAATGCAGGAAGATGTTTGCTTGAAATTCAAGCTCTAAGTAACAAGTTCCTTGAAGTTTTGCTTGGCTCTCATTTACCAGGGGTCACCAGCAAGTTATCTGAAGAGCAGAGTTTCCAGTCTTCCTCCTCTTCTTTCTGCATCAGAGTAAGGATGGTTGAGAGTGTGGGGCTGTGGTTACTGTAAAAAAAAAACCCCAAATCCCAAAAAATAACAGTCCTGATCACACTGTCTATACATGTGGACATTTGAATATCTATGCATTTTTATGGATGTGTATATATAATATACAAATTTATACATATATATACATTTATACATATACACATATATACACACACATACACATTTACCAGTCATCAATATGGTCAGGAAAAAAGTGTATGTATATACAATATACATACACAAATGTATATATAATATACATTACATGTATACATAAATATATACATTTATATACACATACATTCATACACACACACACACATTTGCCAGTTATCAATATGGTCAGGAAATAAGTATAGTGCCAAGAAATATCTTTTGGGAGTCATTGTACATAAGCCAGTATCTATTACTAGTAAAAATATTGGATGTTCAGAACTTTAGAGAATTGGTGAAAAAACCAGAGGGTTTCAAGTGAAAGAAATGAATCTATCCCAGAGATCTATCCCAGAGGTATAGCACACAACTTCCAATGTGTTGCTAAGGCTGAGACAAACCTGGTTTTACCTCTTGATGAACTGGTCTTCCTTCTTCATATCGGCTGCTGGACTGTGTGGAAACACAGTGATGACCTTGGTCCCTAGGAATGAGCACTGGAAAGGGAGTCAGGGGAACAGGGTCCTGAACCTGGCTCTGCTATTTCCTCAGTGTGAATGCAAGTTTTTCCAGGACTGGATGACCCAGGAGGGGCACAGGGTCTGCCTCAACTGCCAGAAGTTTCATCTGGTTCTAAGCTTCTTTGAATCCTGAGGGTTCTTTTTGTCTATACTACTCAGTGAGCTGAGGCTTGTGGGGACTCGTGTCTGACTTGTCCACCCCACCTCGCCTTATTACTGGCTGTCATCTGCTTCCACACGTGTGTCATGGGGCCCTGTGGCATCACTTTGGTTTTGTGCTCCTAAAATGCTGGGTTTGAAGATCCTATAAGCAAAAGAATTGAAATAGTTTAATAAAGGAAAGGAGTTTTTAGGAAGTTCCTGAAGGCTCAGAGACAAGGATGGAAATTTAGAGCACATGTAACCACATAGGAAGTGATTCTGCTCATCTATAAGGAGGGTGGTTTCCCTGGGCAACAGAATCTTGACTTCAATGCCCAACTTGCCCAAGCATTCTGTATCTCTATTCTTTACGGTCTGTGGAAGGTGGCACCTTATCGTAACAACCACATGCCAGTAGAGAAGAACAGAATCCAAAGCAGGTACAATGTATTTTATTAAACAGATATGTGATCTAATTTTGGTTATATTATCTATGAAATCTATTTATGAAAAATAACAATCCAGTGTGGGTCTGATATTAGGAACCCCTAACTTCCCCTCTTCTTTTTTGCCTACATCTCAGTTCATGGTTCTTTGCTTGCTTGTATGTATGTAGTTCCTTTTATTACTTTTATTCTGACACCTCAATACCTTGCCTTACTCAACATCATCAATTATTTTAATGCTGTGCAAAATGTATTAATGCCTTTTATGCTGTGCAAAATGAACCAATGCCTTGCCATGCCTGTGTTTCTAACCTATGTAAATGGAATTTTGTTACAGATCTCGTCCCATCTCTTGTGCTTCTTTTCACCAAACACTACACTTTTCAGATCCATCCATATTGCTCTGTGTCCTCATCTCTTTAATTAGATATTCACCATCAAATTAGTCATTGAGAAGATATTTTGTGCTAGGAGCTGTTGTTAGCTAGAAGGTAGACAGTGATGAAGTCTGCAAAGGCTACATTCTACCAGGAGGCAATAGACAATAAACTAGGAAACACATAAATACATAAAACAATTTTGGGAAGTGATCAGCACTGTAAGGAGAATGAAGATGGTACCTGGAGATATGGTGGTACCTGGAGGTCTACTGTACTTATGGCCTTGGTCAAAGTCATTCTAAGGGGGTCAGATTTGAGTTGTGACCTGAGGGAAGAGCATTGAAGCAGAGCAGACAGCAGTGTGGTGTTTGCAAAAGGGTTACCTGTTCAGAAGCAGGAGCCCATCAGATGGTTGGTGAACCCCTCAGGCAAGAGTAACTAAGGACATTTGGATGAACTTTTAGTTTCTTCAATCCTTTGTCTCTCTTTCTGTGCCTTGTTCTTTTCTCTGATCTAAGGCAGGGGTTCGAATGGACTCAGGGTATCTGGCACAAGCCATAGTCACTGAGTTCCTAAGATACTCTGACATCAGTGAATCCTTCCTTCCTTCTATTCCCCTCCATCTCTCCCCTTCCTTCTCCCTCTTCTTCCTTCCCTTCATCCCTCCCTCCTCCTTTCTTCCCCCCCTCTCTCTTTTTCCCTTCCTCCCAGTATGCATTTACTGAGAACCTAAAGTGTGGCCGGCACAATGCTAAGCACTAGGGGGTACATTGGTAAGCATTGTTTTTACCCTCATGGAGCTTGAATTTTGAGCATTTTCTCATTTTTGTTATATCTTATGATGTCCTCTTCCCTCCCCATTCTCTCCAAAATGTTTAATGGTAATGAGGGAAATAGCTATTCTCTTCTTGTTTTCTAATAGGGAAACATGTCCCCACTACCACCTTCTCCTTTTCTGATTACTGCTGATGGTTTGCAATCTGTCAAAGACTATTCAGAAGGTTTTCTTTAGTTTCTTTTGCAGGAACAGTCATAAATAAATAAATTAATAAAATTGTATTTGCTAAAAAACGAAATTGAGAATCCAGCTGTAGGTCACCACATAAAGATGTACTAATCATGATTCCAGTAAACAAAAGTGTAAGTTGGAAGGAATCTGTGTTTTGTTGGCATGGAGGACGGTAACCTGATGAATGCAAACAGTGCCTTCTCTAAGAACAGGCTGGATTTAAATGTTCATGTGTAAGATACTTGTTTAGAAGACTGTGTACTTTCTCATGGACACAGGGTTTGGGTGGAGTGATGTCTCTAACCTTAATTGCAAAACACTGGTTAACCCATAACATACCTGATAAGTTGTCTGAGTTGTCTAGTTGTACAATAAAATCTGTCCAACACTTAGCAGTGTTCACGGGCATTAGCCTCCCTCCATCCCCTCGCCATTGCTTGGTTTGCAGCCGGTTCTCTGTTATCTAAATCACCCCAATAACTTCCTCACTGGTCTGTTTCCTCTGTCTGTGTCTGTCCCCCTCCATCTCCCTTAGATGTTCACCATCCATATTACAAGCATGAGATTTCTTTTTTTTTAAATTTTATCCATTTATTTGTCAGAGAGAGAGAGAGAGAGAGAGTGCGCACAAGCAGGGGGAGGGGCAGAGGCACAGGGAGCTGCAGGCTCCCTGTTGAGCAAGGAGCACCATGCAAGATTTGATCTCAGGACCCTGGGTTCATGACCTGAGCAGAAGGCAGACGCTTTCTAACATAGCCACCCAAGCATCCCCAAGCATGAGATTTCTAAAATATAAGTCTGATTGCAGTCATCCCCTCTAACTCAGCAGTGTTTCCTCTGCTTGCAGAATAAAGCCTAGGCTCCTCACCAGAAGTCCAAGACTCACAGACCCTCTCTCAGCTCACCCCTCCATGCTTTCCCCCTGCAGCTCCCCGAATGCAACTCACTTCATTGGGCCTTTGTCTCTTCACTCATGTTGCTCTTCTGCTTGGAATGCCCTTCCTCTCTTTGTACTTATAAATTCTTTCTCCTTTTTCAGGATTTAGATCAGGTGCTCTCTCTTCTCTAATTGCTCTCTCCCCACTCTCCCGTCATTTGTCCCTCTTTGATAAGGTAATACCACATTGTTTCACAATTATTTATTTACACATTTCTCTCACTGGACACGGAGCTCCTTGAGGTCAGGAACTATGTCTTGTTCATTTGTTACTCTACGACTTTGCACAGCAAAGGTGGTCAATAAGTATTTATAGAGAGGAATGTGTTCAGAGCCATGAGGCTGGGACAGGAAGTAAGGGCTAGGGATGGGCTCCTCATATTCATTTCAGGAGTGAAGACCTAAGGTTGGCTCTAGGATGAGGACTCTGGTGATGATGTAGTATGGGCTGGGCTCTGAGTGGTCAGTTATACGCGTGTGTGGTTCTTAAAGGCTGACCATAGAATTTATGTAGGGGAATTAAGTGAAATGAGCTTGGAAAGTCAAATTAAGTTCTTAAATGCCAGACTAAGGCATTTTTTCTACTTCTCTGCAGTAGGGAATGCCAAGTGTTATATGGGCATGGAAATGACATAATCCAAAAGGCACTTGGGAATGATATAACCCCAAATGTGCCCTGAAACACTAATTGGCCCATTGTGGCTGGGCTGATGTGGAGAGTGCAGCCAGAGAGACCAGTGTGAGAATGATTGGAGTGGACTGGGTATGAGCTGATAGAAAGCTGAGGTGTGGAAGTGTCAGTTGGGTTGGAAGGCAAGTCCCTGCAAAGTTTGTCCTGATTATTGGGCTATATTTCACATTAACTCTGTAAAACATTTGACATACCTTGATATATTTTATCAGGGGCCTTTGTCCTGCTTTAGAGCTCTACCAGGGTTAGTCTGGGACTGCTGGCTCTCCGAATCCAAGAAGAGTCAAGAGTGAGGAGGACTGAGTTGAGGTCTGCACCAGAGAATATCATGATACCCCTGAGGATGGGTGACCATTCCTCCTCACCTGAAATGGAGATCTGTTTTTTCTGTTGCAGCTAATGATAATTTCATGAATAGCAGAACTTCTTCTCTCAAATTCTTATCTCACTGGGCTTGAAGACAACAGCTATAATCAAGCTTGTGCTGTAGGTTTCATTTGCTCAAATGTGGATAGCATAAGTTAGTGCCATCCCCACATGAGACCCAGATGTCATCCTCCCCTTGATTGGATGGTTCTCGGGGCTCCACCTCTCAACTCTGATGACTCCAGAACTTTGATGACATGTTGAATCAAATCTACAGCCAAAGTCAGAGTAGAGGCAACCTGATGTCAAGGACTTTGAGAGATTTTCTTTATCTGCTGAATACATCCAAGACTTGATTGCTGATGGATAAAATGACATCAGTGATCAATAAAAAAGGCAAAGATTTTTGGGAGAAGTAAAATATTGGCTTACATTTCTACTGAGGTGTGAAGGACAGTATAGGGCACCTCTTATGCCCTGGCTCCTATCCTCACTGCCCATCTTGTACTACAGTGAATGGCGCCTGCTTCCTGCAGGTGTGCCTTATAGTAGACTGGCAACACTGTGTATTCCTCACCTGTGTTTCTCTGAAGCTTTTCTGATCCAGAGATATGGGCAACTGCAGGAACACACTTGGTACCCAGCACAACTTGCCTAGAAATGTAAGCAAGTTACTGTCTGCTATGGTCTGAATGTTTGTGACCCCCCTCCCCCATTTGTCTGTTGAAAAACTAACTCCTAAAGTGATGGTATTAGGAGGCCTTGGGGAGGTGCTTAGGTCATGAGGGTAGAGCCCTCATGCATGGAATTAGTGCTCTCACAAAAGATACCCCAGAGAGATCCCACATCACTTCCACCATGTGAAGACATAATGAAAAGAGAGCTATCTGCGACCCAGGAAGTGGGTTTTCAGCAGACACTAAACCTGCCCGCACTTTGATTTTGGACTTCCCAGCCTCCAGAACTGTGGGAGATAAATTTCTATTGATCATGAGCCACACAATTTATGGTATTCTGTTCTAGTAGTCCAAATGGACTAACACATTGTCTAATGGGGAGATCCTTGCCAATGAGGGACAGGAACTGGTGCACAAGTCCTGTCCTCTTCTGTCCCTCAGGTAGACAACTATGAGGCATGTTCTCTACAGAGTGAGCTCCAGTTTCCACAGTGGTGCCCAACCCAAGGATATGCCCTTGTAGTGGCTTGCCTTCCTTCCTTCCTTCCTTCCTTCCTTCCTTCCTTCCTTCCTTCCCTCCCTCCCAGTTTCACTCTTTAATCCCTTTCTCTTGGGATCACTTCTAAAAATAAGCAAACAGTATGGGAGCTTATGTCTCAGGTCCTTCTTTGTGGAGCAGGGAACCAGGTTAGCACCAAGGCTGGGGGCTATTTTTCCTGTGAGGTGTTACTAAATATAAGTGGGTGGCCTGATGGGGTGCATCTCACCTACATGTCATGTCATGGGCTCAGCCATGTTTGTGAATGTGACTTCATGTTGCGTACAAAGGAATTGAGCAAGAAAATGTACTTGCCATGTGTTTGTGGACAAAGCAATTCAACAAAGTCAAAACATCATTCCCATTGCAGTCCTTATTGGACAATATTCATCACATCAGCATGCTTGACTAGTGACCAGAGTCAATGATGAGGGTGGGAAATGGAAAAGGTTGTTGGGCTCTTGGTCCTCAGCTCAAATGGGTTATTTATAAGTCTAATGGATGGTTTTGATGTTAGTCTCACTGGGCAACTATCATATTGCACTGTATTAAACTTCTCCTTGGTAATGACTGCATCTGAATTAAAAAAACGGGAATTTTCTGGAACATATTTTATTTTAATAATTATCCTTTTCCTCTCCCTTATCCCCATTTTACTTCCTCTTCTCCTCCTCCTCTTTTTCCTTCCTCATCTGGCTGGGGACTTCTGGCTAGGTATCCGGTGACTTGGGTGCCTCTGACTCTCTGAGATAGTCAGTGCCTGACCTCATATCATGGAGCTGTGATACCTCGTATGTCCCCCACCACCTTCTACCACATCACCAGCACGTTCCCTTTCTGTCCTGTCACTCCCTCCTGGCTTTGTCCTGAGTGCCCTCTATCCTGCACCCCCTGCCCCAACTACCTCCAATCTCTAGTAATAAAGATAAGACATACAAAAATCTTCATGCTTTCTACTACTATCCAAAATCTCTTTTTGCTTCCCAACTTTCTCATTTTGGGTTCCTGGCTGCCAGCTGAGTAGAGAGTTCCATCTCTGCTTAAGAGGAAATTTCCCAAACAGTTCCAAGCTGAAACTAAAAAAAGAATAAGGATTCATATATGCTAGAGTTAAGATACAGTCTTTTTGGACAAGTCTCAGGAGAAGTCCAACTCCATTTACATCAGATTGACACTTTTAACAGTTGCCCTCAGCACCCCCTTGCCCTACAGCCCCTCTGGAGGGTCAGCACCCAGCACCTGGAGGAGTGGTTACCCTCACTAGCTCAGGTTCTGGCCTCCCATCATCTGTTCCAAATCCCAGGTCCATCCTGCCTGCCAACTTGTGCCTGGAATCCCCTTCTCAGTCCAGCTCCTTTGGATAGAGACTTATTCAATAAGTGTAACATTCTCCTGGTAGAGATATTGCCTCTTGGAGAACACTTCTCTGCTGGTGGCTGCTGCCCTTCCCTGGGCCTGATTGCCAAGTGGATGAAGAAACACATGGAGATGAGGCAGATGGAAAAAGAGTTGAACTATCCACTTTGCAGCTTTCACATTGTCTCCAGAGCTGCTCTTGAGGTACTACTGAAGCCAAAGGCTTTCTGTAGTTGCCACTGAATTTGCTTTGACCTGGGTGAATATGGGACTTGGCTTAGAGTCTACTGTAGGAGAAAAATCACCCAGATGGAGAGAGCTGGACCTCAAGTGATTAGAAAGAAGCCACACACCCTTCTGGACTATTCTTAGTTATTAGCATAAAGCTTAACATAAGCCATGGAAGAAGACAGGGCTAATTGTCATTCATGGTCAGGCAGGTAAAGATTTCACAATTAAGAGGTCCAGGCCTCCAATTGATTAGCGCCTTCTCATCCATTGCCAAGGGCCATGCCTCCANGTGTGTTACAATTTCTTTTTTTCCAGAAGTGTGTGTTTCTGACTAGTAGATCCAGCCTGGCTGGGCATTTCTCTGCTAGATCTAGTTTGGCTCTTGGAAGCTGAACAAATTCTGCACGGGCCCTTGGGTTAGGTGTCCCCCTCCTGCAGAACTGAGAAATTACCCCAATCCTCTGCCAGGCTGCTTAGAAATTCTCTGGAAATGTCTTTGGACTTAATCTGAGATAGTCCTGGGAGTTACTTTGTAAAATTGGGTTCTGCCCAGGAGAACATCACTATATTATTTGGCCCTTTTGGACCTCTCTCAATGCTGTAATTTGGTATCTAGACAGAGAAGCAGGGAGAATTTAAAAATGTTTTGTTTCTAAATTTGAAAATGGCTAGGTCATGAACACATGTTCTAAAGGATCTTCCCTTGAGGAAGCTTTCAAAATCATAGCCTGTCAGCGCAGGAAGGGGTCTTGAGAGCATCCTTTCAAACTCCTTCATTTTAGAGATCTGGCAACCAAGGCCCAAGGAGGGTTAATACTAGCCCCAAATCACATAGCATATTAGCGGCAGAATTAATACCAGAAACCAGATCTCTTAACTCCCACTTGGGTGTCTCTGCCCTGCTCTATCGTGCAGCCTCTTGTATTTTAATTTTTTTTTTCTTCTTGCCAACGTGGGCTTCCTTCTATTTTTCTGTCACCCCAAGGATTTTTATTAAGGAAATGTCTGTTTTATTTGTAAGTGGCTGATAGAACTCATCCATTAGATCATTGAGATTGTTCTGGAGATGCATTAAGCCATTTTTATATATGCTTGAAAACAAGTCTGTAAAAGTACAATGGAGGGTAATGAGATGTCAAAAGTCATGGAAATGAGAGAATCTGAGTATAATCATAGAGACTCTGAAATAGGCTTTGGAATTTTCCAGGGTTTTTTTGGAGTCCTTCCATTGTTTATGTTTTATTGGTTGTGTAGTAATTGATGTGAAAAACCCAAATAGCCACATTTTTCCATTTGGGCCCATGACTCAGAACACCAACGATCTTTTTTGGGGGGCATTTTAACTACTTACCGTACCTTTAATGGGGGAAAAAAAAAGGCTCAGAAATTCCTTTATTTACTTTTTCACATGTTTTATATTTTCTGGATTTCTTAGTGGCAGCTGTAAAAAGGGCTTTTCATGTGATCATTTCATTCAGTAATTTGTCTAAACTGAGGCCTTTTCCCCTTTTTTCGAATGCCTGCCCAGCTGTCACTGTTGCCTGCTAGAGCGATTTTTCTCTATTATGTTGTCACTTTACACTCCCACAGGGTCCAATCCTGCAAGCCTTACATGCATGGAACTCACATTAAAGCCATTGGAAGCTTTAATATGTAAGAATGTGGGTTTGGGGCCCACAGAAAAGGCCTATTTTGAAACCTCAGGCTCAGGAGCACTGATGCCCCTTGCAGTTACAATGCTAGGATTCTGCCTTATCTCCCATCTCCCTGGATTGTTATTATGGCTGCTAGGGCCCATGATTGAAGGACATTGGGGGCAGATTCTGCCGCCATATGAAAGATAGGCATTCTCAAGTTTTATGTTCCGAGGCATCTTTCCTGCCGCCCTGACTCTGTCATTCAGAGTTGGTATCAAAAGCAGGGAAATGGGAATCCCAAGGGAAATGAGATGTATTATATCAGATTTAGTGTTTTCTATGTTTTTTTCTAAGAGGAGAGGGCTTGGCTCTCAAAAAACGGATTCAACACACATGAGGGGAAATAGAATTGTACATAGAGCAGGAAAATACCTAGGGCAAGGGGAGAGAAAGCTGGTCAGTGTGGAAAAGATCCAAGAGTTAATTTTTTTTTCCTTTTTTTTCCTTAGGTGGTTTGGTTCTGCCTGCTCTCATATGAGATGGCTTTTGGGTATGGGTTTAATTGATCTCCTATGAACAAATCAGGATCAAGGAATTCTTGGGCCTGAAATGTTCTATTTTATCTTTTCGTCTGAGTCTTAACTCCTTTAAGAATCAAAAGCACCACCTCCACCTGGAAGGCCTCCAGGACTACATGAGGCCTCCCTATCTTGGCTTTCTGACACTTCTCAGAGCATCTGTGATTGGGAGGGCAGCTTCACCTGATCTACGTGTCGTTGTTGATCTGGTGGCTCAGTGGCCTGTGCAAGTGTCCACTGACATGGATTATTATCGTGACAGAAAGGAAATGGTCTGAAAGAGGAGGCAGGGGATCTTCTTGTCTAGAGGGAGATCTTGGAGACAGGAGAAGACTGGCTCTCTTTCTCTGCCTGGCCTGAGCATAGGGCTGGGAGAGCTGGATTCCTGAAGACTTTGTGAAACTCTCAGCACACTCATAGAGCCATTGTAGGGCCCAGGTGACAGAGGGACACAGAACTGGGGACAAGGTTTCTTTCTCTTACCTGCTCACGAGTCTCCATGTAGCCCTGGTACTGAAGGTCCCCATGGATACCAGGTTGGCCCCTAGAGAGGTGCTGAGCCCAACAGAAAGTTACTGAGGGTACTGGGCCACAGGGGGCTGGAGAAAAAGAAACTCCTCAGAACTCTTTAGGAGCACAGGGGACAGTGAATGGTGTCTGGGCCTCCTTGAAATGACAGAGGGAGGTTTTGAGAACAGATGTGGGCTCAGAGCACGACTCACTGGACATTAATACTCACATGAAGGTCATGTACATTCCCACTCACTTTAGAGAGAAGGCCGTGGGAATGTGACTTCTTTAGAATGAAGGATAGACCTGGGTGCAGCCAGTGGGAAGATGTGGGATGGGGGAGGAGCCCGGAAGAGCCCTTCCCCCATGCACAAATCCCTCTTCTCACCCCTGAATCAGGTTGCCTCCCAGGATCACTGCTGGAATGAGACCGTGCTCTTGTCCCTACACACCCTTGCTCACTTCTAACCACTCTGGATGCTAAGCACCTTCCCAAAGGGAAAATTCCTCTGTTGTCTTAAATATTTATCCAGGTTTCCAGAGCTATTGACCCTGGACTTCCTGCTCCTGAGGGATCTATACCAATTAGGTTCATTTACATGCTGTTTTATTGTAGGTGTTTTGTTGTAGATGGTGCATTGACTCTGTGGGGCAGGTGCTACTGGAGTGTTTAGGTACACACTCATCATTTAGATGGTCACAGGGTCCTGTTTTGAGACCTCTTAAAATATGAAAAAAAAAAAAAAGAAAAAAAAAAGAAACCTCATAGGAGAAAAAGCACTGGTCTTGAAGTCAGAAGACCAAGCTGAATGGCTCCACTGTTTCTAGCTCTGTTTTGGAGCATTCATTCAAACTGAATGAGTGAATGGATGTCTCATCTGCATTCCAAAGTTTGTGTGCGGATCAGGTATTTTACATACATGTAATATATGGTATCATATATACACACACAATAGTCTATAATTTATAGTATGTATAATCTATAGTATTCATAGATGCTACACACATGTATATATTTATGCAAAAATGTTAAAAGCTCATATATACATAAATTTTGGAAAACTCTAAAGTCCTAAATTTTTATGTATATTTGGGATTTTTATTTTTGAGATAACGTGGTTCTTACAGTCCCTGCTGAGATCTGCTGGAGCACGTTTCCAATGACATTTGAATTTTAAACAAGAAGTTCTGTGATATAATAGCTCAGTTGTTTTAAATGGACTGTCCCTTCTCCTCTTGGGGAAAATGAAAGTAACAACGGAAAATCATCTAGTATGCACCTCTGTTTCCAACTTCGATTTACTGTGTAGGCATAGGAACAAAGAAAAAGGTAAGTCGATCAGCTGTAAAGGGAATGGTGACCTTCATTCATTTTTACTCTCTTTTTTTGTGACTGAGGAACAATAATAATAAATTTTCCTCCCCTGCCTATTTCAAGACAGAGCGATTTTAAGGATGTTTTATGACTTCGGCTCGTCTCAGTCCAGCCCGCTCCGCTAGTGATGATGGAATAACCCTTGACGCCATTAGCATAAGTGAACGTTACTTTGTTAATTCTCACGCGGTCCTAATCAGCGCCATTTCTCCCTTTGGCATTGCCTTTTGGAGGGTGCAGCCAGGTGCTCTCCCAGATGTGAAAGGGAGAGAGCCTGCCTGCCCCCCTCCCCACTACGATGCCAGGACCTTCGGCTGCACTCTAGTTCATGCCTGACTGAGAACCACTCGAGTGTTCCTTGAGCCCCGCACCCGCTGCATCTAATAAAATCTCTCCTTCCCCCAGTCCTGCACTAGGAAAACAGACACAACCTAGAGGGGGGAGAGCCTGTCTGTGGCCGGGGATGTGAAGACTCTGGCAATTGTGTTTCCTGGTATCTCTGCCAAGAGAGAGCAGATCCTGCAGCCCGGGGTCCATCCCAGGGACAAAACTCCAGGACACATGGTTAGGGGTTCAGTTCTTCCTTCCTGTGGGGGGTGTGTGTGGGGGTCCTTTCACTGTGCAGATTAGCTCTTTCCCTGGCAGGGAGTGGGCTAGTAAGCCAGTGTGTTTGCCAGCATGAGTTTGTTTGTTGGGTGGGAAGAGAAAGAAGGGAAACAAAGTCTTGAGATGCTCAACTGCTGAGAGATAAAAAGCTACCCTGGATCCATAGTTAACTCTACAGAGGACACCCATGGGGTGGAAAGCAGCATCTGGGAATAGGAAGACCTGAGATTCAATCCTAACTGGAGTGTCCCTTGGACATATTTAACCCTTCTATGTCTCAGAGTTTTGATCTGTAGAATGGAAAACAATGCTTGTCCTATGACTTTTCCAGGGTTGAAGCTTCCAATGATAACTTGCCTTTGTACTGAATTGCTTCAAAGTTTACAAAATTCACTTAAAAATAACAAAGTGAGCTATGGTATTTCTCAAAGCATGAGCTATGGTATCTCCCAAAGCATGGCCCCTGAGTCAGAATTAACCAGGAAGCTCCTCTACTTAATCTCCAAGCTTGGACTAAAGGTGAAGAAAGGTAAACTGAAAGTACCCCATCCTGGGAATTTACATTTGTTCATGAGACATTCTAGGGCCGATTTCAGTGAGAGCTCAATTGTCCCCATGGAACTTCATCAAAGAGACTGCCTTTGAGTTCCTATCCTTCCTAAGTTTTGGGGTTCATTTTCCTTCAGTTCTGTAAGTCTCCTAGTATTCTCCAAATAAATTCCCTTTCTGGTTTAAGGTAATCTCGGATTTCAACTGATGGAACTTTCAAAATTTCTCAGGAAGTTTCTCCTCTGAGGACCTTGGGACTTGGCCTGCATGGGAGAAGTTTTCCCTGTGATGCAGGGTTTGTTTTTACTCTGGGCTTAATAGGAATGATGGCTAGTACTTGGAGCAAAAGAGAGGCGACACCATGGAGGTCTCTGGGGGAAGTCCTTAGCATCAGGGTGTAACCTTTCTGGGACATTTAGAAAATAGTCATACAATGATTCGGTGGCCTTGGAACTTCTTGTAACTTCTTGACTGGCAGGACAAAGAAGTGGGTGAGTTCAAAGTTTCTGGAACGAGTTTACCTGGCTTCATATCTTGGCTCTGCTGCTGACTAGCTCTGTGCCCTCTGAGGCCACCGTGTCTCAGTTTCCCCATCTGTAAAATGGAGACAAATGTCATCACACCTCAGAGTCTGCTATGAAGCTTAATGAGCTGGGACATTATATGCTCAGAATGGTACTTGGCACACAGGAAGTGTTCGGGAGGTGTGATCTAATATTGTTCTTATTCCGGTGCTGATAACTCTTCTATTATCACCAAGGGAGCAAACCTTTGGGGGAAAACCTAGAGCTGTGTTGACAGGAACATAAAAGCATTTTTAAAAACCAAAGAATGAAAAGATGGAACCATTGCTTGCTGGTGTCTGGAGCGATGTGCTAATGTCAGAGTCCTCTTTGCTAGAGGGAAGATTTCTTCACAATGTTGACTCGAGACTGGACTGTTTCATCCAATGGAGGAGAGGTTTCTCGCTATGCTTTCACCAGCTGTTGGGGAAGCGGCTATAATGGAGTGATTAGGCTGAGCACAGAGTTTGCATCATGCGAGTCTGGCTCATCTGGAGTCCACAGAGTAAGCCTCGAGCATACAGGACTCTTGTGTTTCTGAGAGAAATGGAATAATGCTCAGGGCTTCAGGACACCTTGGAGGGCATGCGGATTTATGACAAGTGGCATGTGTGCTCCACAACATCTATGTAAAACATGTCTACTTGCCCAACAATGACAAACTGCTCACCTTGGCAAAACCGGCATGATACTCATTTGGAGGCTTGCTTCTAAGAAAGATAAATCCTGCTGTCATTGCACAAAGAGATAAGAAAGACCGATGACAGTTTTTCATTGATAAAAGATTCTGTCTGTATTTTAAAAGAATTTACTTTCTTCCCCTCTACTGATACTCACATGAGTTAAGGCAGAGATACACTATCTTTCATGTTTTTGTCAGAATGTGTTATTACTACGGGTGGCGGTGACTCCATTGCTTCATTTAGTGATCTGACTCAAGTGCAATGTCGCCTGCCCATGAGCGGCAGGATCCAAATGAAGTACAAGCTCCAGAATTAAGAAGCAAGCCTGGAAGCATCTGTGGCTGGAAGGACAACTAACAAAGGTGAACCAGAAACGGGAGAGGTTAGCTGCCTCTGAATCTGCCTGGAAATTAATCTTCCCTAGGAGAAGTTTTAAAAATTTGCTGCTGACTAGGGTATTTCTGAAAAATCTCACTGGGAAGACACTCTTGCACAATAATTAAGATAAGATAAGCAGTAATCTAATTAATTGGCACACGAGATGAGGCCAGAACAAGGTTGAAAGGAAAGAAGCAAATGAGAGTCGCCATTTTTTCACATCTTGTCTACAGAGTTGGGCAGAGAGGGAAGTTGCGTTCCTCTTGATAGGTCTAAATCTGGGTGAGCAGACACAGTCCTTACAGATGATCTGAAGCAGAGAAACTTCTGATCTTAATTTGGTTTCCCAAGTAGACTTTTATATGGGGAAGAGAGTGTGCTGATCAGTTGACATGAATATTCCAGTCTGCTTATCATTCTGACTTATTAACAGTAAGTCACTCCTCACAACAACCCAGAGAGGTAGTAACTTTTAATAAGGACCATTTTAAGGATTAAGAAATCAAGGGCCCCAAATGTTAACTTACCTTGATAGCTTTCTGGGGGTAGAAGACTTTATAGTCTCAGACAGATGAAACATGGCGGCTCCACATGCAGTGGATTAGAACTGGGCTCTACAGTCAGAGCCTGCTGTCCCCAGCTGTGTCTCTGACTCACCTGGCCGACCTGAAGAAGCTGCAGTGGCAGATCGCACTGTCTAACAGTAACCACTGTCATATATCCCGTCTCACATGCTCTTTAAGAATCTTGCCTTGACCCATTAAGGGGTAGGCGGGGGGTTCTTCCCTCCTCTTGAAACTGGGTAAGACTTTGGTACTGCCTCTGTGAACCCACGATGGTGGAAGTTATATGCTGCACCACTGTGAGATATTTCACTTTCCACTGGGCCTCCCTCCCTGGGAACCATTGTCCTGGGAACCCGGCCACCATGCTGGGAGGAAGCCCTTGCAGAGAGACCACATGGAGAGGTCCCTGTGGAGGGGAACCAAGGCTCCCAGCTGATAGCCAGCATCAAATGCCAGATGTGAGAGTGAACAAGACATCAGGGGATTCCAGACACCAGCCTTGGGGGCTTCTGGTCGTGGCCCCAGACCTCGTGGAGCAGAAACAGTCTTTTTTGTGTTCTGTCTGCATCTCTGAGCCGCAGAATCCACAGGCTGATAAGTGGCAAGTTTGGGATAATTTTCTGCAAAGCCCTAAATGGAATGGTACTTTATTCTTCCACATGTTAGCTTCCTCATCTGCAGAGCAGGGATAATAGCAGTACCTGCCTTGGGGGTAGTCATGAGGGTTTAATGTGTGTGACAGATGAAACATGGTGGCTCTACACGCAGTGGATAAGAACTGGGCTCTGGAACTCCCTGGCACGTAAGAGCTGGGGCTTGCATGACTCCGTCCTAGGGACCCGAGGCAGAGCATTAATTTTAAATCCTTACAATAACCTTATGACACAGGTACTACTTAAAAAAAACAATGTATTTTATTGAGGTAAAATGGACATGGCATAAAATTGGCTGTTTTATAGTCAACAACTCAACAACATTTAGTATAGTGACATGTTGTGCCCCCAGCGCTCTATTTTTCAAACATTTTCATCACCCCAAAAGGAAACATGGGTACCACTTTGAAATCCATTTTGCTGCAGTTGAGAAAAGTCAGGCAAAGGGAGCTTATGTAAATTGTCCTCGGTCAGATGGACAGTCATGGCACGTCTGGGATGAGGACACACTTGGGGTCTAGGGTCTGCACTCTTGGCTACCACTCTGCCGTGTTGAGGACTCATGAATGTTAACCACTTGAATGAAGTGACTTGGCCAAAGCCGGACAGTTATGAAGTGGTGTAGCCCAGACAGCTCAGTTCCCAAAGCTTGTGCTTTTTCTGCTGAGCTAAAACTTCCATTGAGCTTATCAATCATGTTCCACAGATAGCTGCCCTATTGACACACTGAGTCAACATTCAGAGCCTGCCTACCCTATAGGCTCGGCATGCTGAGGGTCAGACCCTGAGCCTTCCCAGGCAATACCCACCATCCCCCACAAGGTGTGGACACCCATTGAGGTCACACTTGAAATGGCCTGCTCCACTAAACATCTTAATTGCAACATTGATCTATCCGGAGTGGAAAGTATGTGCTGCTACCCTGCAGTAAAATGGCTATTTGGCAGAGAAATGAATCTCTGGTCCAAAACTCATAATTCTTTTACTCTGTGGTCTACCAAAATATTTGGGTAATCACTCTAGCTAGGGCTATCCAATCTGGGGCGTCCCTACCCACAGTGGTTTTTCTGTAGCTGCCTATGCTCTGCATGCATATAGAGAGATTTACAGTCCTTGGCCCTGGAAGCTGAAATGTGTGCTGCCCTCATAAGAATAGAGTTCTGTGTGCCGCAGGCTCAGAGTAGATTTGATTGCCTTCCCTTTCTTTTGCCATGTCAACACTCTTTAACAGCACAGAATTCTGTATGCTCTTGCAACATGAGTTGGGGCTCAAGAATTAGGCAGATCAAGGAGCTGGGAAAAGTAGAAGGCAGGCCCAATTAGGAGACCAGGAGCATACCAGCTACAGGATAGAGATGAAAGCCGGTTCTGACTGGTATGGGCTGGGTTGGGGGGAGGCTGTTCATAGAGACCTGGCAGCCTACCTAAAGCTCACCAAGACCTGAAGGGAATGTTGCAGGCGGGACTGGACCAGAAAGTGTCAGGCTAGCGGAAGACAAGGATGTTCCTGACACCTGGGCCTGACAGGATAGGGCAGTGGCGTGGAAGCCTGGCCTCTTTGGAAACTCGGGCCTTGTGCATGTACTGTACGCAGCCCACGTGACAGGGAAAAGGATGTTTATGGTCTGAAGGGCAGGCACCCAGTGTGCTAAGAATAACCATGATGTATGTTCTGCAGGGAGAGGCCACAGTTGATCCACCAGCAGCAAAGCATGTGCTTGGAGTAGTTTTGCTTTTCCCGGTGGTTATGAATCTGTGCTGTGTCACCCAACACCAGCCTGACAAAGAGGAAGCAATGGAGGTTTTGGATTCAGGAAGATCCTGGTTTGAGTCCTGGCCATGTCACTTGTGTCACTAGATCACAGTCGTCCTGAGTTTGGTCTCAATTTACTCATATGTATCCTGGGGCTAATAATACTAATGATGACATTTTTTGGAAGCTGATGCATAGAACACCTGTAAAGTATACTATATGTAGTAGGCACTCAACATGTGTCATGGAAGCCTGTGCATGCGAGAAAGTGGAGACTCCTTGACCTTGAGCAAATTAATTGGGCTGTATGTTGAACATTAGTCTTGGCCTTCATAGCCTTCTGCTCTAACCAGATGATCCAGGCATGTACTTGCTGATGATGCTGAGTTTTTTTTTTCAAAGATTTATTTATTTATTTGATAGAGAGAGTGCATGAGAGAGCAGGCAGGGGCAGAGAGAGAGGGAGGGAAAGACTCTCAGGCAGACTCTGTGCTGAGTGAGGAGCCCCATCCAGGGCTTGATCTTATGATCCTGAGATCATGACCTGACCCAAAACCAAGAGGTGGACACTCAACTGACTGAGCCACCCAGGCACCCTGGTGCTGGGTTTATATAAACTTTTTGTTCAAAGATGTGAATCAACATCAATGTTTTATTTTGGTGGCAATTAGCAACTCCTCAGTCACTTTGTGCAAATCCAGTTTGCATTTGCCATTTTGTGACAGGGTTGGCATCACAAAGCTTAATTTTGGCAGGTAACTGTTGCAGTCGCCCAGTGGAGCTGCAATTTAGTAATGAAAAAGTGTTTCATTTTAACTATGAAATTTAACACAAAGAATACAGCTGCTCAACCAGGCAGTGACAGTGTATGTTAATTTGATTTATATATACGCAGTGTACCGTGCCTAATGTTGAATTCTGGAAGACTCCGGCATGGCTGATACCAGCTTTGTAAAGGAGGCTGCCGTTCTGGGCCGACTTTATGTGTGTCAGTTGGCCTTCTTAGAGCAAATAAAGCTGCAAGAGTCAGCCTGTGCAAGAGAAACAAGAGGGAATGTTCCCTCGAATGGCAAGGATGAGGACTGGACTTTTTAGGAAGGATCCATCAAGGGCTCTCCTGTGTCTGATCCATTGGCAGCNGTGCCTAATGTTGAATTCTGGAAGACTCCGGCATGGCTGATACCAGCTTTGTAAAGGAGGCTGCCATTCTGGGCCGACTTTATGTGTGTCAGTTGGCCTTCTTAGAGCAAATAAAGCTGCAAGAGTCAGCCTGTGCAAGAGAAACAAGAGGGAATGTTCCCTCGAATGGCAAGGATGAGGACTGGACTTTTTAGGAAGGATCCATCAAGGGCTCTCCTGTGTCTGATCCATTGGCAGGTCCAGGGCATTGCTGTCAAGTAAACAGAGTCTGTGGAGTGGGGACTGGTTTAGGGCTCCCATTTGGCTCATGGCACGCTCCGTTTGGAGAGCAGACCTCAGTTTCCTGTGAGGACAAAGGAGAGAGAGGTACCCCCTGCTCCCAGGCTAACTGGAGTCTTTGAGAGCAATCTTTTATGTCAGCTGAGGCCTATGTGAAATGTACTTGGAAATAAAAGCACATAAGTGGGATGTGTGTGTTGTATAGTGTGTGTTGTGTATATTACAGTGTGCCTTGTGTGATGGGTGTGTGTGTTGTATAGTGTGTGTTGTATTATAGTGCACATTGTGTGATGGGTGTGTGTGTTTTATAGTGTGTGTTGTGTGTATTACAGTACCTTGTGTGATGGGTGTATGTTGTATAGTGTGTGTTGTGTGTATTACAGTGTGCATTGTGTGGTGGGGGTGTGTGTTGTATAGTGTGTGTTGTGTGTATTACAGTGCGCATTGTGTGATGGGTGTGTGTGTTGTATAGTGTGTGTTGTATTATAGTGCACATTGTGTGATGGGTATGTGTGTTTTATAGTGTGTGTTGTGTGTATTACAGTACCTTGTGTGATGGGTGTATGTTGTATAGTGTGTGTTGTGTGTATTACAGTGTGCATTGTGTGGTGGGTGTGTGTGTTGTATAGTGTGTGTTGTGTGTATTACAGTGTGCATTGTGTGATGGGTGTGTGTGTTGTATAGTGTGTGTTGTATGTATTATAGTGTGCGTTGTATGTATTATAGTGTCGTTGTGTGATGGGTGTGTGTGTTTTATAGTGTGTGTTGTGTGTATTGCAGTACCTTGTGTGATGGGTGTATGTTGTATAGTGTGTTGTGTGTATTACAGTACGCATTGTGTGATGGGTGTGTGTGTGTTGCATAGTGTGTGTTGTGTGTATTACAGTACGCATTGTGCGATGGGTGTGTGTTGTATAGTGTGTGTTGTGTGTATTACAGTGTGCATTGTGTGATGGGTGTGTGTTGTATAGTGTGTGTTGTGTGTATTACAGTGCGCATTGTGTGATGGGTGTGTGTGTTGTATAGTGTGTGTTGTATTATAGTGCACACTGTGTGATGGGTATGTGTGTTTTATAGTGTGTGTTGTGTGTATTACAGTACCTTGTGTGATGGGTGTATGTTGTATAGTGTGTGTTGTGTGTATTACAGTGTGCATTGTGTGGTGGGTGTGTGTGTTGTATAGTGTGTGTTGTGTGTATTACAGTGTGCATTGTGTGGTGGGTGTGTGTGTGGTATACTGTGTGTTGTTTTACAGTTTGCATTGTGTGATGGTATGTGTGTGGCCTATGTAGTCTATGTATGTATGGCGTGTGTGCCTATCTGTGGAGTGTGTGTATATATGGTATGTGTCGTGTGTGTCACACTTGTATGGTGTGTGGTATGTGTTCATGCTGTGTATGTATGGGGGCCTGGTTGTCACACTTGCTTTGGCCCAACACTGAGTAGTGACCTCGGTCCACCACACAGTCCTCAGTGCACGACCAGACCACTCTCCTTCCTCACCTTCCTACATCACTGTGAAACCGGTCTATCAACAGATAGACACGTACAATGTAAACGTTGAAAGTCACCCGTAATCCTGCACCCCCATGGTTACAGCTGCTGCTCCTTTGAGATCTGCATTTCCAGTGTTTATCAACATGAACAATAAGCCCGTTTGTTGTCATCGGTAGGGGTCGCACATCATGATAGCTCTCCATAGTGCCGCTTAGTCTTCCTAATGATCATGCTTCATGGCTCTATGATATTCCACCCAGAGCTGTGCCAGCACTTAGTTCTACTTAAGTGGTTCCATTTGGGGGGGCTTTCAAGCTTTCAATATGATAAATAGTACCATCCTGAACATTCTCCCTTCCATCAGGCCTGGACCCCTTGCTGCCTTCAACTTCACACTGAGGGCTATGGCTGGAGGCTCCGCAGAGACGAGGGACGCTTGCTCGGGACCCCTGGCACATCCTCGCCAGGCCTCTGGGGGGCCCTGGGGTGGACGGCAACAGGATGGGCCCCCTGTGAGACCCGCCACCAGCCACCTTCCTGGGTACCTCCCGAAAGCATGCCGTTGTGCCCGTTCGCCCTTTTGTTTCCCTTCCTTTCCCTTAATCTCTGATTCCCAGAGGGGTTAGAGCTTGCTGGAACAATTTATTTTTCAGGCCTTCCAGCAAGAGCAGACTTCCTAAAGGAATTGTCACACGATTTGTGTCAGAGGCCTGGGCCCCCTTTGGATTTATGGTTCTCAGGAATTTATGCAGGCTTAGGCAGCACTGGAAACTTGCTGCCTCCCAGCCCCCATCACGCCGTCCTTTGTTGGGTCTGCACACATGTGCTGTATTTTCCTTGAGCCCTCCAGTTGCGTCCTCAGCCCTTCCTTACGAAGCCTCTCTTCCATGTCACTGTTCTAGCACCCGTCTCTCCCGCAATCCTGCAACCTGCCCCCGCCACGACACTGAGCCCGCACCTCCTCATGCATCACCCCCTGTGCACCTTTCTTACCTCCTTAATCCAAGGCCATTGGTCCCCCAAATCACCTAGCTGTATGGGGTTAACTTATTTCACCGTGTGGAAATCACCTGTTGTGCAGGGCCATGGATGCTGGAGCGATAGGAAAGCTCAGGGAGGGAGGGGACCAGGGAAGCCATGCCTTTCCAGCATTTCCCATGTTTTGCCACACTCCTTTAACACCTGAATCAGCAGTCATTACCCTGACAGGGAAAGCTGACCTTCCCCATTCCTCTGAGCTGATCTAGCTCTTTCTCCTTTCCACTGGCCCAGGACGTATTTCTATCCTCTGCATCTTTCTCTACCTTTTCTCTCCAGCTGGTCTTTTCCAAGACCCAGTGCCCCTTCTTTTAGGAAACATTGCTCTTGGGACAGAGTGTAGCAGGAGAAGTCTACCTTACTACCTTACCAGACTGCCTTACAACGAAGTTAAAGGGCTTTGTCTCCTTCCCCTGGGCAGACAGTGTAGCGGCTAAAGGTTGGCTGGTCACATGGAGGAGGTTCAAATCCTTACTTGGCAACTCACTAGTTGTTTGGGTTCACATTTTCGAACCTTAGTTTTCTCATCTGTAAAATGGGAATAATATCTATCTCAGATGACATGAGACATGTGAAATATTTAACAAAGTTCCTCACTCATAACTGCTATTTATTGGTAAGGATTATTACTTGAACCTTAGGTCTATTTGGAGGAAGAAAATATTTAAAGGAATTTCAAGCTCCACTAGAAGATTCTGAAGTGTGTGTGTGCGCGCGCGCGTGTGTGTTTGTTTGTGTGTAAATGTATATCAATGGATACATGCCTAGGCAGTTATTTGAGGGAAATTGAAGAATCTCTGAAACATACAAGGTAAAGACTCTTCTCTTAGTATTAATCTCATCCTTTGTGACCCATTCTCTTTGTCTTCTTTTCATCTTTAACCAGCTAGTTGTATATTTCTTCCAAGCATGATGTTTTCTATGACCACACCTCTTGCTTTGTAAATTTCCACATTCCTGCTTTGAAATGTCCACTTCCTTCTACTTTCCAGGCACACACTGGTAGGCCATAGATCTCTAGGCAAAGCAGAGTGCTGGGCCCTGTTCAGTGAATAAGGATAAAGTTGGTGGCAGGGCAAGAGCCTTTTGGAGGAAGAAGCCTTTCAGAAGGCAATTTTTTAATAACTGTAGAAATTAAAGATATATTTGTCTGATTATTCCAGCTCTAGGAATCCATCCTAAGAAGGTTTGTATAATATGTATCAAGAGGCATATTTAAAAATGCCACAGTAGGATTTTTTTTTTGCCAGGGCAGAAACTGGATAACACTTAAATGTTTACCAATGTCAAATACTCTGTAGCTGGGAAAAGGAATGAGGTTGATTCAGAGGGGTTGTCACAGAAATCTCGAAGAGATGATGACACGTAAGGAAAAGGAGGGGAAAAAAGCTGAGATGTATGTGGGTATGTTCCTTAGTGTAGAAAAAGGACAGATGCCTACCACACTGTTGTCAGCTGTGTCAGCCAGTGAATCAGGGAAGCAGAAACACAGAGAATCACAGAATAAGGACATTGACTATAAAGGTTGCTCCTTATACAATTGGGGGAAGGAGCTGAGCAGGAAAGGGTCTATGAGGGGAGTTGAAGGTTCTGGAAACTAGCACATCCAGCAGCTGGGGCAGGATTGCAGAAGGAGACCGTGAGAGGTTGTTGACTGTTCCTGCAGAGCTGTCGTTGAGATTGCAGTGAGGCACCAGGAGGTTACCCAGAGTTCCTGCTGCTTAGCAGGTGGCCGTGGGGAAGGCGAGCTGGAAATGGAGAGAACGGTGACAAGGTCATTGTCTTTGACCAACACGACCTTCAGAGCATCATGGCTGCTGTCTCACTTTGGTTTCGCAGACCTTACATGACCTCACCTTCAGCCAACAGCAACCCAGAACCATACAGGGAAGGGATTCTAGGATTTGAGGTTCTGAGAGTAACCAAGATGATAGCAGAATACTCCAGAACAACTCTGTTTGTCTCTGAAGAAGGGAGTGGGAGCTAGGAAATCAGAGGCTACTTGTAGGCTCTGCTGTGTTTGCAAGCATATTCTCCTGAGTCTTTTCCAACAAAAATGTACATGTGGAGTGCTGCTCGTGTATGAAAAACAAAGAAAACAAACAAACAATAAGGAAACCAGATGATCTTAAGTTTTTTATTTTGCAAACCCTTAATAGTCTTCCACATGCCTTTCTATATAATTCTTTCCTGCTGTCTTCATGAAATTTTTTTTCCTGCATGAGATTGCCAATGATTTCACTCTTTAAAAGAGAAGCTGAAAAGGTGCATGTATGTGCAAGTGCTGGTGCGTGCCCGTCTACACTCATGTGCATGTGTGTATGAGCATGTGTGTGTCGGGTGTGTGTGAACCTCCAGTCTAATCTACTCCTGGCCCCTTTCCCTTTAATGATGGGCTTTTGACCTATGCGGAAGACACCCAGGAGACAGGATGGCCCGAAGGGGGGCCTTGGTGAGATGAAAGCTCCCTGGGAGATAAACCTCATACACCACACAGGGGGCTTTTGTTCCATTAATTTTTATTGGGAGAGGCATATCCCCTGCTTCTTTAGACTGCCTCTCCCTGGGGCACGCAGCAAACTGTGCTCTTGCAAGTGCTGCTTGTACACATAACTCGGGAAAGAAGAGGCAAGGTTGATATCACGGCATCCGGCATGGACACCATTGTCCAAGATCCTTGGCTTGGTCCTGGGAGTTCTACGGTGATGGGGAGAAATGTGGACCAAGGGGCAAACTGCTGGCATCCCATTAGTGAGAGCAGTCTCCGTTCAGATCCTGCCAGAGATGGGACTGGATAGGAGTATGTGAGCTCACATCGTGAAGAGGAACTCGGTGTCATGGACTCTTGTTCTCTTTGAGCTGGACCCCTTCAGCATTTGTCTTTGCTGGGCTGAGCATCTGCCAAAGAACAAGGGAAATGACCTGAGGTGAATGTTCCTCTTTCTTAGCATTCTTTCTTAGTGGGTCACCAGGTGTGTAATTATAGAAGTGTCCATTGTTTTCTGGTGGTGTTGGCAGAGAGAGGATCTGAGATGCCTAAGCAATGTGGATATAAAAGAAGAGCTAGGACATGGCCCCCTCACCCCCTCATTCCTTCTAAACTAGTTCTTACTAAGGTCAAGAATTTTGTTAACCTCTCTCAGAGCCCTTTGTCTCTTTCCCCTAGTAGGACACCCCTTTGGTGGTTTGCCAGCTCCTGGAGGAGGGACAAGCTGCTGGCTATGGCTCCCCAGTGCCTCACACAGTGGCTGGCTTGGAGTGGAGGTCCCTCCATGTCCACAAATGCCTCAGCTCAGCTCCCTAACCATTCTGAGTTCATTTCCTACTTCTTTCTCACTTGCCTGCCTTACTTCTATCATGATGGTCTCTTGAAGCCTGAATGCACGGGGTATACTCCAGCCCATGGGCTATTGAATTGGCTGTTCCATTGGCTGTTCCTTGCACCTGGGATGCTCTTTCCTGATAGCCCCATAGGTGACTCCTTCCATATCTCACCTCTCAGCCAGGTTGCCCCCACCCTGATACACACACTGACACCATGCCATTTACTTGCCTCTCCTCAAGCTTTGATCAGCTTCTAACATACTGTGGAGTTTATTTTTTTTATTATTATTTTTTTGTTTATTGTTTATATTCTCACTTCCATTTAAAAATAGGCCTTTTGAGGGCAGGGATCCTGGTCTATTTTGTTCACTGAAAGTACATTTTAAGCTTTAAATAAATATTTGTTGCTATTTGTTGGAACTGATGGACAATCTTTTGCAAATAAATTGCTTGGAGATGTCTCCTATTTTTGGTGAAATTAAGCAGAAAGGACTTCTGGTCAAGTTATCACTAAAATGAAAGAAGACTATTTTTTTTAGCATTTCCTCAGACTTCTGCAGTGGAGTATGTTAACACGGAGATGGGATATGTAATCACTGCAATAGTCCTCACGGATAACAATAAGCATTGCGTTCCTCACCATTGTAGAGTGCTCTGCAGATGTCACCTGACTCGTATCTGAGGTAGAGAGTATTACTTCCATTTTGCAGATGGTGTAAACAGCCTCAGATAGCTTAAGTGACATCCTCCAGTTCTCACAGCTGGTAAATGATGTAGTGAAGGTCCAGGCTGGGTATTCTGAATGCTAGTCCCCATCCTTTTGTCCTCCCTCTTTAAAAGGGGTGACCTCCACATATAGGCTGTGGTTTGGAGCCACGTGGAGGTTCTAGCCAGAGTGGCCGGGGTGAGGAGCAGAGCCTGGCGACATAAGGTTGACCCTGTACTGTGGGTTCACCCAAGGGCAGACTATCAGCTGGAGCTTTCAATATCTAGATGCAGGATTTCAGAATGGAGCAGGTGGAATTGTTCATAGGGGTTTTGCTATTTTTAAAAATTGCATAAACAACATAATTCATGCGGGGACTGTTGACTAAAGTATCTCTGTAGAGGGTGGTCATTGTTGTCTTCAGCCAGCTTGACTGTCTGGGACCTTTTGGGGGAGACATTCTTTGAGTGGTTGTTCTCAATGGAGGCAATTTTGGAGACATTAGAATATATCTAGAAACATTTTTGTTTTTCATAACTGTTGAGGGGGTGTTATTGGCATCTTGTGGGTAGAGGCCAGGGATATTGCTGAACACCCCACAAGGCACAGGGCAGGTCCGCCACGGAGAATCATCCAGCTGAAATGTCTGTGGGTTCCCCAGGTTGAGACTTCCTTATTTTTCTGAATTCTGATTCTTTTTCCCAAGAAGGTGTAGCATAAGGGTTGGAAATTTCTCTTTAAAATAATTCCTTCTTGGGAGTTAATTGGCAGAGCGAACAAGGAATCACGATCTCCTAGGGCTGTCAGCTCACCACCTGCTGCAACACCAGTCATGTTCCTGCCTGTGCCACACCTGGAGGTGAAGAGCCACTGTGTCGGACTGTCGGTGTGGGTCCAGAGTCTTCAGACTCCCTCCCTGAACCGGGAGGATCAGGTGAAGCCAAGTGGAGGCTAAACTCTCTGTGTTGTCGGTTGCCTAGAAGCCCCAGGCGACGCACAACTCAGATGAACTCTGGGCCCTAATGTGGGTCTCTGACAGTTCTCTGTACTGCTAGAATGCCCAGGGATATTTGTTCTAACTCATCCAATTGGTATTGAGATACTTTCCGAATGAAGGATAACACTGTCAGCTACTACTCTGGAAATTAGCATATGCCTGCCAGGGTTTATTCTCCTTGCCAATAAAGTCAAGTTGTAATATCTCTCTCAGACTCCGTGCTCTCCATTTCTTGGAGACCCATATTGGGTAATGGATACATACACGCACATATTCACACATAAAATTTTCAATAAAATGTTAAGGTTGAAAAAAACCAAAACTTTAAAGATTATTTATTCTTATACCATTCCTTAATATGTGAGGAAACAGAGACCCTGGAGCAATTTAAATTATTTTCTGAGACTTCTGGATTTGTAGCAGACTGGGACGGGAACCGTGGTCTAGACAACTCTTAGCTGGGCACTGATTCCACTAGTCAAATATTTTAAATAGATTATTAGAGATATCAGGGTAAAGGTATCTCTTGTCTGGGTGAAACTCATTTTGCATTTTGTTTAGTTCACAGATCTGAGTAAGCCCAGTATCATTTCCATCACAGAGATGTGAGGGGTGAGCCACTCCTCTTACTTGAGGACGCCACAGATTTGATAAAAGGATTTTATACCATCTGGCTTTTCTCTTAGCTCCAGGGGATCTCTCTGCATTTTACGTGTTCTTTGTAGATGACTTCAGCCCCCACCTTGTAATCAGTTGCCACTCAGCCAATGCTTCAGGCCCAATCTATCTCCAGCTCACAGTGGGTGTGGGCAAGGCAAGGACATTGGGAAAGGCAGGGATGGATGTTAATGACAGGCTTTCTGGGTGAGGGTCTGATTGCTCTCACCAGACCCGGAGTTCCACTAGCCTCTACATTTCCCCGGAGCCCAGCACAACGCCCAACAACTTACTACATACTTAGTAGGTGAATGAATGAACAGGAAAGAGAATTCAGAGTGGCTGAATTGATGGGAAGAGCTTTCATTGACTATGGATATGCTTATCTTCTCCCCTTATTTACCACTCAGTGAAGGAGTTCTTACTCTTGGTTATATATAATCTAGAGGATGAGGTTTTTTTTTTTTTTTTTTTTATAGCCGAAGACACTGCCTTAGTTCATTTGGGCAGAGAAATGCCATAGACTAGCTAGCTTATAAGCAACAGAAATTTATTTCTCACAGTTCTGGAGGCTGGAAAGTTCAAGATCAAGTCTCTGGAAGATTCAGCGTCTGCTGAGGGCCCACCTTTATTTGCAGACTGCCATTGACCGCCATCTTCTCACTGTGTTTTCACACAGTGGGAGCGGTGAGAAACTCTCTGGGGTTTCTTTGATGGGGGCACTAATTCTATCTGCAAAGTCTCCACCCCAATCACCCCCAAAGGTCGAACTTCCAAATGCCATCATATCAGGGATTAGGTTTCAACATACAATTTTGGGGAGGACACAAATATTCAAGGCCAAAGCAGACACCCAGACCTCTCCCTAGAGTTCCTGAATCTTGGTATCTTTGGATGTGGAATCTGGGCATTTGTAGTTGTAGGAAGGTCTGCTACTGGTTCTGTTGTCTGCTTGGGTGAAGGACCAACAATTCACAAATTATCTGCTAGATGAGTTGTTTTTCTGTGAGAACACATCTTTAATATTCAGTAGGAAAATAGGAGCCTCTTTGTGGTCATTATTCCTGCAACACAACTGTGGTAGGTGTTTTATAACTAAATGTAGTCATTCTTTACCCAAGTAATACAAACTCCTGCTACCACTCTGTGTCTGAGTGGTTGCATTTTTGCTGATCCACTAATGTATGAGTGTCTTGGATACCCACTTCATTCACTATTAAAAGTAAAATATTAATTCATTTAATTGTTCTTGGTGAGTGATCATAGTAATGAAAAAAATAGGTGAATGTCTCTGTCCTCACAGAACTTACATACCTTGGGGGAGACAGTCAATAAATAGGATAATAAAATATAATATAAAATATGGTTAGATGGCATTAAGGGGTGAATTAGTTATCTATTGCTCTTTAACAAATTACCCCCAAACTTAGAGACTCAAAACAACACATTCTTTTTTTTTTCTCACAATTTTTGAGGCTGAGGGTGGCTTAACTGGATGTTTCTGACTGAGGATCTCTCAAGAGATGGCAATTAAGATAGAGGTTGGGGCCGTAGTAAGTCGGAGGCATGGCTGGGGCCTGGGGATCCACTCTCATGATGGTTCAGGCTTATGGCTGTTGGCAGGACTTGGTTCCTCTCTGCATGGACCTCTCCAGAGTACTGCTTGAGTGTCCTCACAGCATGGCAGCTGACTTCTGAACCCAGGGGAAGGGAGTCAAGAGTGAGAAAGTGCAGAAGCAGAAAGCCACAGTGCCTTTTTATAACCTGTCTTAGAAGCAACTTCCTAGCACTTCTTCCACATTCTATGTGTCAAAAGTGAGTCCCTACGAGAAGCTCATCCTCAAGATGAAAGGCATTAGGCACCATCTTTTTAAGAGACGAATATTAAAGTTTGTTGATATATATATTTTTAAAGATTTATTTATTTATTTGAGAGAGAGAGAGTGCAGGGGGAAGGGGCAGAGGGAAAGAGAGAGAGAGTCCCAAGCAGACTCTGTGCTAAGTGCAGAACCCAAAGTGGGGCTTGATCTCATGACCCTGAGGTTACAACCTGCGCTGAAACTAGGAGTCAGTTGCTTAACCAACTGAGCCATCCAGGAACCCCCAATTTGTTGATATATTTTAAAACTACCACAAAGATTAAGGGGAAGACAAGTGGGGAAGGGTGATGTGGAGTGTTGGCGGGGAGTGGGTTGTCATGGTAGACAGGATGGCCATGGAAGACCTCACAGAGAGGCTGAGATGTGGGCAAATATCTGGAGGAGGCCAGTGTGGTCGGAGAAGAGCAGGCAGGAGATAAACCAGGGAGGTAGAGGGATGCAGGACAGCAGATGGGGAAGGGCTCCTTAGATCTTTGTAAGGACTTCGGTTTTTGCTTTCAGGGAGATGGGAGTTAATGGAAGCTTTTGAGGGTGATACTTTTTATGTTCTATACAGAGTAGGGTAGATGAGGGCAAGGAGAGAAGCAGGGAGACTAGCTAGAAGCTCTTGTAGTAATCTAATGAGGGAGAATCATGACTTGGCTTTGGAGAAGATTGGAGGTGTATGTGAAGGTGAGTAGCAGAAGATGGGAGGGACTGTATTCTGGACGTGCTCTGCAGGTAGTGCTTCAAGATTTGCTGTTAGAATGGATATGGGATGTGAACAAAATAAAAAACACACGAAGGGTTACTGCAGGGGTTTTGCCTTATGCAGCTGAGGGAGTGATTTGGCAGACGGTAACATGATAAGGAATTAACATGTGTCTTAACCAGCTTGATGTGCAAAACCGCTTCAAATTTCCTCGAAGAAGAGGGACATTTGTCTTTAGCATTTTTAAACTAGCAGAAAGACTCAAAAGCAAACAGAGATGATTGGATCTTCTGGTATCTGTTTTTCAAATTAATACCTCAAAAGCTTAGAAAAGAACATGAACTCGATTATTTTTATTAACCATCCTTATTGGTGATGTAAAAGAGTAAGGGAGATGGTACTAGCTGTGTCTACTGACTCTAGTTAGTGAGCATACTTCAGTGATGGCCCAAAAGGGGATTTCTTGGCTAGAAGAGTTATCAATGTAGATGAAAAAAAAAATAAATAAAGACTTACTGAAAAGACTGTTCCGCATTCAAAACAAGCTAGAGAACTCTTGCTCAGTGAAACACCCTCATTTTAAATGTTTGAAAATTCATTTATTCATTCACCCAACTTTACAAATATTTATGGATTGCCTAATATACATTAGGTGCTGCTCAAGGTTCTGATGGAAGGCAGAAGTATTGGGGGGGAGCATCTCAAGTTGCCGATATTTGACCTTTTGTAATTTCTTATTGTTCAAGATAATAGGTGATGAGAAAATTTTTGATGTAGAGGTTGATGGCTCTGATCAGCATGCCTTCCAGCATGTCTATGTATATCGACATTCATTATTTTAATGTCCAATTCTTGTGCATTCTGCTTGTACTCCCTAAAAATGTTTCCCTTCTCTAATGATTTAGTTGTCCTCATTTCTTTTTATACCTGTCACACCTGCTCGTTGTGATTCAAACTTCATTCTTTTCTTGCCCTCTGTGTAAATGGAGCACAGCTGTTCCCTGTCGCCTGTGTGTCCAGTGTCCTTTCATGTACTTGAACCTATCTATAAGGTCATATTAGGGAGTATAACCAGGCCCGAGGATGTACTTTATAACTAAGCACATCACATCTCTGCCTTTTTGGTATCAGTTTAGAGTATTAGAGACCCATTTCAGCCAGTTAGAGCCTGACTCTGAGCCCCAGCTCTGTGGATCTTGCACGGATATGCTGTCTTGCATGGAACATTTGTGACAAGCTTAAGCTACTGGTAATAGTGTCCCAGCCTTGAGGGCAGGTTTAGCTAAGGCTGGTTTACGGTGATGATCATCATTTGATAATGCTCTTCAATTTCTTATTTCAGAGCTGAATATGAACCAAACTGGAACCGTCGCTAGGCACACAGGCAATTTTATTTAAGATTGCAATCAGAAGTGGTTGTGTTTCTCGATTCCCTTGGGTTCACCTGCATTTTTTATTCCAATACAACATATGCTCAGCTCTGCACATCTCAGAAACACGACGTCTTATCACTCTGCTGGGAAGTTCCTCTCTTCCTATTATGTGGCTTCTCTGGTGCTCTACAACTTCATTTTGCCTCGTCTCTTTCTAGAAAGCAACATTCTCAGAGGTTTTCCTGAGCAAAGTAATACAATCCATTGGAATAGCTGCGGGATGTGTCCAGGCTAGAGCACAGTGATTGTGTGATGTGGAACAGGAATGCCATTACTTTTGTCTGTCTTACTTAATTAGAACTACACGCAGCATGACTTGGGTCCTATCCATACCCCGTTTACTGGGGAGTAACGCCATGAGGCCGAGAGACTGTCTGTAGATATGGAGGAAAGGAAATTTTGTGGCACATAAACCGTTAGATGAATGGCGAGAGCATTACCCAGCACCTGCATTCTCGGGGAGTCATCTGATCGCCTTGAAGCCCATTACACTGTTTTCCTCCCTTTTCTTTATCACATTTGGCTACAGGCACGGCGGCTGTCTCTGACAACATCTATTGTTTGATTGCATCCATTGCCTTTAAAAATCCGGGTCCGTGAGCCCAGTTTTGACTTCGAACGGAATTGGTGCAAAGGGATAAGAATGGAGACAGCAGGTCCTTGCCAGGCACGGAATGATGACTCCATTCCAATCACATTTCCTTTTAATGAGGGTCCGGACGCGGCTCTCATTCCCCCGCAAGTGCCATGCTGCAGCCGGTGTAATGGCTGCACTTGATGGATAATTTATGCAAACAGAACACAAACAAGAAGTCATTAAGCCACAGAACGAGGGTCCTTGACTTTTGCAAAACCAAACAGTTATTCTGATCCTGATGAGTTTAATTTTACTTTTGGTTGAGTACTGATGAATACATTATATTTAAAATAAATACTATATTATCAATATTCATGATCAAACTGAATGTCATTTGGTGTTTAATACAGTAGCCCCCCCCCCTCTTTTCAAGGGGGATATATTCCAAGACCCCCAGCAGAGGCTTGAAACAGCAGATAGCTCCAGACCCTATATAGACTATGTTTTTTCTTATACACGTATATGTACTTATGAATAAGTTTAATTTATAAATTAGGCACAGTAAGAGATTAACAATAATAACTAAAAATAAAATAGAACAATTATAATAATATACTATAATAAAAGTTATGCGAATGTGGTCTCTCTTGCAAAATATTATACTGTACTCATCTTTCTGATGATGATGGTGTAAGATGATAAAATGCCTATGTGATGAGATGAAGTGAGGTGAATGATGTAGGCAGTGTGATGCCGCACTGGGTTATCATTGACCTTCTGACTATATGTCAGAAAAAGGATCATCTGCCGCTGGACTGTGGTTGACTGTGGTTAACTGGAACAAGGGGAAGTGAAACTGTGGATAATTGGGGGGAGGAGGACTACTGTATTTTTTTTTAAAGAGCGATGCAGACAGATCATGATTTCCATAAAGTCACAAAGCATTCATGTTTATATTTTAAATCCTATCTTAACTCTGTTTCCAATGGACTCTCATATAGCTAGATGGAAAAAGAAGGAGGCGAATATATTATTTGGATATTTCTAAACATCTTTACTTTTCATTTGAATAGCCTTGTTTTGCATGTGCAGCTGTAGGATGTATGTAAATGTGAATTTGGGAATTAGACATAAAGAAAGACTGGACAACATAAAGGAAATTGATAGTGAACATGATTTGGCTACCTAGTGATTAAAATCTACTTACAAGGATATTAAAATTTTAAAAAGTAAGGCTTTAGTGTGCATCACGGCTTTGTTGTAAACCAAGGGCCACATAGGTGTATAATATTTGGATGTCAGTTTACATAATATGTTGTGTTCTCAGTGTTTTCCAGATGCCTGGCAGTTTATTTTAGTAATTTTAATTTTATTAGAACAGCATCTTATGTCCCGGTTGCTGTATGGCAGCTCTGGGAGCGCTCACGTGAAAATCATTAAAGTCTAAATGTTCCTGGCAGGTAATCTCACTGTCTTTTCATCTTTCATCCCTGGGAAGGTGGCCCCTGTAGATTGTTTAAAGGAAAAGAAACACTATAATATCAGGCACAAATAAGAATGCTGTACCCAGACCCCTCCACCGTGGAGGGGTAGACATGGAGGCTGTGAAGTCTGGGGAGTGGAATCCTGCAGGTTTCACCTGTAGGGAAGCTGGGGAGAATATTCTCCTCCCCAGTCAGTTGCAGCGTGGCACCAGCCCTCTGGGCCTTTCAGTCCTAGTGAATCTAGTGAACCCCAGAGGGGACAGAGCCCCTAGCACCTGTGGTGGGCAAGCCTCCCAGACCCACAGCTGGGGCAGCTGTATCTCTCTAATAGTCATTTCCTCTGCCACTTCAGAGTGGCATGAGAAACAAGAGGAGCTGGCAGCTTGGGGGCCCTCAGCTTCAGAAGAGGGGATCTCTCAGGGAGCTCAATGCGAGGTAAATATGAGAGAGAATTGGGGAGGACTGCAGTGGGGAAGGGAAGCAAGCTTTCTGAATTGTCAGGGCCCAGACTTTTCCCCAGGGCAGGGGAAAAGGGAAAAGAGAGCTGTAAATACGTAGTTCAGAGACAGAACAGATCCTAAGGAATAGGCCTGGGCAGTGGGTAGGCCTTTTTGTAGGTTGGCAGACAGTGCCACATCCTTGGCAGCTATGGGTGACAGGTGTCTTGAAATGACATGTGATATGTATCACTAGCTCACGTGGGAAGGACTGCTGGTGGTCACATCCCGAATTTCTTGTTGATGCCAAAGATACCCTTATCTAGGAACCCTTATTTCTCAAATATTTTGGAGACTCTATAGAAGATATATAATCAAGTTCTATCTCTCCAATTACTAATTCTTTGGGTCTAGTGTAGGGTTTTGAGTTCAGTCTTTAACAGGAACCTCAATGTGGTTCTGCTGTAGAGTGCCAGGTGATTCTCGTGGTTTGGGTATCACTGTTGTAGGCTCTGAAGTCAGGGGTTCTGTAGCTACAGAACCATCTCCAGTCTACAGCTTTGAAGACATCCTCACTGGGGCACCTGGGAGGCTCCGTTGGTTAAGCGTTTGCCTTTGGCTCAGGTCATGATCCCAGGGTCCTGGAATCGAGCTCCGTGTCAGGGTCGTTACTCAGAGGGAAGTTTGCTTCTCTCTCTGCCTCTCTCCCTGCTCATGCTCTCTCTCTCTCTCACTGTTTCTCTCTCTCAAAAAAATAAAGAAAATCTTGAAAAAAAATACATCCTCATTTAACTTATGGGTCTCTGAGGAGAGCCAATTCTCCTGGGCCTCCCTCTCTGGTAATTTCTTTTTCCTCTCAAAGTCCTGAATCTTCACACAAAAGTTGGAGTGATCTGGTTAGGAGATTATTTTTAGTTTGGCTTTGGGGCCAAATTCCATCAGCACTTCTATATACTAATTTCTGCCCCTTGACCATGAATCTAGAGTCAACTCAGGTATGGAGAAAAGATATTTTCCTACTCCATTTGTGAGAGGGGAGATATTTTTATATACTAATAGGAATAATTTAATACATTTAAAAATGGGCATAACCTTAGGATATGGATGTAGTCTTTTAGTTTTACCTTGTGGCTTGAAATCATATATGTATTTACCTACTTATCTATATATTATTTATTCTGTGCCTGTCATTGTTTACAACTCTGCAGCTACATTTCTCAGGCTCTCTTGTTGACCAGCTTCTGAGTAGGTGTGGTCACTGGAGATGTGTGCAGAAGAGTGGAAGAAGGGAGATGGGGAGAAGCCAAGCTATTTCTCCCCCTCTCTGCCTTCATGCTTTATCAGTGGTCGCATCTCTTCCATGCTTCTATCTCCCCACAGTTTCCCCCTCCATAGTTGTAGCTCTTGCCAGGTAGCCTCTGAAATATTTCTGGGAACATCACCTCCTCCCTGTGTTCTTTCAGCCCAAGGATGATAGCAACTTTCTGTTGCTACTAATCCCTGGGTTGCTTCATCTGTTTTGCTTCTTAGCTCTTCAGTTATCTATGTAACTAATGCCTTCATTAACTCTACTATTTAAAATGCCTAGTGAGGAAAGTTTCCTACTTCCTGGATGCACTTGGATGGATTCACCGACCACAGGTAGACAATCTATTGCACAGAGCTTGCTAGAATTTAAGGAAGGTGACAAAGTGTAGCGTAGTGGATCTGGACTCAGAATACTAAGGTTCAAGTTTCGACCACAGGCAAATAATTTCATCTCTTTGGACCTCTGTTTTTTTGGCTGTGAAACCCCAATGGATAGACTCTAAACTTCTCTTTTGTCCTTATAATAACTTTCCCACAAAGGGAGTAAGATTAGGACTTTAATAGGCTTATTGAGAGCCATAGAAATATCATCTATGATCTGCCTCATATTATAACTTATTATAATTACTCATAATAAATGCTCACTATATATAAATACTCATTATAAATATAAGCACTCTTTTATGCTGAGCCCAGGCATAGCTTCACCGATGCTTTTCAACATAATGATCTTGGCAAAGGATAAGATTTGGCAAGCAAGTCAAAACCCATTTTCCACCCATGATTCCAAGTCTTGACTTTTTTTCAGATTCAGAGGCTGAACTGAGAGAGGCTAAATGCATGTCAGACACAAGGGTGAAATACGTTTTTTATTTTAAAGTTATCTGGACATGACAGCATAATTTCTATCACCTATCTATATGTTTACATATATGTATATACATACGTATTTTTTAATATATACAAATAGCGTGTGTATGCATGTGTGTGTGTATGTGTGTGTATATATTTAAAATCAGAATTTTTTTGAATGAGGAAAGCGGCAGGAAGATAATCTAATCCAACACTTTCATTTTATGGATGAGGAAAATGGAGCTCACTCACTGAAAACAGGGATATGTATGTAAGTTCTGTCGGGAAATTGAAGGAAAACAATTAAAATGAGAGGTATTGTTTTTCATTTTAAGCTGTCAGTAGATTTTTTGGTTGGCAAGTGGCCCTCCACCACTAGATGTGCTATAATTTTTGCATCTTTATTTTGGTGATTAACACCCATATCAATTTTGTTATTATTTTTTTTTTTTTACAGTTTTGTTTGTCAGAAAAAGAGAGAGAGAGCGCAAGCAGAGGGAGAAGTATGCTTCCTTCTGAGCAAGGAGCCTGATGTGGGACTCAATGCTGGGACCTTGGTATCATGACCTGAGCTGAAGGCAGATGCCCAACCAACTGAACCACCCAGGTGCCCCTCAACTTTGTTAATTTTTACTTTTGGAATATAGGGAATGGAAGAGTTCATCTGCCAATTGTCACAGAAAAGAAAGGGAGTGAGAAACCTACAAATGGATTTTAATTTCTCATAAAACTGCCGATCTCAAGTCTGGTAAAATCAACTTGTGTTAAGTCCCAGTGAAGTTCTATCCTTATAGTCCTATGTAGGGGTGGAAAAACAAAGGTGGTAGACAAAAATATAAAACTTCTGGGATTTATTTCAGCAGTTCATTCTTGGCAGAGATGATGGGATTGCAGAATATATGAAACTCTGTTTTATTTTCTATAATCTGTCTACCTGCTGATTTTTTAATCGTAAATGGTATAACGGTGCTTGCCATAGATTTCCCCTTCACCGTAAAAATGAAAGTGTTTGAAATAAGGAGCAGAGCAGTTGATTTGTTTGGTTACATTTCACAGGGACAGTCCATTCCTGGTGTATGTGCTCCAGATGTTGGTGAGCAATAAGACAGAGCTTTCCAGAAACCCAAGGTTGAGATTTTTTTTCCTCGCAGTTTTGTCCAGTTCATTATTTGCATGCCATATGTGCTCTCAAGTTCACCCCTCTGCTATATCAATTAAAGCCTTTTACTTGTTGTTGTTGTTATTAAATTGTGATTATCTCTAACTCGAAGCATTTTCATTTAAATGTTCATTGTTCACAGTGCACAGCTCCTGAACCATACTCACCAGAGGGAGGTAGGAGAAATAGGACATCAATCTTACCAGCTGGGTTTACAGCTTCATTGTCTGGTCTCATTTTATGAGAAGAAAGCACATGGTGGTGGAAGAGAGAAATTGCTGGGGGGTAAACGTGTCCTTTGAAATGCCACTCTTGGCTTCCTGACAAGGTAGAAAGAAAAAGCCTATGGTGGGTTTATTCAAGTACAGTGATGGAAATGAAGCCAGGGCGGACTTTTTGGCAGGGAGCTGAATTTTCCCTTGTCATGTAGAGGTTAACTTTCATGGAGGACATGCTCTTCCACAGGAGTGTTAAGGAACATCATTTTGTATCTGCTCAGCTAAATAGAGGGTTTGATTGTTAGCAGTGCCACCTCAGAGACGGTTAGTCAGAACACAGGGAAAGCCAGAGAAACTCAGGGGCCTCTGTGGGATCTCACTGGCCAAGTAGCTTGATTCCTCATTAGCTCTGCTTCCTGAAATCAGCTCTAACTCCAAATGCCCAGGTGGCCTTCCGGTTGTGATAGTGGCCTCAACTACCAACAAGCTCAGGGAAGAGAAAGGGGCATTATTGTGTGGTTAAAGAAGATATACTCTGAATTCAGATTGCCTACATTTATATGTTACCACTATCCTCTACCAGCCCTGTGAGTTGAGCAGCTTTCTTCATTTCTTCAAACCTCACTTTTCCCATCTGTAAAATGGGAACAAAAATGTGACTTCAGGAAGATCATTTATGTACGAGATTTACACAGCATTCAACTCATATTGAATGCTCAAAGATGTTGGCTTTTATATATATTTTTTAAAGAGATCTTGATATGTATTAAGGTCAACATATATGCACCAAAGACATGACCAGGCAACTCAAACCATCCCCCAACGTCCAGGCCTCAGGGAGGTTATGCCATGAAGACGAAGGAGGAAATCTGTGATGGGATGCTGAAAGTTTGATTTTCTTCGATATTCTGTCTCTTTTCTGAAACAGGAAGTGTGCACTCCCTATTCACAATAGTGAAATGTGGCCCAGAGTCTTCTGATTAGGAGGCTCCTTTGGCTCTGAAATGCAGGGCAAGCCCTGATATAAGGGAGCACATTTCTGTCTGCCTAGGGATGGCTCCATGTCTGGAGGGTGAGGGGGGTGAAGGGAACCTTGAGGTCTCTGTGCACTCCTGCCTGGCTCAGCAGAGTTATCAGAGACAGCAAGTAGTGCAGGAGATCTCTCAGGACTATTGTTAAGTTAACTGGAACAGTACTTTTGTTTTATATCTTAGATATAATGTTGTAGGAGTAGAATTGAAGATGAGTATCATGATCACATCTAATCAATGTTGTGGCAATTTGGTTATTTTATGATGAATATAGCCTATTGATACCAAATTAGAGAATTCAGCCAGCTTTCCTGCCCACATTTCCAGAGTGTTCTCTAAAAGTCCGTCTCTCTGAGGGCACACACGTGTTTTGCTGACAGATAACCTTGGGTATGAAGTCTTATTGGACATTTTGTTAATTAATTTAATAAATATTTATTGTACATGTTATGTGTTATGAAATATAACAGACATTGGAGTGTGCAGCAGCAAACTAGACAGAGATGCGCCTTGCCCTCAGAGACCTCCCAACCTAATCACCTCATAAGCAAGCTCTTCATGGTAGCTTTTCTACTAGATAATAGCCTTCAATTCTTTCCCCATCTTTACACAGATGTCAATACTTTGACCGATAGAATATGGTGAAGTCATGCTAGACCATTCAGGGAACAGCCTTCATGAGATCTGACAGGTTCTGCTTTATCCATTTCTCTGTTCCTCTGGATCCATGGCCATGTAGGAAGTCCAACTGTCCTGAGATCAACATGCTTTGAGAAAGTCATCTGAACTGAGGAATCTAATGGATAGTCAGAACTTTTGCCACCAAATGTCTGGTCCTGGTCAAGATATGCCTGTCCTCTCTGGATTTTTGAGCCACTCCTTTGTACTCTCACTAAATCCTTGACCCACAGAATCATGAGCATAATAGAATGGTGGTTTGTGTGTACCACATTTTGTAGGGTAGTCTGTTAGGCAGCCATGTGGGTGGTTGGAAGACTCAGTGTCTGGTCTATCTTTGATTCCTATAGGAAATGACTTGCACATAGTCAGTGCTCAATAAATAGGCATTGGACTTTAAAAATTGTATATCACTCTTTCTTTGTGTTTGTACCCCTGAATTGAGGACTCCCATATTTATTCTGAAGAAGAGTCAGACTCAGACTTAGAGAAAAAGTGACACAAAAATAAGAGTTAGGATAGAAGCCATATAAGGTTTGGACTGACACCACAGGATCTGATTTCTCAGGACATCCCAAAGCTAATCTCTCTCTTCCTTTATCTTCCTGTTCACTACACACACCTTTCAGAGTTTCCAAATCAACTTTGCCTTCACACATGGATTCTTGAAGATTTTGGTCATAAGACTGAGGATGCCTTGCCTCTTAACCCTGGAAGTTCTGTGTCCACTATCAGAATATCGGTTCCCATGGAGACATGCCAGATACTTCAAAACACTTTTATGGACCAATTTTGGCTTGATCGTTGGCCTTGGAGTTGGTTGATTCTCAAACCCTTCAACTATGACTCTGAGCTAATCACCTTTGATGACCTTCACAAAACCTATGTCAAGCCAATTGACTGTCATGCTTCCTCTAGTTCCTTTAAGTCAACCCTCCTTAGTTCTTGAGTTATTAGTTCTTAGTCTTCTTCTTGTTCTGTACAGAGTCTTGGTGCTCCTGTGAACTCTACTGTAAGTTCCCAAAGGAAAATTTCTGAATTCGGGACTCAATTCAGTGGTATCTTGCCTATTCTTCACATGGCTTGTCTTCCTCCACACAGATGGGATATTTATGCACATCCATCCCCACAGAATCAGGTATATCTCTGACTGCCTGATACATTGCCAACTGGCATAGCCTATGGGCCCTTCTCACCCAACATGAACTCCTGGTCACCTAAGCTTTACACCTTGGGCTGACGTTTATACCTTTCCCCTTCTTCCCCCTGTGTTCAGTGAGGCCTCTGGCCTTGTAGAATCTTCTTTCCCAGATGTCGCTCAAAGCTGCCTCCTCCATTCATTCCTGCTGCCATTACCTGAGGTGCAGGCTTCATTACTACTTACTGTTCTATTTCAATGCCTCTCTCCTCTCCATGCCAACCCACCCATAGTGTCATATTTATTCTCTAAATATACAGCAGCCAATGCTTTCATGCCCCCAGGGAAGACCCTGCGGCGATTCTCTACTCTTCACTCAGTTAAGACAAACAGTTCACCTGGCATCAGCCATCTTCAATTTGTCTGTTCACCTGTATGTCTTATTTTTCTCTTTACTATAGCAAAACTGGATTGTGTTCTCTTCAGGCAAGCAAAAGTCTTTTCTGCAATTGAGACTAGGCTTGTGAAGTTCTTTTTCTCTAGAGCTCTTCTCACCTCTCCAAAAGCCCACTTACTTTCAAAGACCATCAGAAATCCACCTCCTCTGTCTTACCCCACCTGATGTAAACCCCCTTCTTCACCTCATCCAGGTGAAGCCCTTTCTTTGGCTGAGCTCACAAAGGACTTGGTAGTTTTCTATGGCAGTGATCACTGGGCTCTGCATTGTCGATATCCGAGCATGGCTCTGAGATCTTTTAGCAGCCTCTAACCTCACTGAGCACTAGGGTGATATACACAGGAGGAGCTGTCTCCATATTTGGGAGAACGAACAGACTTGAGTTCAGTTGAAGCTCAGACTATTATTTGGATCATGTTCCTCTCCTCCTCGCATGGCCCTCTGCTCTTTCTTGCTTATTAAAACACATCCCATCCTTGGTGCAGATTCCCTTTTCTCCTTGAAGCAGTTCCAGATCACTCCTGCATAGCCATCTCTGGCCTTTGGATGCTTCCCATTCTTCTTTGCATTGCTATTTGGCAATTAGTCACACCCTGGCTTGTGACATTTCTTGTATAGCATTGAGCTCTTATTTATCTCTTGTATATTCTTTCACTTTCCTGGCATTTATGTCTTATCTCTTCAAGTTCCCTGAGAGCACAGAGCATATCTTTGGCATTCTTTTTTCTTCCTCAGTGCCTTGCTTGTCATAGCTGCCCTATAAATATTTCTGGAATATCAAAGTTTAACCTTCCTCAGGTGAGCCCTACATTTCTTTTAAACCAGTGGTCTCTGAGACCTTAAGCCAGACAGTAATTATTGTGGGACTTTCTCTGACTAGTGGGGAGGCAGTGGAGGTTACATTTTGGCACCCGGGGGCCTTTGGCTGCCCTTTAAGTCATATAATAGCAATGACTGACTCATCCTGAAGGCCACCATGTGCTAAGCCTAATACATTATTTCATTTAATCCTTACGATGGTCCTACAGGGGTAATTATTATTATGGTTCAGTTTTACATATTAGGAAATAGAGGTGTAGAAAAAAGAAATTATTTTCTGGACTCTGATAGCTTGTGCCAGGATTTCAAATTCTGTGGTTTGACTTCAGAGTGAGATTTTAGCCACCCTTCAATGGCACACATTGACCACATTAAAAAAAAAAAATCAGCCCTTATATGTGTACATTCTTACTTCATTTATGAGCTACTTTCACATGAATACTTTTATTTTATTGACTTGACACCCCTGTGAGGAAATTGGGGCACTCTTACTTTATCCCCATTCTTATTATTTATGTTTTAGATCTCATCCTCCTCCATAATCTCAGGTATTCTATTTTGCTGACAATTTCTCTCCTGTCTTGTAAAATCAACTTCTCTAGCTTGACTCGGCTCAGTAGATTGTAGGCACTTGTACTGATTGGGAATGCATTTAGCTGTTAGCAACAGAAAACTCAATTTACAGAAGCTTAAACAAATAAGGTTTATATTTCTTAATAAAACAAAAATTCTAAAGTTAGGCAGGTGCTGCTGTTGATTTAGTGGCTCAAGAACATCTGGCCTGGCTTCTCCACAATTCTCCTAGCCTTTCTCTCATACTTGACACCTCACGTTGGCAAGATGGCTATCACAGTTCGAGATATCCTATCCCCTTCAAGGCAGGCAGAAGAAGTACACCTCCTCCTTCCCCCCATGGCACTTCCATTCATGTATCATTGGCTGGAATGTACCTTCTGGCTATTTGGATCTGTAAGGAAGGTGGGGAAAACAAATGTTTGGCTTGAAACATTGTATCCCTGAAAACCAGGGTCAGGTTAGCAAAGAGGAAGGGAGGGATGGCTAGTGGAGAAACAACTAACTTTTGGCCACAGCACCTGTAGAATCTTAAGTCCATGAATACATCAACAAATGAATGAATCAACTTAAACTTATTTATCTGTAAGTTATGCAAGTAATATGTAAATGTATTCTTACCGTGAAGAAAAACAAGCCAGTGTGTCAAAGAACACAGAATAAAGAGAAAATTCACCTGTTTAAACCACTCCAACCACCCCAACTTCCTTGGAGATAATTACTGTTATCGATACGATGAGCATCCTCTCAGATATCTTTCCAAGTATGGATAGGTATGTCCCCTGCGTATATCTGTGTGTGTATATGTGTGTGTGTGTGTGTGTGTGTGTGTGTGTGTGTGTGTGTGGATGAATACAAACACTCAGGTGTTCATATATTCACATATATTTATACACAAACACGTGATGAGTTTATAGTTTACCTTTCTACATAGAATCATATACTTTTTCCATAAAATGGAAATATCTTGTAGGGCTTTGATTCTGTGATTTGCTCTTTTTCTTTTCGGAGGATGTTAGCGTGTCTTGGAAGTCTCTCCATGTCAGTACCAATAGAACTCCCTCATTCTTTATCCTGAATCCGGAGTATTCCATATACCATGGATGCACCATGGCTGACTTAATCTTTCCCCTGTCTTTGAAAATTTGGCTTGTCTTATCTGGACTAATAACCCCATGAGTGACTATCAAGAGTGCTGCTCAGTGGAGGATCAGTGACTTTCATTGGTTGTACACTTGGTAAGGTGGAGTGCTTTAGATCCAGGGGTCAGGACTCTTCCAACATGTCCCTTTCCCACAGCTACCACGTGGTCAAGAAGGGCTGTTGTCAAAGCCACTCTGTGGGGCTCCGCGAGGATCCTGATATTGGCTGAGATGATTCCTCCCCCAGTGCAGATTGGTGTCAAGATCACACATCAAAAGACTTCCAACCAAATAGCTGCCAGAGACAAAGACAGTTTTATCAAACAAAGCAAAACAAAACAGAACAGAACAAAACAAAACAAAACAAACCACCCTTGGGGCACCTGGGTGGCTCAGTCATTACGTGTCTGCCTTCGGCTCAGGTCATGATCCCAGGGTCATGGGATCAAGCCCCGCACTGGGCTCCCTGCTCAACAGGAAGCCTGCTTCTCCCTCTCCCACTTCCCCTGCCTGTATTTCCTCTCTCATCTTTCTTTGTCAAGTAAATAAATAAAATCTTGAAAAAAAAAAAACCCTCAAAGTTTTTCTTCCTGAAATGATGTATATAAGCATCCACAATTTCTCAGAAAGAAGTAATTTTGATTCTGCTCTGGAGTCTGTTTCTTAGGTAAAAGGGTGACAGCAAAGCTGAATTCCTTGGGCTTTATGACTTTCTGAAGATCACAGTGGGAATGATCATGCCATATTAGGCCAATTTCAGAGAATCATCAAAGTCTTTCCCCCTCCCCCTTGCCTTGGAGGGTGGGGGTAGATTAGGAAATGTGCTCATCTTTGAAAGTGTAACATATACGTTAACATGTGTAAAAGGCAATGTGATCACATAATAGTGCATTAAAGCTTCTGGAAGATCAAATAAAAGCTCAGCGTATCTGTATTTTCTGGGGGTTGGCAGGGAAAGAACCTCCTACCTGAGCATACTTTGTGGCAGTTCTCATTGTGTATCTGCTTAAAATGAATGCAAAAGTCACATTGCATTGTGCAGAAATGCTCTCTGATTTCCTTTAGGTATGGATTAAAACTTGGATGGCCAAAGCATGGTTTGTCAGCTGTTCCAGATATTAATCAAGGTCAGGAAAAGGTGAGTGTTGGAAGGCAGGAGATTTTCCCTTGACCTCGGCTGATGCATGCAAAATGGAAGGAGGAAGTTCTGCTATAGGAAAGGAAAAAATGTCATTTTCCCTTCTGTTTCTTTCAAAGGCAGGGCTTATTTACATAGACTAAAATGTTACTTTTCTCAGAAATCAAAGCCACTGGCACACCATTAAGTGAAATTCACGTGTGTATGATTACTATTGGATTCACTTTTGCTCTAGAAGAATCTTATTTTTTCTAAAAAACATATGGAACTCATTTTTACATGTATCTGTGTGTTCATATAGATGTTTGACTCTGTGTTCAGTGAAATGTCATAATTTCTTTTACAACAGATTCGGAAGAGAAAATGCCGCTTAGAGCAGAACATTATAAATGGGAAAGGAAATGAAAGTGTGTGTGAGTGAGGTGAGGATCACGAAAGTGACCTATGTATCAGGGAACCAATTTTCGTGTGGGCTAGAAAACTTTTAATAAAAACTGGGAGGCAGGGAGCAAATTTTAGAAATGGGGCTTTACCACTGACGATATGATGTTCTCTGGACTTGGGCTGCCATTTGAAGCCTAGTTGATGAATGTTTGCTTTGATATCGTGTTTAATAAGGGAGTTTCATGTGTGCTTAGGAGCTACTGGCCTTGTTAATTCATTGGCTTGCAGATGTAATTAAAGAGGGTAAGTTTGGTTTGGGGAGGCACAAATACCAATTGCTTTTGGGCTCCCAGCAGGGAGGAAAAAAAGAAAAAGAGTCTTTTTACTGATGATTCTCAATGGATAATTTTAGGAAATTACATGAAAAGTACCAGAATTTTCAGAAATTTAATTATTTTCATGGTAACTGCCGTGATCTCAAAAATAAATAAGATTATTCCTACTCTTAGGGAATTCTCTGATTACAGAGAGTGTGCAATTACATAATTCAGGCAATGAAGCTTTCCTCTTAACTCAATAAAAACATTCTGATGTTGGAATAATTCAGTGACCAGTGGTAATGAACTGCCCTGGTAGTTCAGACAGTTAACAGCTGCACTGAGCCTTGGGCCTTGACTGGCAGCACTGGGCAGATGGGAAACTGGGGGGTCCCATGGATCATTCCTGGACCATTTCTCTGGACCACACTCACTCCCTAGGTGATCTTGTCCAATCACATGGCTTCAATACCATCTGGTTGCTGATGGCTTCCAAATATATCCTCCAGCTTGGACCTCTCCCCTGAACTACAGACCCACATATCCAACTGCCTACCAGATAACTCCAGTTGGTCTGATGGGCACCTCAAACTTGACATTTCCAAGCCTGAGCCTCTAATAATCTCCTATAACCAGCTCTACCAGCAGCTTTTCCATTTTGGTTCATGCAACCTCCTTCTAAAATCTTGGCACTATCCTTGACTCTCTCTCTTTCATGCTGAGACCATCAACACATCTTGATGTCTCTTCCCCCTCGACTGCCCCCACCTTGGTCCAAAGTGTCGTCATCTTCTGCATTCTAGCTGGCCTTCTTGTTTTTGCTCTCACCCCTCCATAGTCTAACGCCACCCCTGCAGCTGGTAGGATCTCGTTAAAACATGTCACATGGTTTTCCATCTAATTCAGGGTCCCAGCTAAAGTCTTTACCGGACTGTAAAGCCTGACATGCTTTTGCTCCCTATTAAATACCCAAACTTCATCACCTACATGTTTCCTCCTTGCCTTGTTCTCCTCTCCAGCAGGCTGGCCTCCTGTGGTTTCTAGAACATGCCAGGCATGTTTTACTTCAGGTAATTTGCACTCACCATACACTCTTGTCCAGAGGGCTCTGCCCTAGATAATCACATGGTTCACTCTCACTTGCTTGAGGCTTTCTAGTCCCTTCTCTAAAACCACATCCCTCCTCTGGCATCACTTAGGAGAATGTATGAGTTTGAATCTTTATTCCTTCACTTAGTAGCCATGTGACCCTGGGCAAAAAATTAAAAAATTAAGATGCTCCTCATCTCTTAAATGGTGATAAAATAACAGTATTAGGTTGGACCATGAGATTTCCATGTCCATGGTGTATGGGTGAGTGACAAAGGTGGAGTGTTGGTAAATTTCATGTGGTTCAACTTAAAATCGACCTCATGAGGATCTGATAAGGATTGGATGAGGTCACACATGAGAAGTGCATTGTGCATGGCCTGGCCCACTGTAAACCTTAAAAATTACAGGTTATTAATGCTAAACAAAGCTCCCAGTGGGTAATTCAAGGACCTCCAAAACCTGGCCCCTGAGGCTTGTTCATGTTTACGTTCTTTGGTGTTTTATACATCTCCTACCACACTTTGACAGTGAAGAACTTACTGTGAGTTCCTAAACTCAGCTGGCTCTTTCATGTCCTTTGGCTTTGACTGTACCAGTCCCAGGTTTTGGAGTCCATCCACCGATCTGTTTCTCAGGATCTAGAACATTTATCTCCTTCTCCTCCACCTCTGTGTAGCTGTGTTTGTTCCTTCCAATTTTACTTTTCTCTGTGCTATTTCTGACCATTGAACAAACTCATGGTATGCATTACAAGGATTGATTATATGTCTGCCTCCTTTACTTGACCTTGACTTCCTCTGGGACATGGTGGAATCCTACTCATTTATATCTTCAGTATCTTACACAGTCTGACACCCAATAGCTCCCCATAAATATTTGGTGAATGAATGAAAGAATGGACAAGCTGCAAGCATGGAGATCCCATTTTAAGAAAGCTCTCCTATAGTAATGGTCAAGGATAAGATAAGAAGAAATGAAAACCATGGAGGCATGATGAAAATAACACATTTCAGAAATCAAGGTAAATAGGACTTGGGGATGTTATAGGACCAGGAAAAAAACAACAGCACTGGGAAGCAGAGATACCAAAATGAACTGATCAGAGAGGATGGCTGCTTGCCTTTTGGCCTCCTTATGGTTCCTGATTGTGTGGCTGGCCTTTGTCCCATGGATGACTGTAGGAAGCGGTTTCCTGCCAGAGGGTGAGCTGGAGGGCTGTGGGGCTGTACCCTCGTTCTAAGTGATGTGCTACAGTGGTCCTAGGATGGAGAGCAGGTTTTTACAGCTGCTTTTTTTAGAGGCCCCAGGCTACACTGGCTTAGGAACAGAATCTTGAATGATTTTTAATTCGAACAAATCATTGGAGGAAAATTCTGCACAATGGAACATTCTGGCCTGGCACCAGTGTCTTCAGATCTCCATACATAGTGGGGCTATCGGACAAATAGAGGCTGGCGGCTTGGGGCTCAGGGTGAACAGAAGGCCCCATCTGCTGAGACTTGCTGAAATGATGCAACCTGGGTCCTTTTTCTGTAAACCATTGACCTTATATCTGGATGTGAAAAGGGCTGGTCTGGAGAGACATCAACTTGCATGATAGCTGCATTTTCCTCCAGTCCTTGAGACTAACATGAAGTGATAATTATAGGAAAGGTAAAGTTAAATGATATTACTATTCTGTTCAGTTAGATTCTTTACCCTGTGAGGATGTTTCCTGACTATAGAATGTAGGTTTTAGATCATAGTCAGACTATCTAATATATCTATGTTTCTGTTTCTTCTGGTCCCTAGCATGGTACCTTGCAAAGGGACAGTGTTCAGTAAATTATGTTACTAAGTCTGGACCTTTCTAACCATAGGAAAACTGGCCAAAGAGTGAGGATTTTAGCTGGTCCCATTTGCTGGACTCCATCTAGAAGAATAAGAATAAAAGGGAAGGATCTCCTTTACTTTTGTTTTATAGCTTGTCTGTAGAAGACAGGACCACTGAAGACTTTCCACTCTGGTCTGATTTGGTGGCCCTTAAAATCAGAGTTATCCCTAGTGAGAGGATGAGAGTAACTTTGTAACAAAATGGCAGCTAAGGGAAATGGTTAAAGGCATGGGGATTTTTGGAGTCAGACCCTCTTGTCTTCAAACTATGTCTCTGATACATGCTAGGCAAATAACACAGAGTTCCCTTTTGTGCCTCAGCTGCTGGTTTTCTAGATGGGAATAATGATGGTACCTGTTGTACAAGAATAAAACTTATTCTGACTTTTGTTAAAATGGCAAGGAAGACTTTTTAGGACTATTTCAGTACAGGTATTGCAATAAAAGAGAGACACAGGGATCAACTCTGAATATAGCAAGGACAGCTGGGGATTTCTAATCAAAGAACAGAATGAGGTGGTCAGTGGATGGAAAATTGTTAAGAGAAGACATCAAAGGCAGGGGAAGATCCTTGCTTGACCAACTTAACAGGATTCTTATTGAGGGAAAGCCAGCATAATCATATATCAAGGATGGGGGATAAATAATTTGATCAGATGTCAAGGATGCTCAGATAACAAGGGTAAGGAATCCTCTCTGAATTGACTTAGCTGGAGTCTTGCTAAAACTGAACTCAACAAAGATGGGCATGGAAGCCCAAGGTCAACTCCTAGTGGCAAAGAAAATTGAGAGGAGCTGGTGAAAGTTTGGTCAAGGAGAGGGCATTTGTCACGGGGTCCTGAGATTGAATAGTTAACATAGGTACAGTGTTTGGCACAGTACTTGGCAATGAATAAAAGTTAACTAGTAAAACCAGGCTTGATGTCTATGGAACATACAATATGAATGGTGGTGTAAGACCTCTTCCCTTTTGTCTAGGCACCCCTGAGATGTCAGATGGGTCAAACTCTATGAAGAAAATCCTAGTCTCTCTCCTGATGGGGAGGAGCGAGCCAGGAGCCTGTTGTCCTTAAATCAACCTCTAGGATGACATACGTGGGGCAGTTTGCTCTTGGGGATGGAAAGCATCCAGAGGAAGTATCAGGGCTTCCCCTTCTCGAAAAGTCTCCTAGACTTCATGGGGATATGCTTGATCTTTTCAGGGACCCATAAGAAGGATTTTCTTATGTACATGGGACTTTACAGCTTTTAAACAACCCTGTATCATGATCTTACCAAGGCAATATTTGGCTCCCTCACTACCCAGGGAGAAAGAGAGACTTCACCCCAATAGAATAGGGAAGACAGGAGTGTTCTGGAAACCTGGGAGATGCCAAGCAGGATATCTTTGGAGTTTAAGTCTGAGGTCCAGCTCTACTCAGGAGTACCTAAACCCTGATTACCGCAGGACTTGTCCACCAAAGAGCTACCCACGCAACATGCCTGCAGCTAAGGTCCAGTGGAAAATGGGAGAGAAAAAGTTCTACAGTGAGAAAAAATCGATGTCTCCTATATCATTGGCAATATTCAACCCTTGGGTTCTGACATAAAAGCTTCCGGGGACTTTCACTGATGTTTCTGCATCCAGTGGCCCTGTGGATGTGTACATTTGCCTGTTTTTTTACTGCTTCCTACTGTTTCCCCTGTACGAAGGAGCCTGAGGAGTAAGGATGGGAAGAGAGATGCTCAGCCAGGTCTAGCATATCAGTGGCTAAGAGGGTCATAAATGAGGAGGAAGAGGACCAAATGTGCCAGGGGGTTGAGCCTGCATGTAATGAAGGAGCCACAGGTACTGGACACTCGTAAATAGCTTGAATGTTAGCAGTGACTGGGAAAGGTCTCACCACGAACTCTCAATCCCGGTGAAAAAGAATCGAGGATATCAGTAGGCTTGCAAGACATTATTATTTATTGGAGTGACCTTTGTTGCTAAGTAACAGCATAATTTTCAGACTGTATTAAAAATTATAATTGGCATGAGCTTAAAATAATGTGCACCAGCATTGGAGACATTAAGCCGCATGGCGGGGATGTAAATTAGCCAGAAAGGTTCACGGGGGGGTCAGTGCAATTGTCAGATAATGCTGAACCAAGTCAAATTAATTTCTAATAATTTGTAGAAGGTGGGCAGCAGAGAACCACCAAGCTCCTGGAAGCTGTAGGAACCGCAAAGCTTGGGTGTCAGGCTAGAAATATGGGGCCTCACCCATGCCAAAAAGCATTAAAACCAGTAGTTGGAATTCAAGGAATGACATTTTCTAAGTTCAGACTTAATCTCGTTACAAGTCCTATTTTCTTGACTTGGCTGGGCAGGAAATTCGGTAATGACAGAGGGCCAGAGAGTGTCTCTTACCCCCCAGGCTGCCAACCTAAATGCTGTCCCTGAATTTTAACCAGGGTTAGAACACATTCAAGTGTCAGCAACAGGTTAAGTGCTGAACTGGTCATTAAGCTAGGTGCAATTCCTTCTCAGCAGGCCGAAAATCTAAATAAGCTAGGTAGGCAGAACACCAGGTAAATTAAGATACATCTCATCTTTTCACCCCACTGTGAAATGGAATCTTAATGTACAGAGGCCCTTGTGGGGAGAAAAGTAAACTCTGGCTATGGAGTTGGAGTGGAGGGATGGGCAGGAGAAGCAGGCAGGAGAGCTGGGCTGAGTGGGCCTTGCTGCCATCTCCTAGGAGGTAGACCGTGTGAGGGGCAGAAAGCCCATCTACTGGTTGGTTCTCGTGAACTCCTGAAGCGATGAGCCACAGAACCGAGGGAGCTGAGGCCCTTTGAGAAGCTTTCATGTCTTATTCCTCAAGATGCTGCCCAGGCAATGGGGTGGAGACCAGCATCGTTGTGGGGCTGCTTTGTAATGGTGCCGGGAATAGAATAAGGAATGTAAGTGGAGGTTAAAAAGCTGGACTATTCTATGAACCTCTGATCGTCCTGCCGCCCAGGGATGAATTCTGATGATTCAGAGGAAGAGCCACTTTTCTGTCTGGGGCAGAAACTGCTAATGCTCACAGATACCTGTGCCCTTCCTCTCTTTGACACGTGGGCAGACCGCATTTTCCAGCACCGAGGAGCAGCGTCTCACACTGGGGAAGCGAGGTACACAATAGAATGAAGTCCCTGCGGTAGGATTTTGAGCATCATGGAAGCCCAGTGGGAGACGTCGTTATTAAGTACTAATAAGTACTGCTGATTTATTATTCTGTGACTTTCTCAAATAAGTCTGGCCCATCTCCGCATCTAATTAAGAAGCTCCGAAGGATTGAGTTTTCTGGTCAGAGAAATCTGCATTCACTACCTGGGTGAGACAGAGACAGTGGTAGACTTGCTCCCGAAGGTTGTGAGGATGGGGTTAGGTGAGTGTGGAAACACGCCGTTCAGCACTTGGCACATAGTCAGTGCTCAGTAAATCTCTTCCTGTATGATCATTATTACTCATAATGGGAGAAACTTGGAGGGGACTTTGGGATCACCAAACTACTTGTTCTGGAGATGAGGATCTGATGAATGGAATACCAGACCAGGGCTTAATTCTTCTGTGCTTTCTGGAATTTCTCAATCTTGACCGTTAGCTCAGGATGCCCAAGAAATGCTTGGGACATGTCTGCTGCAATTCTCTGGGTTCGTGGGGTTCTAGAAGAACGTGTGTGGGACAGGACTCCTGGAGCGCAGCAGCCCCTGTTAGGGGTGTTGCCCAGCTCCTGGGAACAGCATCGACTTTGGAACAGGCGATCTGGCTCAAATCTTGGCTCTGTCATTCAGGGGCAGTGTGACTGTGTGTAGGTGATATGATTCTTCTAAGCCTGGGTCATTTTGTCAATAGAAGGAGGGGATGACCCTCTTGTCACAGGATTGCTATGGAGATGCATTATAAGACAAGCAAGTAAACACCTGACTTCGAGTTATCCTGAGCATGCCCGACATCTAATTTGAGATCAGCAGAGGAATAGATTTGTTTCTTCCTGTTTTCCTTATATTGAGAGTTGACTAGAGCGGAGGATTTTTCACTTTTCATTCTTCTGAGTTTCTAAGGATTTAAGATAATCTTCTTTAAGTCAGCATATATCTTTTTCCAGGTTATAATGATGTGTTCATTATAGAACATTTGGAAAAAGTAGAGTAATATGCAGTGAAAGAAGTAGAAACAACATGGCAATGACAAACTCATTGTACAACCCAGAAATAACACCCAGAGACGATTACTTTTCTGTGTCTTTCCTTCCAGCCTTTCTTCATCTCAAGCACGTTTAGAATCATTTTATATGTGTAGTTCTTCTTTTTAATAAAGTCTGGCTTTTTTGAGTTTTTATTGTATCATGAGCATGCTCTCTCAGCATTGTTCTTTGAGGATGAAAATGATGTTTAGTGGCTGCACACTTTATTGTTTGTATGAACCATAATATGTTTAACTACTCTCCAAATGTTGAGTGTGCAGATTGGGTTTTAGTTATAAATGACTCTTCGAAGATCTCTTCCATTTGATTCATTCCTTAATTTTCCCAGCCTGCTTACTGCTCAGAGAAACTCAGTTGTGTGGTTAACTTGATGGTCCTGTTGCCCTCTGACTTCCAGATGGTTTTGGCCAATCTGGGACACAAGGATTGGATTTTCTATTTCCCTGACTCACTCCCTGCTTTGACTGAAGGTCACAGCACCTCTTCAGGTGGGTTCTTTCCAGGTTCTGCTTCTTCTCCATAGCCCTTCAGTTACAGGTCCCGTGGGGCTAATCTATCCTTTGTGTACTTTCCACACCCGTCTCTCACTTTTGTAAATAAACCCTTGTTAAAACTTTCTAAACTTACTCTGTTTTGAGTGTGCTGTCCAATTCCTGCTAGAACACTGACTGATGCAACTTTTTTACATTTTGTAAACAAGTTGTAACTGGTATCAGTCTTCACATACCTGTCTGATCATTCTTTCTAGTAAATTTCTGGAAGCCCGTTTAAAATTTCTGATCTTGACTTTCCTCACCTGTCAAGTGAGATTAATAATAATACCCAGCTCACTGGGTTGCTGGGAGGATAAATGTGATAATGTATGAAAATATTTTATAGCCTATAAATTGCTTTACACGTATAAGACACAGCTTATTATCACCACCTACTTAACCCTGAGGGAGTTCTGGAGCACTTTGGTCTGGTTCCAGGCTGAGATTTTGCAATATTGATCTTTGCAATGTTTTGAAAACCCAGAAGTAGCTGTGGCTAACAGGTTCTTTTGCCTTGCTACCATAAAATTCACATTCTTGGCTTCTCTACTCTAAGAAGTAACCTTAGGAACTGCTTGTTTTGTCCACATAGTTGGCAGACCATTATTTCTGTATGGAATTTAATAAGGAGATGTGGGCTGTGGGCTCCCTTGGGTGGCATATCCAATATGTGGTTTGAAGTGCAGGTGACCCACGAGAATTCACTCACCTCCTAAAAGTGAGCAGTCTCTTTTGAGCTCCTGGGTTGATCTAGGCCATTGCGTGCAACATGGATCTGTTTAAAAGAAAAAAAAATCCATTCGAGCACGTAAGGTAAAAATTGCCTTATTGGCTTTTTGTCTGAAATTTTGGCAGAGCATAGACAGATTTCAGCATTTATTGCCCTTTGAGTGATTTCCAGCTTTGTTCCAGGAAAAATACAATTAATCTTGTAGCAGCCGCTATATCAATCCACGTGAGGGGCAAGTTGTTTCAGATGTCACGTGGAGTCTCTAAGTTCTTTGGCTGTGCTCATCTTTTTGGCTGAGGGAGAGTGTAATACACACCAGGGGAAGCCTCTTGCCTCCATTTGTGTAAATGTCTGCAAAGGCCCCAAGACTTGCATGGGGGTGGGGGCTTGGTGCATCCAGCTGTGCTCCATCAGCCTGGGGATCACATCTGGGAAAGTAGGTGTGAGGGGCCCCTCTGAGTGGGCAGGGAGGGGCAGAGGTGCAGCCTGTGTCATGGGGGAGTGTGAGCAAGATCTGGTTGACTTGCATTTGTCCTGGACATGATACCGTTTGGCTCTGTGGCTGGGCGCAAGGAGGAGAGGTGTAGTTCTAATGTCTTGAGACAGTGCCATTGGCTCCCATCTTTGCACGATCTTCGTTCTCATAGTGGTGTGGTGTAGCACGAGGTTTTATCTGGTCCAGACCAGCCCAGAGCCTGAGGGCCACTGAGCACATATTCCTTTCTTTCCAACAGCTTTGCAGAGCCTGGGATTGGCTTGACTCAGAACCTGGCTCCAGCTGGTGTAATTTCTCTGCCTTGATTACCACCTGTACTGATCCTGGGGCAGACGGTGTTCTAGCCAGTCTCCCTGTCACTGAACTAACATGGGACCCTAAACAAATCGCTTACATGTCTCTGGGTCAGGACTTCTTCATCTGTATACGAAGTCGGATCAGAGCACAATTTCTCAAACTTGTTCCTTCGAGGGCACCTCTGATCATTCCTCCCTCCTATTGCCGTGCTCTCCTGCCAAATTGAATACATTATGATTTTTAAAAATCTCCCCATAAAAAAAACCCGAATCCATCCCTTGTTAGTTTTAACCCTTGAAATGTCCATTTCTCCCCATGTCCACTGTCACCACCATGAGTCCCCTCTAGTCACATGGGTCCCTTCAGTTGCCCCCTAAGTGTCTCCTGATCTGTACGCTTACTCCCACCCTGTGATCAGAGGCTCTGGCGACCTCCCCTCTTGCATGGCTCATACCTTTTACGATGCCTTCCCTCCGCTCATGTAATAAAGTCCAAAATATTAAATGGATGACCCATAGACATTGATCTATCTCTGTAGAGTCGCCTTCTGTCACCCACTCTTCCCTCATTCTCTGGGATGGATACCTTGGCCTTAGTCCAGTAGGACCTCTATATAAGCTTCTTCCTGTGCCTCATCTTTATATCTCATAGGTCACTTTTCCAGGCAGGGTCAGATCCCTTTGTTATGAGCTCTACAGCAGAATTGCCTTCCTTCACAGCATCGCTTCAGGGGTTCATCAGGTTTTATCTCCCCACAGACTGTGGGGCTGTACCTGGCTCAGCAGGGCATCCCTAGCATTTAGCACGGGGCCTGGCACATAATAAGTATGTCATTGATAACTAATAAAGGAAGAAAGAGGAGAAAGGAGAGAGGGATACCCAATAGCTTCATTACTTTAGATAAATGTCCAGTTGCCATTTGCTTCTTTGAAATTATGGAATATGATGCAAAGTGCTCCCATTTCCAGGACACTCAGAGTCAGGTTGGAGCCAGCAATGGCTATTTCATGGGTGCAGGAAGATGGGGAGGGGCATCTTTCCCTGCTTCCACTGGTACTTTCCCTTTTATCCTTGTTACAGGTGGGAGGAAGTGATGCTGGTGCTAGGACTAGCCTATCATCTGTCTCTCTGATTGATGAGAGTGGGAGGGGTCAGGCAGAGCAATGTACAGAGTAGAATTTGATACAGGAACCACACAGGTGGCAGACATTAACAAAGAAGGTGCTAGGCTTTCCTTTCTCCCCTGCTTCAGAAGAGCTTAGACTTCACCCAGGCTAGCATTTCCCTAACCTTCGCATTTGTCAGCATCCTCTGGGGAGTGTACTAAAATAGAGTCCCAGGACTGATGCACAAATTCTAATTCTGTAGGACACTGAAGATTCTGATTTATTAGATGGAGCTTATGGTGGGGCTTAGACCTCTGTGTTATTAACTAGAGACCCTAAGGGATTCTGATACCCAGTCAAATTTGGGAACCACCGATCTAGAACCCAAGCCCCTCAATCAATTGCATCCTCGGTAGAACAGCTTTGAATGCCACATGGAACTAGGCATATATTTGTTTTGTTTTGTTTTGTTTTCTCTCATTAAGAATGGCTCCATGTTTTATTTTCATGCCATGTTCACCTTTTCAAAATGCTCTTACTGCTCTTGTCTCATATGATTCCCTCACTAGCCCTATACAGTCAGTGGAACTGCCACAGCCACCTCCTGTAGCCCGTGTGGACATGGAGGGACCCAGTGACCCATAAGTTGTCCCGATGGGTCTACAGTTTCCATGTTTGTGCTCCTCTCCGGGAGATGCCTGCATTTAATTCGAGAATGCCACACACCTTCTTTCACATTTTGTAATATTTAATTTCTGTATTAAACATTTGCAATTAGCCTTAAAAGAATTGACTGATGGCCTTGCCTCATTTTAAAATAGGGTGCTTTACAGATACATAAAGGTAAGAAGCTGTTAGGGGAGGTTTTATGGCAGATGGTTCTTGGCAGCGATCACTTTTCTTTTATGGCAGTCTGGAAATTTTCCTGGGTAATAACTTTCTTTTCTTTTAACAGGCATAAAATAAAGAGGTTCTAGATAGTTGGATCATTATCAAATGATCTTCCAAAGACAACCATAAATCGTCAGCACCACTCAGGCAAAAACAAGAGTCGCCCACATCTGGAAATCTGATACATGAATTCTTGTGTTTTCTCCTTTGGTCGGGATGATACTTGGCTACCCAAACTGTTATTCCTTAAATGGCAATTAGATTGGGGAGCTGGGAGAAAGAAGGTTGGGAAAAGGTATTCATGCAGCTTCCTCCAATGGTAATATTTCTCTTGTGAACAGAGAAAGGTACATTTGGTCTCGCTCTCTCCAAAGACTGAGAACAAAGCAAGTTTCAGTTTAAGCTGAAGAGGCAGAAAATTTTAACTGTGAAAATTAGCATGGAGAGAAATTGATGGGACTGAAAACAAAGTGAGCTACTTGTGTTCATTAATTCACTCAACCAATACTTCAACTTAGAGGATGTGATTATATGCCAGACTTTGTGCGAGGCACTGGAGATTCAGGTGGTAAAGAAGCAAATGTGAATTACAGCCTAGCAGGGGAATGGTGTTGGATAGATGCCTTGTACTGTATGATGTAAAGAAATCCTCATGAAAATCATCATTGCTGATTTCCTGAGTGCTTACTTCATGCCAGGCGCTGTGCTTTACAAGCATTAACTCTATCCTTACAACAGACTTGACACGATTATCAATTTCATTTGGTCACTGAGGGGAAGGGAGGTAGAAGGAGGCTAAGTGAATCACTCAAGTTTATAGAGACAGTAAGCAGTGGCATTGGAATCTAAATCCAGCAGTCCAACTCCTAAAACCATGCTCTAAACATGGTGGACCCTCCCTTAAAGATACTTATTGCATGAATGAGGGAATAAAGTAGTTGCAAGTAAAATGAGATTTTTCAAAGGGGAAGAACCATACAGCAAAAGGGTTTAAACTGGTTCGTGTCTGAGAGGGTCTCTGGGAGAGGGGAATTTCAGCTGAGTCCTAGGATCTATCAGATAGATGCATACTGGATGGGAATGGTAGAATATACAGGTCAGAAAGTCAGCTGAGATCTTGAGCCAGAAAAAACTTTAAAGACCATCTAGTAGAGTCCTCTCATTTTATAGATGAGAATATGGGGGTACAGATGGGAGTGCAGAGAGTTGGGATGACGAACTGCATTTCCTGGCTTTGGGAAATACCTCGAAGTCATTAGCTGTAGTAAAAATAGACATTTAAAAAAAGACTACTTACTCTGTTATACCATCAAGTTATGGTAGGGCTTCCTAACTTTTTCACATTGTGGCATACATAGAAAATAACAATATTTGTTTTTTTTTATTCAAAGAATTTTTAAGATTTTATTTATTTGAGAGAGAGAGCACAGCAGGGGGAGAGTGGCAGAGGAAGTGGGAGAAGCAGGCTCCCTGCTGAACAAGCAGACCAATGCAGTGCTCCATCCCAGGACCCTGGGATCATGACCTGAGCTGAAGGCAGATGCTTAACCGGCGAGCCACCCAGGTGCCCCCAAATAACAATATTATGATGGTAAATGTAGGTTCCATGAAGGCAACTGCAAGGGCTCTGTGTGCTTTAGTTCTCTCTTGGACAGCTGAGCACATCTGTGACCATTCCAGCATTTACCACTGGGGAGAAGACCTGGACTCTAAGATCCACTGTGGAGACACTGCCCCTTCGATACGTCCTTCTCAGAATTTGCTGTCCCCTCCCCTTCCTGTCCCATCCCTGGCACCTTCAGTGTATAGGTCATGGACACCTCTAGAAGTCTGGAGTCCACAACCAAAGTTCTTTTCCATCCCCAACATTGGCTGCAACTCCATAGTGGCCATTTCCTCCAACCAAACCAGTGATCATTCTTCCACCATCAACCTTTTTCTATTGATCAGAATTAGTTTCATTACACTTGAAGTAGGTTACTAAGGACTACTAGGATGTCCTATCTCCTAAGAGGGTTAGAGGATTTACCTTGGAGAAGGAGAGTTAACCGAAGGGAGTGACTCCTATAGATCCAAGAGCAACGTGCGCTGTTGCCTGGGAAGGAGCCAGCCTCCCTCCACTAATGACATGAGAAGACCTGGGGAACAGACATCTTTTCTCCAGGAGTGTCAGCAACACGTGCTCCTCCTTTCAGCTCCAACATACGATGTATTTCCATCCACCCAGACTATGGAAACTGCCCAGGATTATGGCTTATGTTTTTCTATCTGGGAATCTAGCTACTGATGGTGGCAACTTGGCTCTCCTAGTCGTTAGGTTGTTGCATAGGGAATGCTTAATGGGTCAAGGGGAAAGGATGTTGACAATGTGCAACTGCTCTTTACCCTAGCACCATTTGCATATGGATGAGTGTCCAACTGGAGTTAGCCTGTTTGTTTTATCAGTTGCAGGCTGGGCAGGGAGGTTAGCTTCTGTGTGGGAGGGAGAGAGGAACAGTAAGTGTCTGAACATAAGAGTAACAAAATTAAGGACTCAGAAGTGGGTAGTGAATCCAGTGGTGGACAGGTGGAGTCTTCCCGTCTGCTTATAAATTGTCCTCTGTGCGTGTCTGTGTGCATGGGCTGCATCTACCCAGGGCTGGCGGTTGGTGCCAATCTCTGATTGATAAAGACACATCTGACCTCATCGCTGGCTGCTCTTGGATTTGTCAAACAGGGCACACACAACTCTTCTTAATAGAGCTTTCTCTAGGCAATTAGATGTTCAGGTGACGGCCGCTTAGCAGAGGTATGATTTCTCTGAGTACTGTGGTCCTGGCCAACAGTTCTCTGGCAATTTGGGTGCCTCAGATGCAGGGCAGGGCAGGTTAATAATTAGTCAATGATTCTGCCCCACTGCACTTGCATTACGTGAAGTGTGAGGTGTGTCTGCGGTGCTGGTGGCACCCCAAGGAGAACGCTGTAGCCTCAGGGATTCACTGGCCTGCCTTCTGAGGCTGTTACTCAAATTCTGGGGGAGGAATCTCATTGGCAGTTTCTCAGCTGTTGTCCCTGTAGGCAGACATCCACAAAAGCCTGGGAAAAGAGAAATTTGGGCTTCATTTAACAGATGTCACTGTTCCAGCTTTTAGAGGGCCACTTCATGGGGACATTCAAATATATCTTTAGTTTATGTCTTCTCATGCAAATGAATTATCAGGATTATTTAAAGGGAGTGTCTGTCACCTTGATCAGTTTTCAAAAAGGTGTTGGTTATCCACCTGCACATGTATTTAATAATTGCTGTCATGTGTGTTCTTTCAAGTCATACAATGATCTCTAGAGACGGGGCATTTCTCTCTTTCCCTCCCTCCCTTGCTTTCTTACTTTCAGCCCCCCTCTCTCTTTCTTTTATTTTTCAGTTTATCACGGCATAATCCTTTGTGTTCAGCAGTGTGAGTTTTCTAGAGTAAGACATCTATTGCCATTTATTCCTCATAGTGCCTTACAAGAAGGTAGCAGTTAGTATTAGTTTTCGTTTGCAAATAGGAGAAGTAGGCAATGGACAGGGAAATGTCTTCCTTACATTTGAAATATGTTGGGATGAAACCTCATCTTTGTTAGCTTTCTGAGCAAATCTAGTATATCTTTTGGCTATTGGTGTGTAATAAGCCATCCTAAAAGTCAGGGGAGGCAAACAACAGCTATTATTGTATTATTATCATAGCTATAAGGTAGACTATGTTATTATTATATGATACTAGTAGATACTACNGCTATAAGGTAGACTATGTTATTATTATATGATACTACTAGAATAATAATAACATATTATGTTAATATGTTAATATGTTATTATTATTATATAATAATATTATATATATTATGTAATATATATAATAGGTTATTATCATTCTAGTAGTATCATTGCTCAAGGCCCTGTGGATCAGCTGTGGGGAGCTGGACTTGGCTGGGCAAGAACAGATTTGTTCTGCTCCATGCATCCCTCATCATCCTCTCGGACCAACAGGCTAACTTGGGCAGGTTCTTCACATGGTGGGAGCAGGGGTACAAGAGAGGAAGCAGAAACTTGAAAGGCCTCTAAAGGCCCAGTCTTGGAACTGGCACACCTTCCTGTCTACTTCATTCTATTGGCCGGCTGATCATCATGGCTGAACAGAGATCCATGAGGCCAAGGAGGAGAGAAGACTTGGGATAGGAATGCCAGCCACCATTCTCAGTGGACAACACATTCACAAACAGAAGTACCTTTTTTTTTTTTATCCCTTGGTAGAAGAGTTAAGGAATGAATACGGAGGGTGCAGGGTCATAGACAAAAGAGAAGTGATTCCAAAGCCTGTATTACACCTTCTTTTGTGTGACACACACACACACACACACACACACACACACACACGTTAAATGGGAGATATAAACATTGAAAAAAGCAAACAAATAAATCTTCCTGCTCTTTTCCTGAATACCTCTATCCTCCATTCTCCTACCTGCCTTTATTTTTATGCTTTAATTTTATGCTTTAATTCTTACCTTCACTTATTTACTCAATTACAAAAGAGATTCAACTGTGGAAAACTCCATCACTCATCATTTAGTAAGATTTGCTCTGGGAAGGGGTGCGTATAATTTGGCTGGCTCATTAACTATTCATTTTTTAAAATTGCATACTCTGACTGCTGTTGGTTTAGGTAAATGTTTCTTTGGTGTGAAAGGTGACCTTGTTCATCACCTCCTAGTCCAAAAGAGACTGCTGCTTATTAAAAACTAAGGCAGGTCACCTCTGCTTTAAGAGGTTTTTGGCAAGGGTTGTCACTGGACGAATTAGAAAGATCCGATCCAATACCAATGGGTTCTTTTAGGTCTTGGGAGGAACATTTATTTAAATATGTGTTTGTAGGGATAGGCCCTTGCTCCCTGTACAATGATGTAAGTATTAACCTATAGGCACATTTGAATAAAAACAAGTCTACTGAAGGGGAGGATTGAGTGAAATTCCTTAAACAGATTTTTAAAACTGCTGTGAACTCTTTTTGTCTGTCTTGAGTAAGTGTGTTACTATTTAATGAGATTATTTTGATGTTTTCACCAGGTTTGAGTGCAACGTATAACAAAGCTCTCTTTCTATTCCCCTTTCCTCCCAAGGAAATGTCTTTCTGTTGGGCTAACGGTTGATAGCCGAATTATTATACCCAATTGTTCTGATTTATACATTCCAGGTCTGCCTGTAGGATTTTATATTCTGACTGCCTCTGGGGTCTGTCGGCACTAGGTAACCAGATCGGCTGCCTTTTTTCTTTCACTGTCTCTCACAGGTCAGAGGTGTGGACTCCACTGTGTCTCTCCACCTTTACCCCGCATGTGTTGCCCTCCCACATGGTCCCTGAGATATGGGAAAATGCCCCTTGTGCTCCAGATACCACGCTCCCAGGGTTGGCTCCCCAAGGAGTAGCTTATGATCTTGGAGAAGTGCTTTAACTCCCATAGTCTCAGTTTTCTCCCTGCAAAACAAGAGAGTTGGATGAAATAATCTCTTTTCCAGCTCGCATGCACTTGGATTTGAAGTGTGCACTAGCCTCCGAGGTGGCCCTGGGATGCCAGCCGGGTGTTTAGGGGGAGTTAGGAGGCTTGCTGGGCACCCGGGGGGCAGAAACTGGAGTCTAGTTTGGTTTTGAGAATGGGTGAAAACTTCGCCTTAGACCCGGTGTAAAGTTACTTTTGCTTTGGTTTCCTTTTGAAGTGACACATTAGAATAGAAGATAGAAGCGAGACAGGTGGGTATTGAGACTCCTGGGTTGCTTCTGTTCTTACAAAAATGAGTGTCTGAGGTTTGTGGTCTCAGCAATCTATGTGAAATAGGGTGGGTGTTCTTTGTGTCTAATAACTCCAGCTACTTTAACATCCACAGAATGTCGATCTGTATCTACATGTATGTATAAATGTGTATATATGTGTACTTGTAAATATATGTGTCCATGTGTATGTGTATTTGTAGATGTGTGTATGCAGATGTATATTTGTCTCAATAATTTTGACAGTCAGTGAAGCATGTCAGCCGTGTAATGCCTAATTCTAAGCCTGGAAAAAAAATCTTTTTGAGCCAACGTTAAGGCAATCTCTCCTGTTTTAGACTGATTTCAAGTTCAAAGGATTTTAAATTTACATCCTCAAAGAATCTTTCCATACTCCGTGCCTCCAGGGGGCTCCCATTCTCAATGATCCCTGTCTTTTGGTGCACTGATTCACAATGACCTCGAGAAAAAAACGAAAATTCACAATTTCCATTTACTGTCCTTTGGTCGTTTCAGAGCCTCTAGGCAAGTGACTGATATACCTTAGTTTTATGCTATGAACTTTTTCTACAATTTGGCCAAATTCCAGTAGAAAGCAGGCATCCTTTCTCCTATAGTTTTAACTCGCTACGGTGGCTTTACTCATGGTGGGTGGTGCTTGACTTTACTCTTACTCCTGATGCTTTTCTCTGTGGTGTTTCTATTTCCTGTGTTGATATATGGAAAATTGTAGGGTTCGCTTTCTTTTGTTTGTAGTTGAGGTTTTTATAATTAACTTCCAGCCGTTAATTTTTAATCTCTAAAATAAAGATAATAGTCCTCATGGCATATGATTCTTGTAAACATTTGGTAAAATGATGCCTGGGAAAGAATTAGCTTTACACAGGAGACATAATGGATACTCAACAAAAGTTTGTTCTATCTGACTTTATTATAAATATATTAAAAGATTTTGCATACAACGATGGAGAAATCTAATGGTCCCACTCCCTAATAGGACTCGTGTTTTCATATTAATGGCTTAAGTCAAAATTCCTGAGCTCTGTCCCTTACTAACTTGGACAGGTTACTTTAACTCTTTGTGGCTTGCTTTCCTCACTTGTCAAGTGGAGTTAGTGATACTCCTGACCTCATAAGGTTCTCATGGGATGTGTTAACTCATGTGAAACCCTCAGAACGGTACTGCTGTGTGGTAGCCTATAATGTCAGTGATTCTCCTTTTTCCTTTCAAGATTTTGTCCACGTCCACATGCATGTTTATTTCACCTTAATCTTAATGCCTGTACAATTTTGTCTCCTGAGATTTTAGTTTAAACAAATTTGCACAGAGGTTCATTTTAATTAGTCTTGATGATCTTATAAATGTCAGACTGATACACTGTCCACTACCATTGGACATTGACGTGGGCCCCTCCCCTTTTACAAGCAGCATAGTTATACCTACAGTGTAGGAGTTGATACATTCACTTTCCTTTTTTCTGTATTAAATGATAGCCTTAAAATAAAATTTCAAATGTGGATTACGGAATTAAGGGGAATAAGTACCTTATGGATCATTAGCTATTGTTACGTTGCTTTCCAAATGGGTTACTCCAGGAGATATGGAGGTTCCAAAGTTTTAACAATGTGGAGAAGCGTTTTGGCAATTCAGCCACCAGATCTGATCTTTTAAATAATCACCTTGTGAAAGTAGTGAGCCAGGAAATTAGAGCAATGTCTGCTTCATCCCCTTTCTTGTTGTCTGCTCCCCAACCCATGAACATGCTGAAGAAAACAGGAATCAGCTGTTTGTGGGCAGCTTTCCTGGACTCAGGTGTTAGCCCCGATGCCTACCCACTGGCTGTTCTGTAGCCGCCTCTCACTTGCTAACACTCAGTTCCTGAGTATCTGAGTGTGAGGCTGTTCTCATGCCTTGAAACCTGTTTTTGGATTTTGTGTCCTGGTGTCCTGACCCTACTTTTCACCCTACCCCTTCCTGTCTCTTTCTTTGAGCAAATCCCCTCTCACTTGGCTCTAGGAGACTCCTATGACCCAGGATAAACCATACTCTCAGCTCTGGGGATTCCTACCAGGTTTCTAGGGGAGTGTGTAAATTTGATTTGATGCTGGCTTTGTGCACCTGTCTAGCAGGTCATGACAGTGGTCTCTCCTGAATACAAAGAGACAACACAGAGGAAGGAGCTGAACCCAGAAGTGTGAGTGCAGATTCTAGAATCATCTTAGATACCACGGAATCAGGCCTCTACTAAGAAACTGCTGTTTCTCTAGACTAGCAGCATCTTTAGAAACAAAAACAAAACACACATACAGAAGAGACCCATTTGGAAATATCTATTAAAGTTAAATATAACATGTTATGACCTAGTGATCCAACTCCTAGGTATAAACTCAGCAGAGAGGAGTGTATGGGTAATCCAGAATACATGTGCTGGAGTGGTCATAGCAACACTATTCATAACACCGCAAACTGGAAACCACAGAGATGTCCATGAGGAGGATGTGTAAATAAAGTGTAAAATATTCATCCAGAGTAGTACCATTTATTAACGAGGACGAACAAACCAAGGCTACATGCCACCACATGGATGGGGTTTTCAACTCTAATGATGAATGCAAGAAGCCAATCAAAACTGCATGCTGTATGAATCCAGTCAAAGTCAGGTCAGTGGCTCTGAGTGATGGAGACTGGTTAAGAGGGAAAAGAAGGGGCTGCTAGTGTCTGGTAATGTTCTTTTTCTTCATCTGGATGCTGGGTAAGAAAATTCATTGAGCTCTATGTTTATGATTGGTGTATGTCTCTGCAAACATAATTGCCAAACAGTGTTCTAAAACCCAACCTAAGCAATATCTTTATTGCCTACTATTTAGAATGATCCTTTAGGATATCTGTATCGTCATTGCTTGCTAATGAACACAGAAGGAAATGAGGAGCAATGACATCTCTGTGATTCTTCTGTCTTGGCATCACCTCTTAGTGGGAGAAGCACTGTGCTTCGTGCCTCTCTTCCTCCACGGCCTGGCATATAGAAATTGATCAATATGTTTAGATCCCCTATTTGCTAAAAAGGGCAAAAAGCCATTCCTGGATTTAAGTAACTAAGGATTTATCCAAATAATTATAGCACAAAAATATAGAAATTGCTCAGCAATCTGGCAAATATTAAACAACCCTGGGAGAGTTGGTTCTCTGGAAGCAGACCAACTGTTTTCACAACTGTAGTAATGAGGATGAGTAAACTGGAAGGGCCAAGTCCCTTGGCTGTGCCTGTCAGGCTGTGAGGAGGAAGAAGGCTGAGGGGAGCTTAAGCCGGAGCCCCTGAGGCTGTAGGGAAGGGGCTGACGTGAGCCACGTGAATGTGGTGCTGGGAGTGTAGGCCACAGCCAGGGGTGAATAGTCAGGGGCCAGTCCAGATCATGAGAAGTGGGAAGTTGAAGCTTGGGAGAAGTCCAGACTCAGAGGTTCCTATAAGCAGGGGGTTGAAATCTAGAGAATCAGAAAAGGAGAGTGTGACATTAATAAATAAAATTCTGAAATAGGTTTAATTGGAGGATCAAGGGGGATTTATTATGCATTTTGTGATCTGGCAGACACAGGGTGACAGAATTTTTAAAATATCAATTCTCGCTGAATCCACATAAAAACTTAGTGAGGTAAATATTATTGTACCTATTTTATAGATAAGGAGCTGACGTTTATTTAGCAAGGTGCGATTTATCAAGATCACATGGTAAGTGGAAGAAATCTGGGTTTAACTTGGCCTTAACAGAAGTGTTCCTGCTGCTTCTCCTCCTCCTCCTCCTCCTCTTCATCTCCTTCTTCTTCTTCTTCTTCTTCTTCTTCTTCTTCTTCTTCTTCTTCTTCTTCTTCTTCTTCTCCTTCTCCTCCTCCTCCTCCTCCTCCTCCTCCTCCTCCTCTTCCTTCTTCTCCTTTTTCTTCTTACGATTTTTATTTATTTGAGAAAGAGGGGGGTGTGGGGCAGAGGGAAAGAGAGAGCGTATTAAGCAGACTCCCCACTGGGTGTGGAGCCTTGCATGGGGCTCAATCTCATGACCCTGATATCACTATCTGAGCCAAAACTAAGAGTCAGCTGCTTAACAATCTGCACCACCCAGGTGCCCAGAAGTGTCACTTCTTAACTACCAGTTTTATTGCCCAGATTCAAGTACAGAGGTCTAGTTTTTAGGTGGAAATAAGGTGAGTTCAGGCCTGCAAGGCAGGGCCCTAGTGGGATAGAGATGAATATGCTCAGGCAGGTTATCAGAGCAGGGTATGGCAATACAGGAAAAGAAAAGAAGACCCTGTGCTGGAGATCCATCCCCTACGAGGCAGGTCTTGAGTACCTCTGCAGCAGGTGCTATGCTGGGCCCCCAAGATGCACAGGTGTTGGATGCGTGGTCCCTGGTACTCAGGTCTTCAGCAACAATGCAGAGCCCAGTTATTAGATTCAGCATCAAGGGCTGAGTGGGACTTGAGGCAAGACTGAATTAATATTGATTTTCTGGGATGTTCAGTTGGGTGTCTTTCAAAGCCTAGGGCAAGGTTAAACTTCAGGTCAGGGAGTAAGTGGCCTTAGCCACGGAAGAAGTACGTGTTGGAATATGGGAGCAATAAAGGCTAGGGCAAAGCTATTTTGCTTGCCTAGAATACAGTCCCTGTTCTAAAGGAACACCTGGATTTTCTTTGAACTGCTTCTCCTCTACTGTAAACAATTGTGATGAGTCTGTCAGTAATGCACCCCACCCTTACCTGGTAAAGGGGTGGATATGTGATAGCCTATAAGTTAATTAAAATCCAAACTGATGTGACAAATAAAATTCAAACTGATGTGATAAAGACTGAAAATAGTTAGAGAGCATCCACTTAGAGTGTTGCAACCTGAAAACTTGCTCTATTTTTCTTACTACATAGAAACCCATGAGGGATCTGGTTCTTGTCCCTTCTGAGACCTGTTCTTTGCCTTGTCCTTACATTTGGTGACTGTCATCCTTTCTAGGTTTACATATTTGTAAGCAAGCTAGTGAAGGTTTCTGTTGCTTACAACCCTGACTTATACAAAGGTAATACTATGAGGTTAGTGAAGTGTCTTTGTGGAATTCAGAGTTCTTTGTGAGAAGGAACGCTCTCTTCTTTATCTTTCAATTCAAAGGTCCTGGGTCAATACTTTGCATATAGTAAGTGCTCAATAAATGTTGGTTGAACAAATTATTCAAATGAATGAATGCATACAAAGTTCCTCTTACATCATTCAGCCAACCAAAGTCATGTTAGACATGGCTTAAAACTGGTGACCAGTCAGTTGGTGAGCCAGCTTCTCCAAGCCCTCATGCCAATCATTTGAATAAAGCTAAGACTACTTCCTCTCATGCAAGTAGAACAAAGCACATCTTCATTTTTACAGCAGCCACCATTTCTCTTGAGAGAAATGGGGTTATTGTAATTCCAGCTTAGCTGAAATATGTAAGTCTTACTCATCCAGTCCATAAAATTGATAACTTGTGCATCTGGGACTATTTCTTTCCTATTAATCCATTTTAGACTTTTATAAGTCAACTGAGCATTCAGCTTTTGAAAATTGATTCTGGAAAATTATTTTGCATAAGTACTAGTAAATACCCGCATGTATTCTTGGCAGTAGATGGAAATATTCATTTAGTCTCTGGTGGTTTCATGAGTAGAAATAGTGGCTAGAGTACTGGCTGGGTTTGGATGGCAACAAAACATGTGCTGGTCACTTGTACTTTCTGAGTTTCTTTCTACCAAATCAGGATGATTTATTTGAAAACTTCACAAGGGAAGGTCAGGCAGACTAGAGAAATGCACAGACACATACCAATAACTGGAATGACTAATAGTGGGGAAATTGTTGGCTTTCTTCTTTGGGTTCATGAATGGGGCCAAATGGAAGAGTCTAATGATGTTATTAAGTTATATTTGTCAACCATAAGCATGGCCAAGTGGGTAATCTTTTTATAAATTGTAAGCAACAGGATTTTTATAGCTACAAGATGACCTGGTTTTTGGCAACATCAGTCTGTTTAAGTCTACTATTGGCCATGTCTCTGTGTTGAAGGAATGGAAATTGTGGTTCTTTAGAAAGTGCCTGATTTTTTATGGACTTGAGAGATAGTCAAATCTTTTCAAGCTAACCAGGCTTGTTTGTTTACGAAGAGGATGGTGGGCCAATAGATCAGCAGTGTTTGCTTTTGTACATGGATCTGGCTTTACACCAGGTCTGTATCAACATGTTAAATGAAGGGCTAATATAATTAATCTAATAATTAAAGTAAAAGAAAATTTCCTTTGAATATTTTGTGGCTAAGACTTTATTTATTTATTTATTTATTNTAAATGAAGGGCTAATATAATTAATCTAATAATTAAAGTAAAAGAAAATTTCCTTTGAATATCTTGTGGCTAAGACTTTATTTATTTATTTATTTATTTATTTATTTATTTATTTATGTATGTATTTATTTATTTTGAGAAAGAGAGAGGGAGAGAGAGCATGAATGGGAGGAGGGACAGAGAGAGTGAGAGAGAGAATCCCAAGTAGGCTCCATGCTCAGCGCAGAGCCTGTTGAGGGGTTTGATCCCAGGACCCTGAGATCATGACCTGATCTGAAATCAAGAGGTGGATGCTTAACCGATTGAGCCACCCAGGTGCCCCAAGACTTATTTTAAAATCCAAAATCTAAAAAATTGCTATAGCTCTCCATTGAAGTTTTCTTAGTGTAAACCTGAACTAACTTAATTATTTGAACTTTGAAGAAATTAATTTATTTTTCATAATTGGCCCCTTCTGGTTTAAACTATTTTATTTACCATCCTGTTCTAAAGCTAGCTAATTTTTCCTACTTCTCAAAATGAGTTTGAGAAACTATTAAAATATATATGGATGCTTAAAGCTGTATAAGAATTGTATGAGGTAGACAGGCAGGGGTTATCATTTTTGTCAGGAACATGACCCTTATCTGAAATGTAGAAAAACTAGAAAGGTTTGCTTTTGGAAAAGGAATGCTCTTGTCAGATTGTGACAGGCCTGGCAGGTGGTGAAAGCCAGTTTGGGGTCTAGTAAAGGGAGGTCCAAGGATGTCTCTGGAGGTGGGGGGCCAGGGTTGGGCTGGACCCTGGAGAGGACCTAGATGCCATGGCCATCACAGAGCTGGGGACTTGGTGCTGGGGATAGGTCTGGTTTATTCTTGAAAACAAAGCCTCCAAATCTGGGTAGTCAGACAAATGCCAAAGGATCAATAAGTTTTTCAGGTTGAGGACAGTGAATAAAATTCTGATTTGTCAGTCAGGAAGAACTAAAATGCAGAAAGGAGAGATTGGCTGTTAGAGTGTTAAAGAAAGATTTTGGAGGTACCTGGGTGGCTCAAATCCAAGCATCTGACTCTTGGTTTTGGCTTAGATCATGGTCTCAGGGTCGTGAGATCAAGCCCCATGTCAGGCTCCACATTCAGCGTGGAGTCTGCTTGAGATTCTCTCTTTCTTGCTCTCCCTCTGCCCTTCCCCCTGTTCGTGTTTTCTCTCTCAAATAAATAAATAAATAAACAAGTAAGTAAGTAAATAAATACATACAATCTTTAAAGAAAGATTTTGGAATCATCAAATCAGAATCAAGGCAAGGAGGCTGGGCCCCTGATGAAGCAAGTGCTTGAGGTTAGAGTCTTGTCACGGGCTGAATTGCATTCACCAAATATACGTTGAAGTCCTAGGCTTCAGTACTTATGAATGTGACCTTATTCAGAAGCAGAATCTTTGCACATGTCACCCAGTTAAGATGAGGTCATTAGGGTACATCTTAGTCCAATATGACTGGTCTCCTTATAAGAAGAGGAAAATACCATAAAGACAGGGACCCAGAGAGAATGCTATCTGACCACCGAGGCAGAGGTTGCCATGCTGTAGCTGTAAGTCAAAGGATGCCTAGCATAGACAGTCACCACCAGAAGATAGGAAAAGGAACGGAAGGATTCTGCCTAGAGACTCAGAGGGAGATGGCTGCTTCTAGAGTAACCAGATTCCTAGAGCCAGAAAGAAGAACAGCAGCTTACAGTCAGGAGGGAAGGCGAATGGGGAGTTACTGTTTCATGGGTATGAAGTTTCAGTTTGGGATGACGAAAAATTTCTGGGGATTGATATTAGGGACAGATATATAGCAATGTGGATATACTTATGGCCACTGAAGTATATCCCCAAAATTGCTTTCATAGTGAATTTTATGTTATGGATATTTTCTTTCTTTCTTTCCTTTTATTTTTTTTAATTATTTTTTTTCAGTGATCCAAAATTCATTGTTTATGTACCACACCCAGTGCTCCATGCAATACATGCCCTCCTTAATACCCACCATCAGGCTCACCCGTCCCCCTTCCCTCCTCCACTCCATAACCGTCAGTTTGTTTCTCAGAATCCATAGTCTCTCATGGTTCATCTCCCCTTCCGATTTACCCCAATTCACTTTTCCTTTCCTTCTCCTAGAGTCCTCCATTTTATTCCTTATGTTCCACAAGTAAGTGAAACCATATGATAATTGGCTTTCTCTACTTGACTTATTTCACTCAGCATAATCTCCTCCAGACCAGATATTTTCTTTTTTAAAAAGATTTATTTATTTATGAGAGAGAGAGAAAGCAGGGAGGAAGGGGCAGAGGGAGAGAGAGAATTTCAAGCAGACTCCCTGCGGAGTGCTGAGTTCAATCCCAAGACCCTGAGATCAGGACCTGAGCTGAAAGAAAGAGTTAGATGCTTAACTCACTGAGCCATCCAGGCACCCAGTTATGCATATTTTAATACATGTGCACGCGTGTGCACACACACACACGCACACACACACAGAATGTGGAATGCGTGGTCTAAAGGAGGAGTAGGATGCAGGAGAGTATAAAGTGCCCAGGGCAGATCCTGTAGGGCAGCCATTTGTGGACCTCCGTGTGGCAGCCATCCTTTCTCACTGAAGTCATCTGAAATCCAGATGACTCGGAGATAGGGTGGCTTGGTGAAAGTGATCTTCCACAGACCTCTTAACAAGTGCTCTATAGCCATGAATCTGCACCATGAAATCGGTGGGCTTCTCATATTAAAAAGAAAAAAAATGGTAACATAATACCATTCACCGAACACTGCAAAACGAACATTAGGGTTTTTTCTCTGGCTTCTCATAGCTGGCAAAAAGGTTCTTTATTTGTAATGCAAATACAAGAAAACAGAATATTCTCGAGTCCCTTTTGAAATTTTCTTTTGAAACGAACATTTTCCTGGAGAGATTTATTAAATTCTTTGAAACTGCCAAGCACCTACTTCTCATATAATAGAATTTTGCCTCAATGAAGATTCTTAAATACTTTGGCTTTCAAGAATTACCTGTGAAAAAATATGAATATACTTCTTCCCATTAACATTGAGGTCTATGTCACATGAGAGTACTTTCTGAGAATATTAACATTATAATATCATCTTGAAATTTTTCATTAAGAAAAAGTCATTCTTTATATACCTAAAGCAATTAATTATTAAACGCTACAATAAGCTATTCCAATCTTATTCAAATAAGTGCTGAAAATACCCACGTAATGTTAACTTATTCTGGAGAGTTCTCCAGGATTTCAGAGAATGTGTAGACTCCTTCGAATTATGGTTTAGAGAATGAGACATGGTGAAAGTCAGACAGAACTGGTTTATAACCTGTTCTGTGATTCATTCTTGGATGTGAATGTGGACAAGTCTCTTAATGTTCCTAAGCCCCAGTACTCCAACTTAGAAAGTGGGATGGACCATAATTCACATCCGATAGAATTGGTAAGAGAATAAAGTGAGATATGAGACCCTAAAGGGGAAGAAATGGCTGAGCACCTGTGGCTGTTTCCTTTGGCCTTTTTGCTTATGTTTTGATTTCTTGGTCCTCGATAGGGTTCCTCTTAGGCTTTGAACAACAACAACAACAAAATCAGTTTTTGAAAATCACTGTGTATGTATACAATGTATACAACATGTTTAATAAGTGCTTAGTGCATCCAAGAGCGCTAGTAGTGGTGGATTGATTCATTCATTCACAGCCGGTTCCTTCATTCACCCATCTCTTTATTTACTCATTTATCAAAGCTAACATTTACTGAAAGCCTTCTTTATGCCAGGAGCTTCTCTCATGGCGAGGAACGAGATAGGCAAAGGTCTTGCCCCATGGAGCTTCCATCCTTGTCAGGGGAGATAGATAAAAAAGAGAGAAACACAAAATTTAGTGAGCTATCACTGCTGGGAAGTGGGAAGGAAATAATCCTGGTGGATGGGATAAAGAAGAACAGAAGAGAAATTGGTCTTATTCTTCAGTGGTTATTCAGAGTGGGTAGGGAATTCCTCTCTGAGGATCTGACATATGAATGGAGACCAGAACAATGTGAAATCAGGCATGGAAAAATGGTGTTTCTGGTGCTTAAAAATCTAATTGGAATTAATTGGGAAATCCAGAATTTTAGGGAGACATTTATGAATTAAAGCTATGGCAAATTCTGCCCTCCCAGTTCCTTAAGCTCTGGGGGGTTAGGCCTGACTCAAATGCCTCAGGTGGGCTGTGTACTCATGAGCTCACTGTCCCTAAAGTTTCTAGCAAGTTGCCAGCTCCTGGCCCAGCATTATGGTAGAATCTATTTTGGGGGCAGCTGGAATACATCCTTGAGCTTTAGGAGGTATGTAGACACAGCTCTTGAACATCAAATGATACTGTGATTGACGTCAGCAGAGAGAACTCTGCTTTTTCTATATTTCCTTCTGGCCATGCAGGGTGCCAAGGCTTTGGTACAAGAGACGAGGTAAGGGGTCAAAATCAATGAACGAGCAGAGAGCACTGGCAAAACCAAGGGCCAAGGCAGAATGGGAGAATTCATGCAGCAGGTCAGAAACAGGAAAAGCAGCCCACATTGTGTGTGTGTGGGGGGGTGTCCAAAGCTGGCTAGGGGAGGTTATGGGGATGGAGGGATTCTCTGAGCCATAGGAACAGCCAAACGTCTTCTAAGTAGGGCTTCTGTTGCCTTGGTCTTAGGTGGGGATGTTGCTGGTTCAGTTACTGAATGGAGCTGCATGTGAGGGAAGTCTTGGGTCTCTACCAAGTTAGACTCTGACTCATCAAAGAGAAGGAGGTGGATGGGAGCACTTGTTTACTTCTTAGGTGTGGGAAGCCTCTGGGAAATAGTCCAAGTACTCAGAGAGTATTAACTGATGGTATACTATTTGCCAGATTTTGCTAGACATTATAGGGATGCATTTTGGGGTACTCTATAGAAGTAATGAAATCCCATAATTTCAGAGACCCGCTTCCCTTGTGGTCTGACCAATTCCTGGAATCCCTCTCTAGAAGGATTCTAGACTAGGTTCCACCACTTAATGGTGGTATAAGCTATGAAGATATTCCTTGACCCCCTTTCTTCCTCTGAAAATTATGATTAATCCCTGCCCTGTCAGATAAAATATATATAGGTGGCTTACAAACCATCAAAGACTTCACAAATGCAGGGTTTTTTTTTTTGTTGTTGTTGCTGTTGTTTGTTTTTGTTTTTGTTGTGGTTAAGAGACGAGTAAAAGGCACCCTGGAAGTAAATGGCAGTGGTGGATGGTACAGCATGAATGTGACCCCTGGGTAAGGCTCTTCACTGGTAACTGGACCTTAGTGAGGTCAAGTCTCACTCATCTTTGGAAATTTGGAGCCCTCAGATTTGGGGGTTTGTGGATTGAGTTTTGTTATTAAGTTCAGAATGATTAGGCCCAGAGGGATTGACCAACCTCTCAAATGCAAAAGAGACTGATAGAACCAGAACACCAGTGGTTTATTCAAATGCCCTGCCAGCACGGACAAGCTAAGATCCTTTGATTGTGTGATAATCTTCCTCCTGTGATCTACTTTACCTATAGCCTAGTTTTGGATTAAAACTCAGTCTTTCATTTTGATTGTGGAGAAAAGAGACAAACAGGTTAAATCACTCCCTACAGTTTCCATAATGTTTCAGGGGTGTGGAGAAGTGACTGGGGCGGAGACCTCCCATGTGCTGGGTTTTACCACTTCTTGGGGAGGCCTGGTAAAAGAAACTAATTTTAGACCTCTTTTACTAGTCATTGTTCTCCCATTAAGTGGCTTCAGAAAAAATGCCCTTACACAGCCTTGATTCAGACATTTATAAGGTGTTGGTACATTTTTTTAAAGAATACAATTGGAGGAATAAATTTGGCTGGCCTGTTAATACTAATATTAGACTCTTGGCGTACTAATTTGTATAAACTCCCTCATCTACCCTCAGTGCCATTTGGATGCCTACCTGCCTACCACACTCACATTTCTCCATTGATCAAGAGGGAAAAATAAAATCCAAAAAATGTACCAGTTACTTCTTTACTATCGAAAACATGCGTAAGAATCCCCTGAGAAACAGAAATGAACTACTAAAATGTTATAAACATGAAGCTAGATTTTCCTTCATTTGCCCCAGGAAACACAAGAGACTCCTTCGTTTGCTAATTTAATAGTATGCCAGAGGTCTGCGGCTATGTGCCTATCCAGAGACTCACTGCGTTTTCAGAGTGTTTCCAGCTGACCTGGTTTTCGATAAGACATTTTAAGGGAATATCAGGGGTCCTGAAAGTGACCTTCACAGGTCTCGTCAAACCAAGGATGTCATTTCCAGTGGGGTTGGCAATGTGGGCCCTCCTGGAGTTGCTTTGATGACCACCTGATACCGCTCTTTCACACCCTGACCATAATTATTCTTAATAACAACTAGGTTGTATAACACTAGTAGTCCATAATAGTCCGCAAAACACCCTTGCATTTTTAAAGAATCTTACTTGTTGATTTGAAGACACTGGGAAGCAGAAATGTTCATCATCCTCTCTTCATAAATGAGTTAACTGGATGTCCAACGAGATTCAGCAACTTTTCCAAGGCTTTGTGGCAGGTCAGAAAAAGAGCTACATTAGTACCAGGTTCTTCTGACTATGGACTTTTATTGATCACATTTCATCTGCTAGGGGAAGGTGAAAACACACCTTTTAATATATATATCAATTAAAGGAAACTTAACCCAAATTCACAGAAAAGATGTATGAAGGTATATTCACTTTACAAAAAGATTCACAACAAAGTTCTTTAAACTTTCAGGATCTCCAACGGGGTAAAAATCTGACCTAATTTACAAGCCACTGTTCATATCACTTTAGGAGAGACAACTCCAGGGTGAAGTTTTGTAGGTACACACAAGGGGGCTAAGGTAGAAGAAAGGAAGTCTTTTTTTTTTCTTTAATGGTAAAAAGAACCTCCCAAAAACCTGCCAGATCTGGAAATAACCTTTGGGTGGTGCCCTTTGACCAATCCCCTTCTTGTGGGGGTGTGGTCTACATTCAAGACAGAAATTATTTAATTGCCTAGATGCTGAGCACTTCAATACCCCAGGGAGTTGTTTATCTTGTTTTAGGGCTGATGGGAAAATTCAGTAAGGATTTGAGCCTTTTCATTGCTCCCCTTGCTAATGCTACCTTTTGAATGCTGATGAAAGAAAGCATTTCAATTGCTCAAGTTTGATTGGATCAGAGAAGACATTTAAAAAAAATAAGGCGAAATCATTCTATTAACAAGATTAGTCCAGAGGCTGATGACCAAAGAAAACAGAGAAAACCTAAAAAGGAAAGACCAAAAGAGCTTTCATTTAGAGTAAGCCCATCTTATTAAAAGCTCAACCCTGTGGTCTTGCTTACACAGTCACATCAGTGAAATTGGCTGCTTGCAGGGGTGTGATTAAAGCTATGTCTATACAATAGCAAAATACCAAGTTGAAAAGTGAGATTCAATTAATAAACTGTTTTGTGTTATCCTAAAAGATGCTGAACAACTGGTTTTGTAGCATTTTCCTCATTTAACTGACTGAAACAACCAGTTTGTCTGATATCACAGGGATATGGCTCATGAAATCTTTTTGAAGGTTTCTTCTCCTTGCTTTTAATTGTTCATTTGCAGATTTTTTTTTTTTTTAATTCCTGGCCTTTACCTGCCATTCAACAACAATCCCTAGGATTTATGGGAACACCATCCAAAAGTTTCCATGGATTTCAGGGGCATTTAATTAAACTTACCCCATGTGTCCTGAAAGAAGTTTATTTACTGATAATCATAATTTCTTCATTTCTCAAATTTTTGCTTAAACTGATCCCATCTGTGTGTTTGAGGATCAATGTGGGTGGGAAAACCAATTACATCAATATTTTATTTTCAGAAAAATAGCAGGCAGGAGGGTCCACAGAGACCCATTACATTTTCGGAGTTCAGTGCAATTGAGTGTTGTTAAATAAACCATTGGCATATAATCAACTGCCATTTATTTTAGTGTGGAATGATGTTACAGTAGATAGAAACCATTCAATATCATCGACAAACAGATAGTTCATAGCCTTAAATTAGTTAGCCTATTTTTGTAATGAATAGAGACTTAATTCGAGTTTCCTCATCCTGGGAACATGAAACAAAATTATATCATACAGTGAGTAACGGTTTGAAAAATTTTAATTTAGTTTGGCACTGCGGGTTCTTCTAATTACTGCTGACTCTTCACACAGCAGAGACAGTGACCCCAAGCCCAGGAGCAAAACAGCTGCTTCTCACCTGCAGACTCATTATCGAACTAATTATTCTTCAAATAATTTTATAATATTCACACTGAACCTAATTCCAGACCTATAAATATAGGCTTAAGTCATTTATAGTGTGCTCTTCCGTGAATTCCTGCATCTCCCGCCCAACCCCTCACACACACCTTGTGGGAGACCTTGCAGGCTCCAGCTACCTAGGAGGGGAATTTCTTTTGTTTTGAAAAAACAATTTGTTTTATTTTGAATTAGCATTCTGAATCCATGTCTCCAAATCCAGGATGGTCAATTTTGCTTGTGGCCCAAGGAATGTTTATTAAAACGGTGAATCAGTTGTTGACATTTGGAAATTGGAGGTTTATGGAAGACTTAGGATTTCTGACTTTCCTTAGAAATTGGGCTATCTGGTAAGGCTGAACCCCCCTTTCCATGATACACCAACTAGCTAGGGTGAAGTAACATGTTTCCCTTTCACAAAGGGCATGTGCTTGCCACATCTCTGTATCTGACGGGGGGTCCAGGCATCTGTTCCTGGTCTTCACTCTGTACCTGTATCCTGTTATTTCTTACCTGGCTCCAGGGGTTTTAATAATTTCATGGGCTCTAGGCGTTCTTACTTTGAGAGGTCCCATTTCATGTCATATCAAACGTATTTAACCTACCGGCCACATTAAACACAGATTTTTTTTTTGTCTGTAAAAGATTTGGTAAGGATTTTATAATTCTTCCTTTGAAAATAATTTCATTTTTTGTCTCATTTTTGGAATGTCTATGTATATAAAATATATAATATACATATGTATATATATAACATGTACACGTGTATATATATATAACATAAAATACATATTAAATAAAATAATATGTATTATATGTATCCCTCTCCTCAGTTTTCAGACATTATCATAGGCCCTTTAAAAGGACATAGGCCCAAGCGGCACTTAGGTGGCTCAGTCAGTTAAGCCTTTGACTCTTGATTTTGGCTCAGGTCATGATCTCAGGATGGTGAGATGGAGCCCTGTCCGCCTCTGCACTCAGTACGGAGTCTGCTTGAGATTCTCTTCTTTTCTCTCCCTCTGGCCCTCCTCCATCTTTAAAAAATAAATGAGTAAAATAAATAAAATCCTTTTTAAAAAAAGTACATAGGTCCAAGAGACTGTGCCTGAATTGCTTCAGGAATCAAATAATCCTTCTGACCCCTAGGTATTAGAGGTCATGATTCCTGGCTAGTCATAAACTGGAATTTCAGAGAGATTGGAGGAGACTGGGCAGTGTGCCAAGGATGAGGGAGCAAAGTCCACTGACACTGGGGTGGGAGGAAGGGTGTGGCTTCCTAGATCTTTTTGAGTTTTTGAGTTTTGAGGTTTCCTTAAGCCATAGGCCTGGGCCTTACTTGCACACTGCCTCTAGGGTTGTAGTGGGAGAGTGCTGGGGGTGGAAGATGGCTCTGGGGATTAGAGACATTTTAAGACCTTCTCATGCCTGAGCACATTCACTTTTGGAGATTTCATTTTACATTCAATTTAATTAATTTATTTTTAGTTGCCGTTGACTAGTGTACTACATTTTACCTTTGTAGACTTTTACTTGAGCCACACATTAATTTTAGATTTTGCATTTAGATTTTGGATTTGCATTTTAGATTTGCATTAATTTTAGATTTTCTTTTTGTAGTTTGGAGCCAATGCATTTTTTCCCCCCACTTCTCCAACAGATTTACTCTTTTTGGGGAAAGGAATGGATTTTGAGGAAAATAAAAAGAAAAAATGGGACAGAGGTATGGAATAGGAAATAAATACAAATAGACAATAAATACAAATGTAAGCTGTTTTGCTAATTTCCCGATTCTGCAATTTGCTCCTGATATTCTCTTAGGCCTGATGCACGTGCCTCTGCTGTCTTATAGGATGGCAGCTCCTCTGTAAATAGGCTAATGAGATCTTTGAGGTCTGTAGGATTTCTGGGTGGATGGTTGATGCTTCCCTCTGACTTTTTATGGCTCAGCTCACCCTCTCAGGTGTTAGCAGAAGATACTGAGAGAGAGCTGCTTTTTAATATGGCTCTCTTGAAAAACCCTGACCCAAGTGCATTAGAGCATTGTAGGACCCTTGATGGGATGAGGGGTAACTTAGCACGAGAGAAATCACTTCCCAGTGCTCCTCATGAGACACCCCTTAAAACACTATTTCTGTCAGTATTTTCTCCATAGTACTGTGAGGTAGAATCACATGGGGACCTTAAAAGGCAGATTCCCAGTTCCATCCCATACTTACTGAAGTTTTAAGCCTGGAAGTAACTCAGGGTGCCTTTGAATTTCATGGTTAAAAAAAAATTCTTTTTTCTCCTTAATTTCTAATTGAAATATAGCATTTTATTCAATTATGATAGGCAATAAGCTATAGCAGTATCAGCAATGCCTATGACTTGTCACAAATGGAAATCACAGATATTTCTGCATCATGATGTTTGTGGGTATCTTGAAATGTCTCTTATGCACCTTATTACTTCAGAGTCATGAGGTATGAGCCAAATAACTAGATCTTATTACTTAATACAGTAATAAAGAAGCTTATGTATTATCGTATCGCCTGTTTGTTTCTTTAACATTTTGATAGCTGCATCTTAGCTGATACGGGTTTTCTTTGTAACTTCCTGTTTTTTATTTTATATATTTAAAAACATTCCTCTGAAAAGATGTCCACAGACCTACTACTGCCAAAGGGATCAATGTCACTTACAAAGATACGGAGTCAGGACTGGAACTGAGACCTGGATGATAGGTAGATCTACTCTTCAGTGATCGGGAGGAAGAAGGTTCCAGGCTGAGGGAGGAGCTGCAGCAAAAGCCCTTGTACATGAGGAGCCCTGGGAGTTTAAAGAACAGAAAAAAGCCAGTGCGACGCATAGGGTATAGGAAAAGAGGAAGTCGATGGGTCGGTGAAGTAAGCAGGGTCAGTGTAGGAGTGTGGATTTTACTCTTCTCGGAAACACTTGGAGGGTTTCCTCAGGCAATGTTATGATTATGGTTGTGGAGTGGAAAGTTTATTTGAAGACAAGTATTTTATGTACAAAAACCCCCCACAAAATTCTAGGCATAAGTGGAATTATGACACTAGAATATGGTTATCAAAATATATCTTAAAATTGTTATATAAAAATACCTTCCTTTTCTTATCATGATGAACATTAGGTAATATATAGAATTGTTGAATCATTATACTGTGTACCTGAAACCAATATAACACTGTGTGTTAATTATACTTCAATAAAATAATAATTCCAGCAAATCAAAAGTGAAAGTGGATAAACTAAGAAAAATGTGTTTTTTTTTTTTTTAAAGATTTTATTTATTTATTTCACAGCGGGAGAGAGATCACAAGGAGGCAGACAGGCAGGCAGAGAGAGAGGGGGAAGCAGGCTCCCTGCGGAGCAGAGAGCCCGACGCGGGCCTCGATCCCAGGACCCTGAGATCATGACCTGGGCCGAAAGCAGAGGCTTTAACCCACTGAGCCACCCAGGCGCCCAAGAAAAATGTGTTTTATTAACACATGAAATAACAAGATCTGGTGGAGGATGTAGCAGTTACTATGGAGCAACAAGAATAGAAACAGAAAATAGAAGAATGAAGTTGGAAGATTCACACTTCCAAACCTTTAAGCTTACTACATGATTTTTTAAATATGACACCAAAAGTTTGAGTGACAAAAAATAGATAAATTTGATTTCACCAAGATTAAAACTTTTTTTTTTTTAAAGATTTTATTTATTCTTTTGACACACAGAGAGAGATTACAAGTCGGCAGAGAGAGAGGAGAGAGAAGGAACCAGGCTCCCTGCCGAGCAGAGAGCCCGACGAAGATTAAAACTTTTATGCTGCAAATGATGCCATCCAGAAAGTGAAGAGGTAACCCACAGAAATGCGGAAAATATTTGCAAATTTTATATCTAGTAAGGGATGAGCATCCAAGTATAGAAAGAACTCTTACAACTTAACAAGATGGACAACCAAATTTAAAAATGAGCAAAGGATCTGAATAGATACTTCTCCAAAAGAGGTGTACAATTGATCGATAAGCACACAAAAAGATGTTCAACATCACTAGACATACAGAAAATGCAGATAAAAATCATAGTAAGATACTACTTCACACTAAGATGACTATAATCAAAATGACAGAGAATAACAAGTGTTAGCAAGAATGTGGTGAAACGAGAACACTCCTACATTGCTGACTGAGAATGTAAAATAATGCAGCCTCTTTGGGAAAAGAGTTTGGTAGTTTCTCAAAATGTTAAACATGGAGTTGCCATAAGACCTGGCATTTCCACTTCTAGGTATCTACTCAAGATAAAATACATATCTACACAAAAACCTGTACACAGGTGTTCCTAGCGGCATTATTCATAATTGTCAAAAAGTGGCAACAATCTAAATGCTCATCAACTTGTAAATAGATGAACAAAATATACCACATCCGTGCAACACAGTGTCACTGAACAATATAAAGGAATGAAGCTCTGGTGAAAGCTACAACTGGGATGAACCTGAGAGACATCATGGAGTGTTAAAGAATCTAGTCATTAGAGATCACATGTTGAATGATTCCACAAGTAGCAAAGACAGAAAGTGATCAGGGATTGCCTTGGACTGGAAGGGCAGGAGTGATGGTTTCTTTTGGAGGTGATGAGAATGTTCTAAAATTAGATTGTGTTCATGGCTGCAGAACTCTGTGGATATATTACCTACCATTGAATTGTATATACCTTTTCTGTGGAGGAATTTTATGGAATGTGAATTGTATCTCAATAAAACTGTTAAAGGGGGGTGCTTGAGTGGCTTAGTTGTTGAGTGCCTTCGGCTCGGGTCATGATCCCGGGGTCCTGGGATCGAGCCCCGCATCGGGCTCCCTGCTCAGCAGGAAGCCTGCTTCTCTCTCTCCCACTCCCCCTACTTGTGTTCCTTCTCTTGCTGTGTCTCTCTCTGTCAAATAAATGAAATCTTAAAAAAAAAACTGTTAAAAAGGAAAAAAATAGAACCAGAGAGAGTACAAGCTAGAAGTTTCTACAATAGCCCAGGAGAGAGGTGAGAGTGGGTTGGTTTGGAGGACAGATATGGAGATGGAGAGAAGCAGATGGATTTAGGACTTCTGAGTTTTGCTGGTAGGGCTGTTAAGACTTGGTGGTAGAGTGGATGGGGATAGTGGGGGGAAAGAGAAATCTTAGAGATGAAGTAAGTCTGGAACTCCTTGAATGGTCCCATCCTGCTCTGTGCATCTATCATTCTACAACTGAATGGTCTATGAAAATACCAACTAGGTTATTTGGGATCTAGCTGGCTGGGTCATGGCATGGGAAGCTTGTAAGATCAAACTGCAGTTATAAACCTGATGGCTGATGGAGTATTTACTTTGCTAGAAAACAAAGGGTAGTGTCCAGGATTCAGTAAGAAAGATATCTCTGAATTTTCTCTTCAATTCTGAAAAAGTTGGCTATTTGCAGGGTTTTTGAAGAGTAATAACCACTTTAGTCCAAAATGTTCCTATATAGGTCAGAATCATCTTTCTTCCTCATAAGCATTTCCTCTGAGTGTCGAGGGTCTGCTTTCAAGTTTAAAGCAGCTTTTTCATGGTATCGTCTCTTTTAAAACTGGATCAGAAGGTGAATGTTCTGGAGAGACTAAAATCACCTGGGTAACCATTATAAAAGACACACACATTGAAAGACCATAGCACTACCGAGATATGAAACTTGCAGTGTAAATTCAGCCCAAGCTGAGAACATTTATTCCCCTGTACCACCCGTTTTCCTGATGAGAAATAAGAACAGATATTTGGAGAGGGGGAAATTTCATATCCAAAGGGATTTTTTTTCATCAGAATCCAGCTCGAACATTGTTACCAAGAGACTTGTGAGATGCATGGCCACACTGAAAGAAGATGCCGGCTTTGCTCAAAGTGATAAATTGACATCTAGTATCCTGGTATTTCAGAAAACTTATGGCCACTGTGTATAGTCAGGGGACCTGGAAACAAAGTGAACTGCAGGTTCATACAAGAAAAAGTAAAGCTCGGGCGCCTGGGTGGCTCAGTGGGTTAAAGCCTCTGCCTTCGGCTCAGGTCATGATCTCAGGGTCCTGAGATCGAGGCCCGCATCGGGCTCCCTGCTCAGCAGGGAGCCTGCTTCCTCCTCTCTCTCTCTGCCTTCCTCTCTGCCTACTTGTAATCTCTCTCTGTCAAATAAATAAATAAAATCTTAAAAAAAGAAAAGAAAAGAAAGCTGCCTGGGCTCCTGAAGTCTTTTTACTCCCAAGGTAGAGAAACACTGCCAAAGCGTAAGAGCAAAATTCCTTTGAAGTTGGACTATCCCCTGGATAGAATGCCATGTTTGACTCATGTGAGGGTAGGCTAGAAGGCAGGAAGGAAGCACGGTCTCCCCTTATAGACCAGGGTGCCCAATCAATGAAAAGCAGTGTAGTCTATTGGTTGTGAGCATTAGATCTTTGACCAGACTGCCTTGGTTTAAGCCCCAAGTTCTTTGCTGGTGATCTCCATGTCAGAAGGTAAATTACACAACTGCTCTGTGCTTTTGATTCTGTACCTTACAATGTGAACAGTACTTCATAATTCATAGGGTTGCTTTGAGGATTAAATGAGTTTATATGTATATAAAATGCTAAGAACAGTGCCTTGGTGCATAGTATATGCTCAATAAATTTTAGCTATTATTCTATAGAGTGCCTCTTATGTGCCAGGGAATGTACTGGATTCTGGGGATGCTGTAGTAGACAAGATAGAAAAGATCCCTGTACTTATAGAGCTTATAGTCAACTGGAGTCTGGTCTGCATAAATATCCTCATGGCACATGTAGTTCAGAGACAAGAGATACTGTTCCAGAACTGTCGCAACTTCCACTTCACACACGATGATTGGGAGTTTATTTATGACAAAGTCTGAATACGTGCACATAAAAGTCCAAAGGTGATTCTTAAATATGGGCAGAATCATGGCTGTGGAATGAAGCCCAGTAATAACTGGTGGGAATGGTTATAGACTTCTTTCTGTAAATCACGGGCTCCAATCTCAGGAGGTGCTGAATGTGCTGAGATCTTTGTTCCTGGTTTGGGAGTGGCTATCCTAGCAAAAGAAAGGAGCCAGTTGAGAGGCAGGTTTTCCAAAGAGGAGTATAGTTGTGGTGGTATTGAGTTTTCTGTCTGGTCAATCCAATTGTTGCTTTCTCTTTTAACACCCCCCGCCCCCGCCCCGGGATGAGGAGTTAGCAACAAAATGCATTATTAGTAATTTGCTCTAAGAGAGGATTAGTATTAGCAAGAGGGAGATTTAAGGGTCTGGAAAACTGAAGACCTCTGAAGGGCTGAGTTACTCCTACTGTTGAATCCATCATCACCATCCTAGTATGGAGCTTGGGGTGACAGTTTCTGTGAACTTGACCAATAGCCCTCTGCTAGAGGGACTGAAAAGTCACTCAATAGAAAAGGCAATTATTTTCCGCCCTCCTCTAGACTCCATGTGTATTTTGCATGAAATACTGATATTATGACTTTCTTTAAGCGGATATCCTTATTTCCACACCCCTGTTATGTTGGGGAAGGATGGAAAAGTTAATTCAAATCTTGTTTGAAATTCTACTAGCTGCAACCTACTGTATTCTGTCAGTCTTGATCTAGAAGTTGAGTCAATTACCTATGATTATTTTCAACTCCCTAAAGAGCTAGAATCTAACTTTAGGGGAGTAGTTAAAACAAACAAGCCTGTGTCTATATAGAATATGCATTGATTGTGAAACAACCTAATGTATGTGTATATATAAGTCCTTATGTTTTTTTTTCTAGCTACTGAAAATTCACTTTCTGAAACATCAATTCATCCTATTGCATAATGAGGAACAAAAAGTTACCTTCAAGTTTTGTAGGCAGGAGACTGTTGGGTTCAATTCTTACTCACATCTTCTTTTTTTTTTTAATTTAATTAATTAATTTATTTGAGAGAGGGAGAGTGAGAAACAGCATGAGAGGGGAGAGGGTCAGAGGGAAAAGAAGGCACCCCGTTGAGCCGGGAGCCTGATGTGGGACTTGATCCCAGGACTCTGGGTTCATGACCTGAGCCAAAGGCAATTGCCTAACCAACTGTGCCACCCAGGTGCCCCTCTTACTCACATCTTTTCTCACCTTCTGAGACTCAGTTTCCTCATCTGAAAAATGGGGATTTTTAATACCTAGCTTGTGGGATTTTTATAAGAAGCATAGGGTGTGTTTAAAACCATGTTAAAAATCACAGGGTGTATTGGTAAACTCTGGAACACCATACAATGTAGGGATTGTTATGCAAAATCCCATACCCTTGTCCCAGCACTGTGGCTGGTACCCAGGCACACAGTGCTGGCAGGTTGATATGAATTATTAGCACAATCTGGCTCAAGTAACTCTTTTGTTTGTTTCTTTCCTCTATTTTCCCTCTTTTATTTTATTTATTTATTTATTTTGTATTATTTACCCCAGGGGTACAGGTCTGTGAGTCATCAGGCTTACACCTTTCATAGCACTCATCATAGCACAAACCTTCCCCAATGTCCATAACCCATCCACCCGATCCCTACCCTCCCACCCCCCAGTAACCCTCAGTTTGTCTTGTGAGATTAAGAGTCTCTTATGATTTGTCTCCTTCCCGATCCCATCTTGTTTCATTATTTTTCCTTCCCTACCCCCCACGACCCGCCATCCTGCCCCTCAAGTTCCTCATATCAGAGAGATCATATGATAATTGTCTTTCTCTGATTCACTTATTTCACTTAGCATAATACCCTCTAGTTCCATCCACATCATTGCAAATGGCAAGATTTCATTTCTTTTCATGGCTGCATAGTATTCCATTGTATATATATACCACTTCTTTATTCATTCATCTGTTGATGGACACCTAGTTTCTTTCCATAGTTTGGCTATTGTGGACATTGCTGCTATAAACATTCGGGTGCACGTGCCCCTGAGGATCACTACCTTTGTGTCTTTAGGATAAATACCCAGTAGTGCGATTGCTGGGTCGTAGGGTAGCTCCATTTTCAACTTTTTGAGGAATCTCCATACTGTTTTCCAGAGTGGCTGCACCAGCTTGCATTCCCACCAAGAGTGTAGGAGGGTTCCCCTTTCTCCGCATCCTTGCCAACAGCTGTTGTTTCTTGACTTGTTGATTTTAGCCATTCTGACTAGTGTGAGGTGGTATCTCGCTGTGGTTTTAATTTGTATTTCTCTGATGCCGAGTGATGTTGAGCACTTTCTCATGTGTCTGTTGGCCATTTGGATGTCTTCTTTGGAGAAATGTCTGTTCATGTCTTCTGCCCATTTCTTGACTGGGTTATTTGTTTTATGGGTGTTGAGTTTGAGAAGCTCTTTATAGATTTTGGATACTAGCCCTTTATCTGATATGTCATTTGCAAATATCTTCTCCCATTCTGTCAGTTGTCTTTTGGTTTTGTTGACTGTTTCCTTTGCTGTGCAAAAGCTTTTAATCTTGATGAAGTCCCAATAGTTCATTTTTGCCCTTGCTTCCCTTGCCTTTGGTGATGTTCCTAGGAAGAAGTTGCTTCGGTTGAGGTCGAAGAGGTTGCTGCCTGTGTTCTCCTCGAGGATTTTGATGGATTCCTTTCTCACATTGAGGTCTTTTATCCATTTTGAGTCTATTTTTGTGTGTGGTGTAAGGAAATGATCCAGTTTCATTTTTCTGCATGTGGCTGACCAGTTTTCCCAACACCATTTGTTGAAGAGACTGTCTTTTTCCCACTGGACATTCTTTCCTGCTTTGTCGAAGATTAGTTGACCATAGAGTTGAGGGTCCATTTTTGGGTTCTCTATTCTGTTCCACTGGTCTATGTGTCTGTTTTTGTGCCAGTACCATACTGTCTTGATGATGGCAGCTTTGTAATAGAGCTTGAAGTCTGGAATTGTGATACCACCAATTTTAGTTATTTTTTTCAACATTCCTTTGGCTATTCGGGGTCTTTTCTGGTTCCATATAAATTTTAGGATTATTTGTTCCATTTCTTTGAAATAAATTGCTGGTATTTTGATGGGGATTGCATTAAATGTGTAGATTGCTCTAGGTAGCATAGACATTTTCACAATATTTGTTCTTCCAATCCATGAGCATGGAATGTTTTTCCACTTCTTTGTGTATTCCTCAATTTCTGTCATGAGTACTTTATAGTTTTCTGAATACAGATTCTTTGCCTCTTTGGTTAGGTTTATTCCTAGGTATCTTATGGTGTTGAGTGCAACTGTAAATGGGATTGACTCTTTAATTTCTCTTTCTTCTGTTTTGTTGTTGGTATATAGAAATGCAACTGATTTCTGTGCATTGATTTTATATCCGGACACTTTACTGAATTCCTGTGTGAGTGCTAGCAGTTTTGGAGTGGAGTCCTTTGGGTTTTCCACATAAAGTATCATATCATCTGCAAAGAGTGAGAGTTTGAC